>CM042170.1:7906385-7931385 GCA_023376005.1 Doryteuthis pealeii
CCTGGCCAAGGGCAGCAGTAACATAGAATAATAATTAACACAGCTTAACACCTCTACCCCAGCTATGGTTAGCGGAATGAGAACAGGATACCCCCGTGGACTAAATAAAGGGTTAGGTTCAAAGTTCTGTGATGGCTCCCGATTACGAAAAGAAGGTTCCCGAGTCTGACAAGAAATACCTGAAGAAGGCCGGAGGGCACATTGGCCGAAACATTGTACAGATAATGATGAAGATGAGGACAATAGTCCGAATAATGCAGATAATACTAATCATCAAGCCTCATCTCAAACATTTAGAGAGAAAAAAAATTGGAATATTTGAGAAACTTCAGATGAATGCATATAACAGATTTCAAGTCATTCCTTTCTTAGTCAGTCCGAGAACTTTTCAGCATCTCCTTTCACCATCAAGTGGTTGGTTTAGTAACAATACTAGTCTCTTGAGATTGTTACATAATTATTAGATACCTAATATTTATGTGCAATAGTGTAGAAATCAAAATGGCCGTTATAAGCTGCAGCCCATGGCCTTGAAGGATTTGAATGACAAGGCTTGACCTGTCCTGATCCTTCCTTCCGGTGGATACCGTAAGAACCGGTAGAAAGGACCCTCTCTTCCGGTTTAGATAGTAAGTTTCAGTCAGTTAGAGACTAGCAGCCGAGCTCGACGGAAGGGTAAGTCGCGTTACATGCACTCCCGTCTTAATCTGTGCAGATGTCTGGTTGGGGATTTAAAAATAAAGTAAGATCAAAGCAAATCAGAGTCTTGTGTTATTACCTCTAAAAACTAACAATGACACAGGGCTTCTGATAAAGAGAAATCCCCAATAGAAAACCAGACCCGAAGTCCCCAAGAAAGTCCAGACCTTAGAAGTTTCCAGACCAAGACAAGATGTTATAAGATTCCAAAGATGGCCAGAAGAATAGAGTAAGAAAGAAGTAATTAATGTAAAGGGTATACAACAAGATAACCCATTTCAAATATTTCATTAATAGTAGTTATTTCTGATATCATTATACATATACTGTTTGATTTTTTTTTTTTTTAGGTATTAAATATCATTATACATCATGTTTTAATATCTTTGTTTGCATAATTTTTATTGTGCATACACTGGATTTTTATTGAACATTCCTTTTTTTTTATACATACTATTTTTTGTTGACACATCACTGATAGCATGCTTTTTTTAATTTTTTTTTTTTATACATACTACTTTTACATTTTAAAAATAATAGTTAGATAAAACTAGCTGAATTTGCTGGTACTTTAAGGGCTGGGTTAGCTCAGTCGGTATGTGTATGTGTGTATATATATATATATATATATATATATATATATATATATATATATATATATATATATATATATGAGAGTACGTAAATAAACAATGTGTTTATTTGATATGGTTTTTTTTAGCCGACAATTTTTGTAGGATATGTGCTTAATTGATGTCATACCTAATTTTTAAAATTAATTAGTTAATAATTAATGAATTTAGGCGGGCATATATGTTCAAATGTAAGGCTAAACATTTTCTCGAATGTAAGGCTGACATTTTTTTGATTTGTTTAGCCTTACATTTGAACATATATGCCCGCCTAAATTCATTAATTATTAACTAATTAATTTTCAAAATTAGGTATGACTTCAATTAAGCACATATCCTCCAAAAATATATATATATGCAATTATTAAGTAAATATGTAAGTTTTAACTGGTCACACAAAAAAGGATCTGAATATTTAAAAATGCAATATGATTTATCGGGTTAGCTCAGTCGGTAGAGTGTTCAGCTAGAAACCACAAGGTTCCTAGTTCGATACCAACCCTCGTCAACTCAGCGTATGAGTAGCACAGTGATCTGTGCGGTAAAGTAAGGAGCTGATGGTAGGTGTGGTGCTCCACCTCAGATGCAAAAAAAAAACAACCCTTATCTTCTTTCTCTAGAGCTAGTGAAAGGGGGGTAGACTCACTCGCTGATTGGCTGATACCGACTTTAGGCCACCCCGACGACTTACTTACTTTAAGTTACAAACTCGTCTGTGGAGTCAGAACATAAAACTTCTGTCTCTGACTTTTCTGTTTTTGGCACCTCCAACTCCTCTTTATGTAATTAAGTTTATAATCTATTTATAAGAAGTGTGTACTGTGTAACTTTACAGATTAAAATAGGGACTTGTCGAGTTTTAATTCAATTGGAGTCGGTCTGTATAGTTTTACCAATTCTAGTGACCCCTTAATTGCTTTTGACTCTGACTCCACAACCCTGGTTACAATTGTATCCTTGTTTAACTCTTAAAGTCCTATACCACCTCATTCCACCCGACCGGAAGTCTCCTTTGTTTTCCTAATCTACCCCAAATGATATCCTTTGTTTGAATATAAATTAAACATATTTAGAAGTCTTTGATTTAAGAGAAAAAACAGGTAACTTTAGATGCAAAGGTTATTTTTAGCCATCTTTTTAATAAATCCTTTTAGGAATGCTCTGGACTTAGAAAATTCTCAACATTAAAGAATTATAAAATTTAAAAAAAAAAAAAAATGATCTCTCTGGCCTGCCAACCATTATTGATATAATACAATCTATTATGTTCCTTCAAGGCCCCCCCCCTCTCTCTGTGAGTAAAAATGTGACCAAATTAGTTTTTAATTTTATAATTTTGGAAAAATGTATTACTGATTTGGTCCTGAATATGTGCATTAAAAATGACATTAAATCTAATTTAAATGACCCTGTCAGAGTTTAGAGAAATATACTGCATTCTCTGTAGAGGGGTAAGAACCCTTCAAAAAGGGTAGTCCTAGGAATGACCTGCAACACTCCACTTTGAACCTTACTTTGGCTAGATGGGCGGTTGGAGAGACCCCCTCTGATCACCCGGCTGGTCATGTCAAGCCCTATTACCTATATGATTGCCCCAACCCTATTGCCCTTATAGCAAACCCTGACCCTTTTTATCATATTGGTGCTAGAAGGTGAGGGGTGAGAGTGTTACAATCTGTTGGGCCATCCTGTAGTCCTTAAGCCAGAGCACTTGTCCAGTGGAATTGGATCCTTGGTAATCCCTTGGTAAAGAGTCCTGAGTATTGGTAATCGTCTGGTAATCCAGAGTATTGTAAGTCCCTCCTCAATGAGTGCAATTAGAATTATGGCCAGTGTGGGGGTTTAAGTAGTGTATCAGCCACGCAGTATGGCTAGTGATTGGCCAGAGGAATAAACCACGTGACTTTGGCTAGTCTATGAATCCAGGTGGGGAATTAGAGCACACCTAATGGTGAGATTCCAGTTTTGGAGCTTTGGAGAATGTGGAGTACCCCTTCATCACCATTGCTCCCTGGTCCACTCTGACCTGGAGTGCTAGTACCTGTTAGAATCCCATCTATGGGTTTAATAGAAAAACATGAGTTTGTAAATAAAATTAATTATCCATTAAGAATGAATTTATTTCAAAACTTTGTTGGTATTAAATGACACACTGGGGTTGATATGCTGTAAAACAAAACAAAAACAAACCTAGGAATGACATTAAACTGAATCTGATGGTGAGGCTCTAGTTCTTGAGCTTTGGGGAAGGTGAAGTGCTTCTTCATTGCTATTATTCCCAGGTAAACTCTGACCTGGAATGGTAGTACCTGTTAGGCTCCAATCTAATGGTCAAAATTATCTGTATTAAGAATATTTACTTGATGCTATTTGTTTACTAAGAATTATTATTAGTTACTTGAAAGCCCATAATTGCTTGCAAATTATTAGTATCTTTGACGCGTAAAACAGATTCTCCAAGATATGTGGTTCAAAGTTAATGAAAGCCCATAATTGCTTGCAAATTATTAGTATCTTTGAGGCATAACACAGATTCTCAGATATGTGGTTCAAAGTTAATGAAAGCCCATAATTGCTTGCAAATTATTAGTGTTGGATTAGAATGCTTAAAACCCTACAACTCTAAACAAATGATTATTATTTATTAGAAATTGTTGCTTTGAACCATATAATTATGTATAAATTATTTGTGTTAGGTAAGAATACTTGATGCCATATAACTATACAAACATTTAATTATAGTCAAATAAAAAAAAATCTGTTTTAGGAAAAAAAAAGAAAAAAAGATTGCATTAGAATGCTAAAGATAAAAATAGTTCTGATTTAAATGTTTGCCTTAAATAACCCGTAAGGAGTTGATATGTTATTAAACAGGCCAACCTAATCTGATTCCTTTACTATTCTTATAGTCTTTATAAAAGTATTCAGTTTAAAAAAAATGTTTTTCCTTTATCAAAGGTGTGTTTAATCTAAAGAATGTGTATATAAACCTGAGTGAATATATATCTTATTCATTGGAATATATTTGATAAGCATATGCTGGTATATTTCATCTTGCGCATATACTGTTAATAATCAGTTTTTCTTACATGTGAAATTTTCATTAAAACACATTCTTCAAATAGATTCCATTTTTTTTTCTGTACTTGAACATTTTTGAGACCCCCCCCCCCCAAAAAAAAAAAAAAAACTTGAAAGAAACGGTTTAGAATTTTGAGCTGTGCCCCCCCAAAAAAAACAAAAAAAACAAAAAAAAAAAAACAAAACAAACAACAAAAAAAAACAACCTAATAATAAAGTACTGTAAAAATTAGAATTTCAAACTTAAAACAAAATTTGAATGTTTAACCCTTTTAGTGCAGCACATTTGGCAACAAATTTAATGGCTGGAATACAGTTTCGACCATAAAGCAAGAAAGCTTGAAAATTAAAAAATATTTTAAAAAGTTTTACAATACTACAATATACTATTATTGTGTGTGTATGGGTGGGTATATTGAACAAGTGTTTTTATATCAGATACTTCTAAAAAGAACTGTTTTACTAAAGTTTTAAGTGTTTTTTAAATTTTTTTTTTTACTGTTTATATAGAGCTGGGGTATATCAAACAATGGGCAATTCCTAGGGTAGGGGGTGTCTCTGAATTAAATCTCCTTACCAATCTGTCATGGGCCAACATGGCGCTAAGGTTCATTACTCGATAAGTCTTACAGAACTTGAAGAAGGACTGAGAAAAAAGACTGATGTGATAATATTTATGAGCATGGGTCATAGAATTTGTAGGCAATTAATTTCCCAGTTGATGCTATTGACAAAAAAAAAAAGGCATGAACCAGGTCCTCCTTAAAAATATTCTGAAAATTTTTCTATTCTATCAAGGTCTGTCAAGAGAAATGCAAGGGAGATGATACAAAGTTTTATTGGCTGATGATTTTAAAGAGACCCCACCCTCACCCCCTGCTGTGACATCTGGTAGAAAATATGTGGGTTGGGAACTTTGAAGTGAACATAATGGAATGTTGATATATATATATATATTAAGTATATTTTTTTATTTAAATGGAAACAATGGTGAAATAAATAAGTAAAACACATAAAAATATTTTTGGAAAATTCTTTATTTCTAAGGTGGAGGGAGGATCTGTTTTGTCATAGATCTTTACGTCTATACGGTACTAATGCAGAATAGTGCACAATAGATAAAAAGCATTGGAAACACATTTTACGTAGAAAAAGGCATTAAATGGTGGAAAGTCCTGAAGTAGAGAGACACTATGATTTCTTTTTTACAAATAGAATGCTAGGGGGAGGGGGGGGGAAAACACGGTTTAAAAAAAAAAATGAATTTCTCAGAGTAGATATTTAAAAGAAATAAGATTGAAAAAAAAAAAATAAATAAAATAAAATAAAGATAAATTTTTTTTTTTTTTTTTTGCTATGTTAAAATTTATAAATTGTTTTGGTGTTCTCTTTTTAAAATTTTGTTTTTGTATCTCAAAGCTTTCAGGAATTTCCATGAATGTACTGAATATATATTATATAGTTATTCACTAAGCGTAGCTTAGATGTGGCAACAAGGCCAGAAATATTGGGCACCAAGTGAGAATCAAACTCCCTATCATTGGTTTTGCTAATCTAGCTTGCTAACAATTACACCACATTGAACTGTCTGTGTGTGCTTTTATTTATACTAGCAAATATATGCACCTCCAGGTGCAAGTATTTAAGTTTTAATATAATAAAAATATCATATTAAATTAGAAAAGGCTAATGAAACTGAATAAGAAATGCAGATAAAAAAAATTTGGAACAGATTTTATGATTGAAAAATAGAACAACTTTGAAAGTAACTCTTCCATCATTTTCCATTACTCCCCTCTTTCATTGGTAAATTTTCCTAATTTAACTATTTAGTTAAAATAGGAAGTAAAGAATAAAAATACAGTTATTTTTTCTTGTTAATGGATTTCTTTTAAGATTTATCTCTGAGATTTTAGATAATATTCATTAAGATAAAACCAAACAATTAGAAATCAATAATACCAAGCACATATTTATAAAATCAGATTTTTAATATCAATATGCAAATTAGCCTTCCCATTCAACACTGTAAACTGCTATTTTGTTGTATATATAAATACAATTGCATGTTATTCTTAAGTAGATATGGTCAACAGTATTAATAATGTAAAACAATTTTTATTAATAATTGAGGTTTAAATAAAAATAAAATCCTATAGAATGTGACGTAAGGGAATTGTTTTCGGTTACAGACAGAAAAACCACACAATCACCATTATAATAAGATGAAACTGCTCATTCAATTTTTACTAAATTTGGTATGTATATATGGTTTATTTTCTGGGTGTGTTTTAGGCTCAATCTCGTATGGTCAAATGGTCTTTTCATAATCGGAAACCTTCTTTTCTTAATCGGGAGCCAGCACGGAACTTTGAACCCAACCCTTTGTTCAATCCATGCGGGTTGACTGAATGAGAACAGGATACCCCCATGGATTGAATAAAGGGTTGGGTTCAAAGCTCTGTGCTGGCTCCCGATTACGAAAAGAAAGTTCCAGAGTCCAACAGTAAATACCTGAAGAAGGCTGGAGGGCAATTGTCCGAAAACGTTGTACAGATAACAATAAAGATGAGGACAATAGTCCGAATAATCTAAATAATACTAATCATCAGCCTCAATCTCAAAATTCAGAGAAATAGTGTAGATATAAAGATGAGGACAATAGTCAAATAATCCAAAATATACTAATCATCAAGCCTCATCTGAAAAATTCAGAGAAATAGTGTAAATAACAATAAAGATGAGGACAATAGTCTGAATAATCCAAATAATACTAATCATCAAGCCTCATCTCAAAATTCAGAGAAATAGTGTAGATAACAATAAAGATGAGGACAATAGTCTGAATAATCCAAATGATACTAATCATCAAGCCTCATCTCAAAAATTCAGAGAAATAGTGTAGATAACAATAAAGATGAGGACAATAGTCCAAATAATCCAAATAATACTAATCATCAAGCCTCATCTCAAAAATTCAGAGAAATAGTGTAGATAACAATAAAGATGAGGACAATAGTCCAAATAATCCAAATAAATACTAATCATCAAGCCTCATCTCAAAAATTCAGAGAAATAGTGTAGATAACAATAAAGATGAGGACAATAGTCCAAATAATCCAAATAATACTAATCATCAAGCCTCATCTCAAAAATTCAGAGAAATAGTGTAGATAACAATAAAGATGAGGACAATAGTAGTCCAAATAATCCAAATAATACTAATCATCAAGCCTCATCTCAAAAATTCAGAGAAATAGTGTAGATAACAATAAAGATGAGGACAATAGTCCTAATAATCCAAATAATACTAATCATCAAGCCTCATCTCGAAAATTCAGAGAAATAGTGTAGATAACAATAAAGATGAGGACAATAGTCCAAATAATCCAAATAATACTAACCTAACTAGAAGTCTAGCATCTCAAGTTATGTTTATGGTTATCTAACTAGATTAGTGGATCATTGTTAGTGAGTTCAATTTTGAATAAGTTACCCAAACTTCTGACCTTGTGCTAAATTAAGATAGACTTATTAAATGACTTGACATTTTTTATCTTTTGCTACCAATTCTTTAGAATCTTTTTTTAATTCTTTTACTATCCAAACAAACTTCCTTTTATGTCGACTTAATATTTTTACAGGTTTTTACTGACTAAGCTAGCTATTAACAAAGGATAGTCGTGCATGCTTGTTTTTATTATTATTTTTATTTTTATTGGCTGGTTTCATTTAAAATTGCACCCCCTCCTTTATTTATTTATTTATTTATTTATTTATCTATATATATATAAATAATTGAATATGACATCACGAAGTCCATATTAAAGACAAAACAATCTTTCATGAAATATTTTATGACCATCGTTCTGTTTATTTTTTATGATGAATGTGAATCTATAGACAGCAAAAAAAAAAAATGTGTGTAATATATATATATATATATATATATATATATTATTTATTTATTTTTTCTGACTTGGTTGGTCTTGTTTAGGCAGTGTTTGATTTATTCCTTTCTAAGAGGAGCACCTATGTACAATGCTTCTCTTTCAAGCACCATTTTCAGACGCTACAATTTGTGGGCGTAAAAGAACGTAACAGATGTAAGTTAGACAGACTGTCTGACTTAGAAAAAGATATTCTGCCTGCTGCTCCTTCTTTTTTCATTTTTTTTTTTTTTTTTTTTTTTTTTTAGTTGGGGGGGGGGGGGCGTAAAATATGGCAGTGTGGAAATTCTAAGACAAAAAACCCTGAAAGACTTTTGCCATTATTCATCAACACACACACACACACACACACACAACACATAACACACATATATATATATATATATATATATATATATATATATATATATATATATAATGTGTGATGAAATAATGGCAAAGTCTTTCAGGGTTTTTTGTCTTAGAATTTCCACACTGCCATATTTTACGCCCCCCTACCCCAACGCTACTCACATTTTTTATCGTGTTGCATCACTGAGGCCAAATTGTATGACTCAGGTTTGAAACTTACAGAAATGAATTTAATCTACGCAAAAAACCTCTATCCAAAATGTCGGGAATTATTTCTCTTGGATATAACAAACAAGAATTTAGAAATATTTAATAAGTCCTGGGGATAAGTATATAGTAAAAATTTCCTAACACTTGGAATATTATTTTTCTGAAATAATGGGGTCTCTTTGGGCCCCATTTACCATCAGTCTGTATCAGTTTCATTTGGCTTTCATTTTGTATTAAACTATTTTCATTGGTTGTGAATGTTTTAACTCATATTGTAAAATTTGCCTCTCCCCTTTTAAAAATCAAACAGCTGTTCATGATGATATTGATGTTTCTATTGAGAAAGGAGTGAAGGATTCTAATTAGCATTTCATAGTTAGCAGCTGTCCATGATGATATTGATGCTTCTATTTAAGGAGTGAAGGATTCTAATTTTCATTTCATAGTTAACAACAGTCCATGTTCATATTGATGCTTCTATTGAGGAAGGGGTGAATGGATTCTAATTAGCATTTCATAGTTAACAGCTATCCATGATGATATTGATGCTTCTATTTAAGAAAGGAGTGAAGGATTCTAATTAGCATTTCATAGGTAACAGTGGTCCATGATGATATTTATGTTTCTATTTAGCAAGGGGTGAATGAAAAAATATAAAATCATTGATTACTTAAAATTGGTTAGCTTTAAGTCTTTTATGATGGTATTTTTGGATTCTATGGGCAAAAAATTTTTAGTAGTAGGGAAGCTCTAGAAACTCATTTTACAGACAAAATAAATTACAAAAGTCGCCATTTTTTGCGACCTCCCTCAAATTTGGAGAGCTAAAAATTGACATAACTCTGCCAATTCTTGGAATTGGAAGCTTAAATTTTTGGGGATTGTCTAACTTTAACATAGTCCACACCCCTACAAAATTTCAGAAAAATTGAAGGGATGGGTGACATGGCCTAGATGATTTGACATGGAATTACCCACCACAATATCTTTGAGAATCTGTGTTACGCCTCAAAGATACATGGTTCAAAGTTAACTGGCCTGAAAAAATAAAAAGTTTTTAAATAAAATAACTGGTGCATTATATCTTTTTATTCATTAATATATCAACATTGGAAATTTCATTAAATTAGGTAATTCCCTGATTTTTGGTATTTTTTTTTTCTTTCGGCGGAGTGACATACAATGGTGGAATTTAAGTCCGTTAAGTTTGATTTAACAATTCTTTTGCATTCACAACCTGTGTTACATAATGAATAGGCATAGCCTATCATTTTTGTAATGAAGTGTAGTTGGGTTTGAATTTAGGGCTTACTAGAAAAATACAGATAAATCAGATAAGTCTGACGGACAGGATTTCACCCCAGGTTAACCTAGAACAAGATTCTCCGTAGGTTAATCAAATCTCATGACCAGGCTAAATCTATAGGAATGTAGTTTAAAATCTTACAGAACTGACGAGAGAGCCGTCGTGGGTAGAATGCATATTGGTGTTAATACTGATGGGCCTGGTTTAGCTTAGTTTTGGTAGAGTGTCCACTCGGTTTTTAGTTTGATTACCGGCCTTTGCCCAACTTAGCATATGAGTAGCACAGGGATCTGTGCGGTTAAAGTAAGGAGCTGATGGTAGGTGTGGCGCCCCACCTCAGATGCAAAAAACAATCTCCTTGGTCTAGCGCTATTGAAAAAGGAGATAGACTCCTCTCGCTGATTGGCTGATACCGACTTTAGGTCACCCCAACAACTTTTTATAGTAAAGAATATTCCGTAGTACCTATATAACTGAGTTTGATTTAGCTCTGTCGGTAGAACCCCCACTTCGGAACCACAAGGTTCTTGAATTCTATACTCAGTGCATGAGTAACATGGCTTGTAAAGTGTGGTAAAGTGGGGAGCTGATGGTAGGTTTGGTGCTCCTGGTTTAGCGGTAGTGAAAAAAAGGGAAAACTCTCTTTTGCTGTCTGGCTGATGCCAACAATCATCCACTTCGCCCACTTTATTTACTGATATAAAGTTGGATGTTTTTGTTGGTAAAAACATTACAAAATTTCTCAAAAATGGCAAATTTTTATGAGCCAGAATTTCAAAATTAGTGAAAAGGCGATAGACTCCCTCGCTGTTTTGGCTGATACTGACTTTAGGCCACCCAACAGCTTACTATGCGCATATTAAAGTGGGATTGAAAATAAAAATATGAGTAAACCAAATGAATAAGTTCATAATTAAAACTAGATGGATGCAGAGAGAGACATCACCCGAGACAAATCCAATAAAAGAGAAACAGACACAACCCAGCAGAGAAGAGAAAGTTAGAAGACATAGACACATTATCCGATAAACTTAAGAATGTAAAAAGAAACTATCCAACACATGAAACCATTAATAAAGCATTAGTTTAACTCTTAACGTCCTATTACCACATCATTCCATATTTGTTTTCCTAATCCACCCAAAATGATACCTTTGTTTAAATATAATATTAAACATATTTAGAAGTCTTTATAGGAAATAACTGGTAAACTTTAGATGAAAAAGCCATTTTTTAGCCATTCATTGATAAATCCTTATAGGAATGGGGCTCTGGACTTTTTTAAATGTAATATTAACATATTTAGAAGTCTTAGATTTAAGGGAAATAACAGGTAACTTTAAATGAAAAGGCCATTTTTAGCCATTCATTGCAAAATCCTTATAGAATGGGGGCTCCTGGAGCTTGGTTTATAAATGTAATATAAAACATATTTAGAAGTCTTTTGATTTAAGGGAATCAACAGGTAACTTTAAAGAAAAGGCCATTTTTAGCATTCATTTGATAAATCTTATAGGAATGGGGCTCTGGACTTTGTTTAAATGTATCATTAAATATTTAGAGTCTTTTTGGATTTAAGAGGGAAATAACAAGGTTAACACTTTAAATGTAAAGGCAATTTAGCCATTCATTGNCGGTGGTGTTACTTGAAAAAAAACAACCAACTTAGGGCGTTAAATGTATTTTTTTTTTTTTGGGGGGGGGCGCTTCTTTTTTTGTCGTAATTCTTATTTATTTACCGTAATTTGTTTACTAATTTATTTATAGAAATTTGCCGTAATTGTTTAATGTTTAGATATGAAGATGGATATCTATCTATCTATCTATCTACCTCAATTTGTTCATTTTTGACTTTGTTTATATATATCTATCCACCCATTTCCATTTGTTCATATCAAAAAAGAGAAGCCCCACCCCTCTAAAATACATTTAACGCCCTAAGTTGGTTGCTTTCTTTTAAGTAACACCACCGAGACGACATAGCTGGGGGACATTATTTTAATAGTCACCGGGTAGCAATTTCTGAGACAGGAGACCGGGACGAACTTCCTCATAAATTACCAGAAATTCTTCCAAACTTTAGCCCTATGAGTACTATTGTATGATTGCACCACTTGGACTTTTAAAAAAACCTGGAGGAAAACCAAAATGTGAGCTACACAAGGATGCTGCACACTGTTTTAACCAAAAGCATAAAAAACAGCAGTTGTATGGCCACTTACCTCCCATCCCACAAAATCATCTACGCAAGACATGCTAGGCACTGATGGAGAAGTAAGGACAAACTCATAAACAATGTTCTCCTATGGACTCCTACACATGGGCACACCAGTGTTGGCCAGCCAGCAAAACAAATTTCATCCATAAATTCTTGCTGGATGTTTGAGATCAAAAAGTAGATATGAGCACAGTTAGGCAGTGGGTAATGAATAGAAAACTGATTGATAGGATTTACATTCTGATTAAATATTAAAGAAATCAAGGGGTTACTGCCCATCAATATAAAACTAAAATCAAAATATACACACACAAGCAGAGATGCTGATAGGTACACGTCCTGTGTCCTTGACGCACAAAAACCTAAAAGGATGCAGTAAAATTGTTTCCATACACCCCAGTGTTTTTCTTTTTTCTTCGCTCACCATTTCAAGCTAACTGTAAATATATTGCAGTGGTTTCTTAGAAATGAATTACACAGAATAGGTTACAAGGTAGGAGTTAGACGGCTTTAGTTGGGACCCATAAATTTTTCCAGGGACTCATTCAAAGCAAATATGTGCTTCCCAGGACACACTAAATCAAAAAGCTATCAGCATTACTGCACATGTATGCACCTGTTACTACACAAATTAGCACATGGTTTTGTTTGATTTATTTGTTTAATGGCATCTCAACTCCTTATGGGTTATTTAATGCCAAAATTTGATTCATTTGTAAATGTTTGATCATAATCATATTTATATTTTCAACATTCCATGGCAATCAATCTTTTTTTTTTTAATTATTATTTGACTATAATAATATTTTGTACAAAGTTATATGGTTATAAGTATTCCTATTTAATACTAATAATTTATACACAATTATATATTTTCAAGTAATTATAATTATTTGATAAGTCATTTGTTTGTACACAGTTGTGTAGGGGGACCAATTTTCTGTGATCACAGAATCACAAATCTGAAATGGAATTTTTTTTTTTTTTTTTTTAATGTAATTTTCAAAAATAAATAAGAAATTAATCATTTGATTTTCTTTTGTTAGTATTTAGTTTTCCTTGTTGACTTTTAATCCTCAATTTGACTCTGGAGGATCAAAGTGTAGTATCTGTTCCAGATTCTATGCTTTGAGACTTACCTTCTATACCCGGCCTCGGCTGGGGGTCCAGTGTGCTTCGGTCTCTGGGCCGGTAAAGTACAATTAATAGCATCGATCCAAGAGGGCTATGCCCCCCAGATCCTTGCAATTTTTATGTGCCCACGTAAAAACGAGACCTTGTGTCCAGCCCTCATAAGTGGGATGAGCAGGCAAATACCCTTACCTTCTATACCCGGCCTCGGCTGGGGGTCCAGTGTGCTTCGGCCTCTGGACCGGTAAAGTACAATTAATGGCATCGTTCCAGGGGGACCATCCCCCTTGATCGATGCAATTTTTATGTGCCCACGTAAAAACGAGACCTTGTGTCCAGCCCTCATAAGTGGGATGAGCAGGCAAATACCCTAAAGATAGAGGAATGGAAGCTCTTAGTTGAATGATGCTGTTCAACATATTTTTTTAAATTTTGTACTCCCTCAAAAATAAATAAAATAAATATATATATATATATATATGGTGATTGCCGCTTCTTGACAGAATAAGGCCATTTCTACAAGTAGTTCAGTTGAGAGCAGTTGTGAGTGCACAGATGGCCCACGGGTCCAGCTTGTTTTTTTTTTTATGTACCCTGTCACACATGTGAGACCCTCGACATACAGGCCCTGCCACACAGGTCAGAGTTCAATGTAGGAAATGTTTCCATGGTGTCCGTCATGTGTTGCTTCAGAATGGAGGGCTCTAGTCAACTTACCTCATACTTCTTACAGCTATCATCAGCCTGTCTTTCCATGAGGATGTGTATCCAGCCCACCCCCTTCTGTCAATTGGTCCTTATAGCTGAAACTGATTTCTGCAAGGGCATCGATGTCGGCCCCATATCGAAATGCTCTCCTGTCACAATACTAGTATGTAGTTTGGGGTTTCCCAATCTCTCAAGATCGGGAGGTGTCCAGACAGGCATTGGTTGTTGAAAGTTAAAGTCAGCCAAAAGTTATAGTGACACAAAGTCATGCCATAGCCAGCTCTTTGACGAAAGCTAAGTGTAAAAATTTATTTTCTTAAATGGTCTATTCTTGTTTGTTGTAAAATTAATGATATTTAATTATTTTGTACCTAACTTATTCCGTTTTTACAGGGATATATTTAAAAAAAAAAATATATATATTATATATATATATATATATATATATATATATATATATATATATATTCAAATTTGAAAATATTTTCTTAAAATCTAATTTATAAATATTTGTCCTTATGTTTTCTTTCAAAGACATGGGGAAAGAAAAAAAAAAGTTTTTTCATTTAAAAAAGTGGGTTGTCAATTTTCTGAGAAAAATATTGGTTAGTCTATTTTTAGATATTTTTATTTTTTATTTTTTAAGATTGTTAAAAACTACTGTCGCACCTCTAATTTGTGGTTGACAAAGTGGGTAGTTGCAGTTGACTTGCAATAGGTTGCATTATAATCTGGCTAGTTAGACAACCTATTCTAACATAAAACTCATCAAATATTCACTTTTTGTTTCAAGACTTTGCACAATGCAAACACACATAGAAATTAGGGTTGTGTTTCTTAGTACTATAATCATAAATGAGTCTGGGTAAAAAAACATAACAGTTAGCAAAATCAGGTCAGTTTAAAGCAAGAAGTCTGTAGGAATCTTTGAGATTATATATATATATATATATATATATATATATATATATATATATATATATAAATATAAATATAATATAATAATAGATAAATATATGACAAAGGAACATTCACAACCATATTGGTTTCATGCGATGCAATCATCAGGTGAAGATGTTTCAAATGTCTGAATTTGAAACATCTTCACCTGATGATTGCATCGCATGAAACCAATATGGTTGTGAATGTTCCTTTGTCACCTAATAAATAGATATGTAAAACCTTTATATATTTATCTTATGATATTATATAACAGCTTTATTTTATATTGAGCACTCTACCAATAATACTGCCTTTGGTACACCATTCCAGCAAAAGCTGAAACAGTGACCATCTCACACTATAGTGTTTATATATATATATATATATATATATATATATATATATATATATATATATATATATATATATACACATTTTTTTAAGAAAATTGAAAAACAGGTTTAAATAAGTTGAGTGGTAAGTTTATTGGCCGACACTGCAGTGGTTCGATCTATTAATTAGATCATCTTCAGGGCATTTGTTGGTATATGGAAGGTGATAAAAAATTTTATCACAGAATAACGAGAAAAGCAAGTGATAGTCCTTGTTTATCAGTCTGTTCAAAATTTGAAATTTGAAGAAAGGACGCTGAAAAAAGTGGACGGTTTGAAATATGACGTCAAATATTCTCCTTTACAGTGTGAGTATGAGAGTGTGTGAGTGTGTGTATCGAAAAAAAGGCATTGTGCATTTTTAGGTGTTGCGTGTGTGTGTATAAATCTTTTGCGATAAACAACATCGAAACAAACCTCAATGTTGTGTGTGTGTGCATGCGTGTGAGCGTATATATATTATATATATATATATATATTATGCATACAAAAGGCTTTGAAAGCTTTTCAAATGCATATTGTATGCATTTCACATCATTGCAATCGTTGATCATTGCAACTTAATGATAAATAAAAATAAAAAATAGTTCTATTTTATATCTATGTCAAATGGATAGGTCACACTACTGATATATAATTACAATTCTTCTTATTCTTTTTTCAAATGCATATTGTACGCATTTCACATCATTGCACTTGCTGATCATTGCAAATTAAGGATAAATAAAAGTTAAAGTAGTTCTGTTTTACATTTATGTCAAATGGATAGGTCACACAACCGAGTCTAGTGGAATCTTTGGTTGAAAAAGTGCAACCTATCTGCAAGTAAATATGGTAAATGGAATCAAGGATCATTGCTAATATTGAAATGGATGACTGATATAATTTACATAATTATATGATTCTAAGTACTAAGATATTTTTTAAATAATTGTAGCTTCAAATAACTATTCTTAATACAAATAATTTGCATACAGTTGTATGGTTTCAATAATTAATAATAATCCTTAGTAAACAATTAGTTTCAAATAACTATTCTTAATACAAATAATTTGCATACAGTTGTATGGTTTCAATAATTAATAATAATCCTTAGTAAACAATTATAGCTTCAAATAACTATTCTTAATACAAATAATTTGCATACAGTTGTATGGTTTCAATAATTAATAATAATCCTTAGTAAACAATTACAGCTTCAAATAACTATTCTTAATACAAATAATTTGCATACAGTTGTATGGTTTCAAGTATTTTCATCCAACATTAATAATTCTATTCAATAATAATCATTTGTTTTCAGTTATATGATTTCACATTTTTATCCAATACTAATAATTTTCAAACAGATTTATTTGACCCATAGATGGAACCCTAACAAGTTTTGTCACTCTTGTGTCAGAGTAACCTGGTAGTAATGGCAATGAATACTCTAAGCTCAAAAACTGGAACCTCACCACCGGATGCAGTGTACCGTCATATCTAGAACATTCCATTTTGGTGGATTCTTACCCCCCACCCTCTGCAGAGGATATAGTCTGTGTATTCTACTAAGCCCTGCTGACAGGTGAATACAAACAATCTCAGTTGGCACTTGGATTTGGCCCAACAATTCCATTTTCTGCGGTTGACCACACCACCAAACTGTTTACCTAGAGTAAATTAACAAAATATCTCATTTGTATCAAGTTTCAGTAATATGTTATCATAATATTGTCTTATCCGATATTTGCTTCAGATAATGTCTATTCTCAAACCGTCAACCAAAATAAAAAATATGTATATATACAAGGTGTGATGGAGAACGAGAAAGGAAAGGGAGCAAGACATTGTCTTGCCTGCCGGGATCGAACCCGCGTCCACCCGCATGCGAAAACAGATGCGATGTAGGAACTGGAAGGATGCAAGGTTTGACTGACATGCCCGGATGTTTGGCTAATATGCCCATAAAATAACAAGTGAGTCAAGCGCTGGGCAGTCAGCAGCAGCAGTCGACGACAACGCACTTTTCAGTAAGGAAATGTGATTTTGAACTGCTAAAGATTATTTCGACTACGACGACGGATTTTTTTAGCTGCTAGACGAAGAATGTGTTTTCGCTTGTTTTTGGTTCCCCCTTGGCGAGAGCTTGTTGCTTCAAAGGTCTATTTCGCTCCATATATTTCCCCCCCTTCTATACAAGGTTAATCTGAAAGTAAGGTCTCTAAAGCACTGGAGACGCAGGGAAACTGTTCTTGCAGCTATTGGCAACACTGTTGTGTTTGTTGTGCATGTTTCTCTGCCAGGCTCCAGTCTTGGCAGTCATTTCTGATGGAGCTCCTGATTGACGCTACTACCATGTGTGAAGTTTGCATAGTTATTTAGTTTTTGAACACAAAAAGGTATTAAACCGATTGAAATTCATTGTCAACATATATGGCAATTCATGTAGGAAGCACCTGGTGTAATGGAAATGTACTCATCGCTCCGAGTTCAAATCCTGGACGTGGTAATTGCATTTCACTTAGCGCTAATACCCTTGGGAAAGGTATGAATCCTACTCTCCCTTCAGCCATGGGTAAATAGCAGGACAGACTGGGTTCTTTAACCATGGCTAGGTAACCAGTCTAGGAGAAGGAAAACTCTGAATTCAAACCTATTGAACTCCGCTTAAGAAATTGACCTTGTGTCATATCCTGCTCGTGCGGAGGAGTTGGTAAAAAAAAAAATATATATATATATATATATATATATATGTAAACAACTCTAGCTATTTTCAGCCGACAGTGTATTTGGGAGAATATGTGCTTTTAATTTTAGTCAGACCTAATTTTTTGAAAGTTAGTTCATTTATGGTTAATTAGGCGGGATTTAACTACTTAAATGTAAGGCTAAACAAATCGAGAAAAATCAATCTCTGAAATAGGTCGAAATATATATTCAGAGATTGATTTTTCTCGATTTGTTTAGCCTTACATTTAAGTAGTTAAATCCCGCCTAATTAACCATAAATGAATTAACTTTCAAAAAATTAGGTCTGACTAAAATTAAAAGCACATATTCTCCCAAATATATATATATATATATATATATATATATATATGGCGATTCATGCATGGATGTCAAAAATGTCTACAAATTGTGTAGGACGTTTGCAATGACGGTGAGTTTCAATGCTTCCTCAATGATATGATGGCAGCTCATATGACATGACCATACAAAAACTGCCACAACACCTACAAAAATACATTGACCAAAATTAACGATAATGTAGAAAAATAGATGCATATTCAAACTGTAAAATGATGTAAACATCATTGACAATAAACATTTCTGATTTCTAAATATTTTGGAGAGCTTGTATATTCAAGAGATAGAGATATGTGACAATACACAAAAAGGCTTTCAATAAATTTAAAGGTTGAATTATGAAAGGCAAAATTAGCAGAACAGGATTCATTGGCAATTCAGTCTTGAAAGACTATGATAAAAGTTTTTGATTGCCCCTGAAATTGCAGCGCCTCCTGTGACTATGAAGTCCGATGTTTGAGAAACACAGATTTTGCATTTGTAGGTTGTCCCTGTAGATGATGATGTTCCGATGCTTTGTTGCCGTTGCTTTCTGATGGACCTCTTAGCTTCATGATGTTGTATCAAGGTGACTTCTGACATGTACAGTCCTCTATGGAGATTCTGCCGCCACCGAGGGTGGTCTTGAGCCAAATTTTCCGAGCTGGAAGGGACAATGCCAAAGCACCGGAGATCATTTTTGCAGACATCCTTGAACCGCAGCAGGGGGCGACCAATCTGTCTTTTACCAGACGAAAGCTCTGCATAAAGAATGTCTTTCGGGATTCGTCCATCATCCATCCGACATACATGACCCAACCATCGGAGACGGCGTTGTCTCAGTAGAGAGTACAGGCTGGGGAGTTGAGCTCTCTCTAGAACTGCTGTGTTGGTGATCCTGTCCCTCCAGGTGATGCCCAGTACACGTCTAAGGCAGCAAAGGTAGAAGTTATTTAGCCGCCGCCGCTCTTGGTGGGAGTATAAGGTCCATGTTTCACTTCAATACATGAGGGTGCTGATAACATATGCCCTATACACTTGTACCTTTGTGTGGATAGTGAGTTTGCTGTTGTCCCACACTCTTGTTGTGAGCTTCCCAAAAGTTGAGGCAGCTTTTCCGATCCGGCAACTGAGTTCAGTATCAAGTGACAGGTTGTCAGTTGATACTGAATATATTGTATATTCAAGATACTGAAGTTGATACTGAAAATATTGTATATTCAAGAGATAGAGATATGTGACAATACACAAAAAGGCTTTCAATAAATTTAAAGGTTGAATTATGAAAGGCAAAATTAGCAGACCAAACAGGATACAGACCATAATAAGAAACATGATCCAATCAAAATCATTTATATAAAATGGTTGGCTAATAGAATGAAATTAATATGACAATTGGTGTACAAGAAATTAAAGAGAATTGAGCTAATTACCTTTTGGTTGTTGAGTGAGAGTGAGTGAGAAAGTGTGTGAGAGAGAGAGCGAGAGATTGAGAGAGAGAGTGACTGAGTGAGAGAGAGAGAACGTATCCTTCTCCAGCAGAGAATATGGAGAACTATGTATACAGCTATTTATGTCATATTTAAAAGAATAACACATTTTATTTGTTAATATGTTTATAAATATCTGCATGAAAAATAGTGATGCAAAGACGTGTGTGTGTGTGTCTGTCTGTGTCTGTGTATAACAAGGCAGTATTTCTTAATTCAGACATATTTAGTTAAATAGTATAGGTTTCTTTTGTCTACATTTTCTGGTTTCAATCTTTTTATGAAACCGAAGGGATGATACAATATCTGGACGGAATTGGCAAATAAATTAGCCATAACTAATCTGTTCCGGAGTACTTTTGGTCCTGTCATGGACATGGGGGGGGGGGGGGGGGCTGTGTAAATTGCAAAAACAATATAACTTTGTAAATGTTCTATTTATACTGATGTTATGTAGTAGCATTTATTTTTTAAATGTGGTTCTATAAATAGCTGCATTAGTTAAAGAAGGAACAAATTAATTATGATAAATTTATTAGCAAATTCCGGTTGGATATATATATATATATATATATATATATATATATATATATAGTTAATGGAGGCACATGGGCTAGTGGTTAGCGTGTGGGCTAGTGGTTAGAGTTTATTTCTAAAATTACAAATAACATTAACCGTCGCTATTCTCGTTATTATTAACCCTAATTGCTCATATTATACTAATTCAATCATTAATTATTATTAATGAATGTAAATTAACTTATTACAATTACAATTTATTATCATATTACACTACTACTATTAATATTCATATCATTATAATTATAAATTCTATACTCTCCTCTAGATCAGGGGTCATTAAACTCCGGCCCGCGAAAGCATTTTATCAGGCCCGCCGATACTTGACTTTTGTTAAAACATATGGAACATGATACATTCTGATACCATTTAAATTTAAATATCATGTTAAGTTTACTAAATCCTCATGGACTTGACTACGGAATCAACCAATCGAACAAAATTGACTAATAAACATTTGAAAGCAATTCTCTTGATAAATTTCAGTTTAACAAATCTCACTAAACCTTTCTGCTAATGTTGCGTTCTTTGATAATGTTTTGAAAATAAATATGTTGGTTGAATTTGTTTTCGTGCATCTTATGCCACTCATCCAGGAATATAACATGGAAAGATAAATTTTGTTTTACATCTTTTTCTCAGAGGTTTCATTCTGGCTAGCAAGTATTGAACACAATAATAATGTGGCCCGTACTCGTTACTTTTTCAGATATCCAAAGGAAATTTCAGTAGTGGTATGTGTTACCCGGAACCTCCCTTTCATCAAAAGGAAATATACTTATCCAAGTACTTTAGGTAATGTAGTTTCAGAATATATATGGTTATGGGGTATATCTTCAAAACCCTATGAGGACCTTGTGAACAAACAGACAGGAAGTACATTTTTATATATATATATATATATATATAGTTAATTTTTTGTTATTATTGGAGAAATGATTATAAAGTGCTCAATTACTTCTGTAAGAGCTGTATTTATTTATTTATAGTCACCAATACAATTAAAAGTTCGTTTTACCAATGGTTTCGGAACATCACTTTTAGGTGATTATCCATCATCAGAAACGTTCCTTTTTGAAAGTGAACATTTTTGATGACGGATAATCACCTAAAAGTGATGTTCCAAAACCATTGGTAAGACAAACTTTTAATTTTATTGGTGACTATAAATAAAAATAAATATATTATATATATATATATATATAATCCAAAAGTCCAGAGAAGAAATCTTCCTTACGATACAAGAGTTAATAAAGAATTCATCATTCGCATCTGATGAGTCGGGAGAGTTAGACACTTTGCCTAAGCTCCCTGAAATAGACTATAATGCTAAATCTCTAAGTCTTTTACTATTTCTTTACTTTTCATATATATATATATATATATATATATATATATATGAAATGAACCCATATTGACAAACATGAGATAATAAAGTCAAGTTTAGAATTCCAGACACAAGTCTAGAACTTAACAGAATTTATCATGAATCAATTTATCAAAGAACTCAACTATGTTACACATATTTTGCAGACAGAATAAGAATTAAGAATTCTTAGATCTTTTTCTGCAACAAGAATGAAAAAAAAAATATTACAGGCATTATTAAAGCAAGGTGAAGAAAAGGTCCGCTTAATAGTGTTACAAGAGTTTCTTTTGTTTTAGGTTGTTTTTATTATTATTCAAGTTCAAAATTAGGAGTGTATGTTAAAATAGTTTTATCAATGTTAAAAAGAAAACCAGATGTTTATAAAATTAATTGGATGATTGTGATATTGGCTGAGACTTGGATTTTAAATCATAAATTCATTAATTATTAACTAATTAATTTTCAAAATTAGGTATGACTTCAATTAAGCACATATCCTCCAAAAATTGTCGGCTTAAAGCCATATAAGAATAAACACATTTGTTTGTTTACTTAACCTCATAAATATATGTAAATGAATCATAAAAGTCTGTTTATCATTCCTTTATAGATGGCTAATCAGTTTCCAGATAGAGATTTACATAATTTGCAATGCATTTTCATCGTAAAATCAGGGAGCAGTGCATTTTCATCGTAAAATCAGGGAGCAGTGCATTTTCATCGTAAAATCAGGGAGCATGCATTTTCATCGTAAAATCAGGGGCAGTGCATTTTCATAGTAAAATCAGGGAGCAGTGCATTTTAATAGTAAAATCAGGGTGCAGTGCATTTTCATCGTAAAATCAGGGTGCAGTGCATTTCATCGTAAAATCAGGGTGCAGTGCATTTTCATCGTAAAATCAGGGTGCAGTGCATTTTCATCGTAAAATCAGGGTGCAGTGCATTTTCATCGTAAATCATGCATTTTCATCGTAAAATCAGGGAGCAGTGCATTTTCATCGTAAAATCATGCATTTTCATCGTAAAATCAGGGTGCACCAGTGCATTTTCATCGTAAAATCAGGGAGCAGTGCATTTTTTTTCATCGTAAAATCAGGGCAGTGCACAGTGCATTTTCATCGTAAAATCAGGGTGCAGTGCATTTTCATCGTAAATCAGGGTGCAGTGCATTTTCATCATAAAATCAGGGTGCAGTGCATTTTCATAGTAAATCAGGTGCAATTGGGAGCAGTGCATTTTCATAGTAAAATCAGCACAGTGCATTTCATCAATCGTAAAATCAGGGTGCAGTGCATTTTCATAGTAAAATCAGGGTTTTCATCGCAGTGCATTTGTAAAATCAGGTGCAGTGCATTTTCATCGTAAAATCAGGGTGCAATCAGGGTGCAGTGCATTTTCATCGTAAAATCAGGAGCAGTGCATTTTCATCGTAAAATCAGGGAGCAGTGCATTTTCACAGGAGCAGTGCATGTAAAATCAGGGAGCAGTGCATTTTCATCGTAAAATCAGGGAGTGCATTTTCATAAAAATCAGGGCAGTGCATTTCATAGTAAAATCAGGGTGCAGTGCATTTTCATCGTAAATTGCATTGTAAAATCATTTCCCATTCATCTATATCAATAATAAGGGAAGAGTTTTTGTCAATTCTCTACAGACACCAAAAATTTGATGTAGATTTGCTTAGCAATGCTCACAAAAGAATTTAAAATGGAATTTTGCAATAAAAAATGTGATATTTCTAAAATATAGAATGATATAAGATCTTGAGGGTTTTAAATTATCAAAATCCATCCATAACTTTTTAAAATATAAGCACTTGAATTTAGAAAACCTGTGGACAAAAGGCCCCTATTTTCCTGAAAATGTTTGGACAACATATTGCATTTTCATTGACAAATCCCATTTAAAGCAAAAACTATTCAAGATAAAGCAATGAAATTTGTCATGTATATATAAAATTTACTGGTGAATATCATTTCTTATTCCCTTGAAATTATAAAAATCAGTATTTCTTTCACAAAGTAAGAGATTTTACCTTATATTTATAAGTCAGAAATATCTCCTCAATTAAAGCAGATAGTGGCTTGAGAGAATCCCAGGACCACTGATTTTTAAGGTAAATCGGTTAAATCGAACTTAATGGACCTAAATTCCACCATCGTATGTCAACCCGCCAAAAGAAAAAATATACCAAAAATCAGGGAATTAACCAATTTTAATGAAATTTTCAGTGTGGATATATTAATGAATAAAAGATATAATGCACCAATTATTTTATTCAAAAACTTTTACATTTTTTCAGCTCAGTTAACTTTGAACAACATATCTTTGAGAATCTGTGTTACGCCTCAAAGATATGTGGTTCAAAGTTAACTGACCTGAAAAAATGTAAAAGTTTTTAAATAAAATAACTGATGCATTATATCTTTTATTCATTAATATATCAACACTGAAAATGTTATTAAATTTGGTTTATTCCCTGATTTTTGGTATTTTTTTTCTTTCGGCGGGGTGATATATGATGGTGGAATTTAGGTCTGCTAAGTTCGATTTAATTGGTAAATCTGTATAGGTGATGCATGCTTTTTTATGGCAATTACAACCAAACCATTGGACATAAACTTATTTTAAAAAATACAAAAAAAATTTTTTTCTGGATTCTTTAGTCTTGGCAAGGTGACTAGTCTAAGAGAATGAAAACTGAATTCAAACTTCACTTAAAAATTGACCTTGTGTCACAAACTGCCCATGGGGGAGGGGTTGAGTAAATACATATTTTAATGGAAATTATGCTTGTCTATTAATTTCAGTTTACAAAAAGGATTTTTAAATGAATCATTACACAATAGATTCCCTAAAACAAATTGAATAGAAGAATGCAACAGCTGATCCAC
>CM042170.1:7936385-8166385 GCA_023376005.1 Doryteuthis pealeii
TTTAAAAAGAGGTCCAGATCATCAAGATAGCCGCTGTATGTAATTATAAAATTGTCATACATTGAACTCTCCAGTGTACTATGAAAGAATCGTCCTACATGTCTATGTACAAAGAAATATATATACATATTGAAAGAATTCTTTATATATATATATATAGCACTCTGTGACGGCCTTTACACACAAAGCGATGTGTGTATTAAAACAGTTAAAATCCCCTTCCCATTCTGTAAGTCAAGACAGACTAATGGTTAAGGTGCCGGACTGACACCCAACCGACTGGAGTTCAATTCCAGCTGTAGGTAGCTTACAAAATGTCTAGCCACACTGAAGAGACTTGATAAGTCGAAACACATGTCTGTGGATGACCCTATATATATATATATATATATATATGGAGAAAAAAAGAACATCTTTAATAAAATCATTCCCACCACCAACACATCTAGTGTGTGGTGTGTGTGGAAGAAATGGAAATGAATCTGATAAAATATAGAAAAGTAATAAATTAACGTGATTTATTATTTGATTGTTACTTTGTCTAACATATAAATAAGTATTTATTTAATGTCTTAGAGTTTATTAATGGTTTATTAACATTCTCAAAAGTAATTAGAATTTAAAAAACTTGAAATATATCTCAATTATGGTTATTTATATCAAACATTTCATAAATAAAAATCAATCTAAATTACTTACTACATATTCTCACATATTTCATTTGCACTTTTCAATTTTCAAATGATTTACAGTCTTAACTAAAATTTTGTATACACTATGTTCCAATTACATATCATTTTTCAAACAGGGAAAACTTTTTTTTTTTTAAATGCTATTATGACAATTTAAATATATGAATGTTCTCCAACTGTCTTTTCTCATATCACTTGATAAACACACCAACATCACTAGACGATATTTAAATGTCCTGATGAAGATTATAGATATCTTATTATAATGGAGATTGTGTGTTTTTCTGTCTGTAACCGAAACTATATTACTACTCAAGTCACAATTCCCTTAATTATTTACGTCAAATTCTCCATGATTTCATTCTTTTAAACCTTCAGTTATTAATAAAAATTGTTTTACATTATTAATACTGTTGATCATATCTACGTACTAATAACATGCAATTGTATTTATATATACAACAAAATAGCGGTTTACAGTTTGAACAAGAAGGCTAATTTGCATATTGATATTTAAAATTTTATTTTAATAAATATGTGCTTGGTATTATTGATTTCTAATTGTTTGGTTTTATCTTAAGAAATATAAACAAAAATCTTGTGGATAAATCTTAAAAGAAATTTATTTACAAGAAGAAATAACTGTAATATTATCCTTTACTTCCTATTTTAACTAATAAGTTAAATTAGGAAAATTTACCAATGAAACAGGGGAGTAATCAAAAATGATGGAATAGTTAGTTTCAAAGTTGTTCTATTTTGCAATCATACCCCCTCTGTTCCAAATATTTTTATCTGAATTCTTATTCAGTTTCATTAGCCTTTCTAATTTAATATGATATTTTATTATATCAAAACTTAAATACTTGCACCCGGAGGGTGCATATATTTGCCAGTATATCTAATATATATTTAATAATTGAAATGTTTTAAATATCAACAATAATATTCAAATACTAATAAATCATCCTCACAACTTATTTTTTACATTTATTTAATACTTTTCCACATATACACAATATCATGCTCCCAAAACCCGGTAGAGCTCTTTAGGAGCGATTTTAATTAACTTTCACCGCTAGTATAAAGCAATGATCATCTGTTGTTTACAGATTTTATCTCTCTGGTGATTGTAAAATATATAAACAAATGTATGTATTTAATAGTTAAAACACCACTCCTAAAATGGTAGCTGTCAATGGCCGAAAGGTTAACGAATCAGGCTGATGAAAAGTCAGTCAGGTTTCGCTCCTGGCCAGAGGTAGTTGCTGTGTCTAGCCCCACTGATGACATGTTAAACATTGAAACACTGTGTCTGTGGATGACTTTATATATATATTCTGACATCGGAATACTCTGTTATTATAAATATTTTACAGCCGCTGCCGCTGTCAATAACAACAAAAACAAAAGATTTGTTGAACAGGAGCAACATTCATTTGAAAAAGGGTATCTAACGAGCCCGAAAATTTACAATAACAAATAATTCAAAAAAATAAGTGAATCCAATACTCCATAACATCGAGTTCATTCATTTATTTTTAGATGCTTCGTAATAACGCCCAACCTAAAAAAAACATTAAAAAAACATAAAAATATATATATATCCTTAAATTTTTCCTCGTAAATTCCTACCATAAAATAAACTGAACCCTCATTTTATGCCTGTGTTTTTACAATAAATCTTTTATTTTTCTTGCACCCGTTATTTTACAATACTAAATATATTTTCTGGTAATTCTTAACTTTTTCCTCATAAGAAAAAAAGTTAAGGATTACCAACTTAGATGTATTAGCAGACACTAAATGCTGTCTAGAGGACTTACCAAGAGTGATGACTAATAGGGAGGGATGGATGGCATGAAAGAGTCAAGGGAATCTGTGCTGTTAACATGCCTTGATGATGATGATGATGATGATGATGATGATGATGATGACATATAATAAGAGAATGCATTTTCCTATAACATCAATAATAAAATAGGTCATCCCATGCCACATATTGAGTTTGATTTCACTCTGCCCCGATAAAACGCATATCTTCTTTTAAGCAGGATTTCTAGTTCGATGAGAGTTCAAAGACAGCCTGTATTTGAACTCTCATCGAACCGACAGCTTTTTATCTTTGTACAGATAATAAAAAGAAAACAAGTAAATAAATCCAAAGTTTAACAAATGAAATGCATCCCTCATAGCTGAAAATGTTTATCTATTTGCACAGTACCCATCAAAAATTATTGGATTATTTACGTCTATATTAATCAAACACCCCATAGTGCTAGACTATGACACTAGATCAATTTAATGCAGGGACCCTACAGAAAATAATCCGCTGTGAGGTGGTGCCAAAAATAGCTCAACTTCACTGGTAGTCCCCTTTTTTTTGGGTGCAAAGTAATACATTTTTTAAGACAAGGGGATAGGTGCTGCATGTGGGGAGCTGAGCTCATTAATTTTTACACCACCTGAAACACAAATCCCCATTCAAAAAGTGGAGAGAAGAGGGCCCAAGCTTTTAGAGTCCAAAGAACTATAATAAAAATAAGCATACTTTAAATAGTAAACAAACTATTATATCATTCAACACACACACTCACATATATATATATATATATATATATATATATATATATACACACACACACACACACACACACGCTGATAGGTACGCGTCCTGCATCTCTGATGCATACAAATCTAAAAGGACGCAGTAAAATTGTATCCATGCGTCCCTGTATTTTTGTTGTTTTTTTCTTCCCACCACCATCTCCACATAACTGTAAATACATTTCAACATTTTCTTGGAAATAAATTATAAAGCGATGAGGTACAAGGTCTTTGGTGGACTTAGTCCACGAATTCCACCCAAACATTAAAAAATTGGCCAGAAAACTTGAAAAGATCAAAAATAAAATTGTTAAACAGGAGATGTGTCTTTTGTTTAATTCTACATGTGTATATATATATATATTTATTATAGTGTACAATACATTTAAGGTGCAACTGCTACTATTGGTTTCTAGGCAGTATTCTTGATACTACCTGTCATCACAGCAATGCGCCTCTGAAGAAATACTTGGAATGTTCATTCTTATCTATATGATTTTGCCTACGTAACTTTATTTATTTGTTGACCGTTGAAGTTTTAGTCTTTAGTCTTATATATATATGCTATTGAAATTAACCCAATGTTATTTGAGTATTATAACAAGGTAAATAAATGCTGACAGCTGAATTAAAATCCTTCTGTAAGTCCCCAATATCCTTTTGTATCTTTGAATGTTAACATGTTTCAGCTGATCGACCAAAACAAACATCAAGGATCCATGGAAAAGGTTCACCGATTCAACATTTTCTCATGTAGCTAGACTGTTTCTTACCATTATAGCCGAGAAATAACAAGAATTCCAATGCCCAAGAGGCAATTGCAATGGCATTTAAAGAACTTGAGACAAATTCCCATTCCTCAAAGCAGTCGCTATGATTACCACATTTCATAAGAGGCAAAACAAATCATAAGATTCAGAATAAACACAAAAAAATGAAAAAAAAAAAAAAAAAAAGGAAATATTAAATGCAAATAAAACATTAAGTTTATGAGAACATAACCAGCAAAACACTTCACAAACAGATAAAATGACAATCTATATAAATACTTGAGTGAGTCAAAAGTTTTGCAATATTTTGGTAGCATGAGGCACAATTTATGAGAATCATAAATTGTGAGCGTACCTGTAAGTTAGAATTCTAAATAAAGTTTGTTAGAATTAAAAGCAGGGGCAGGTAATTTTCCATAACAGTTGGGAGTTATGATTGACGTTTTAGACGACTCCAAGTGATCTCCAATACAGACGTGAAAATAAATTTCTAGTTTAGTTTAGATTCAACCTGGCTTTGGAAGGAGAAAGACGTAATTGTCTTCCCAGCTGGGTCATCTCATTCGCATGGAATTGAATCAAATATGGGCTAGATAAGTAATAAAAACTTGATCAAGAAAACTTAAAGACTTGTTGGTTATTAAATATGAAAACAATGACTAGCACAAAGAAGCCCAGTAGAAGAATTAGAAGTCAACAAGATAACATGGCGGACGACAAGTTAGAACAGAGTTTTTCAACCGGTGTGCCATGGCACACTAGTGTACCATGAAGCTTTCGTGGGTGTACCGTGAGTTTCTTATAATCTATATTATAGCTTTGGAAGAAGAAAGATGCGAAAGTCTTTCCTGTCCCCGGGTCATCTCATCCCAGCTGTGGAATTATGGGCTAGATAAGTAATAAAAACTTGATCAAGAAAACTTAGTCTTGTTGGTTATTGAATATTAAAAAAAAAAAAACAATGACTAACCCAAAGAAGCCCACAAGAAGAATTGAAGAACAGAAGACAAGATGTCGGCCAGAGAAGAAGAAGTAGAGTAAGCAGAAATTAAGTTATCAAGTAAGATCATTTTTTGAGGGAAATAAAATTATACCATAGAACATAGACATGAATTTAATCAATAAGGGAAGAAAAAAAGAACCAACATGATCCCTTATGGTGCTAACACATTGTTAAAACCAATTACTAAAAAAGTATAAATATAAATACACAACATATTAGTTCCTAACCGTTAGACATGACATAACCCCAGACGGTTGATATACCATAGAATATAGACATGAACCTAATCAATACCATATAACATTATCCCCAATGATGCTAACACATTGTTAAAACCAATTACTACAAAAGTATAAATATAAATATACAACTGATATTACTTCCTGACCGTTAGGCATGACATAACCCCAGAGGGGTTGATATACCATAGAATATAGACAAGAACTTAATCAATAACATACAACATAATCCCCAATGATGCTAATACATTGTTAAAACCAATTATTAAAAAAGTATAAATATAAATACAACATATTAGTTCCTAATCATTAGACATGACATAACCCCAGATGGGTTGATATGCCGTTAAAATCAACTACCCAACCTCTCTAATCTGTCTCTGTCTCTCTCTATCACCGAGATGAACTCTCTCACTGTTTATATACCCGATGTTGAGTATACAACATATTGATATACAACAGCAGGAGGCACAATTCAGCAGCTCCATTTTGCCAATGTCATGATGATGATAAACAACACTTGACCAAGATATTGAGCTCTCCTGATACTCTCCAAAAACTACTCGCCAGATTTGCCTCAATGCCTTGGAATTCATAGATCTAGGCCACCCTGCCCTTGCCCCATCGTCAAGGTTCTTGCAGCCCAAGCAAAACCTCTTGAAACATCTGGTTACTATACTGTGATCAACTACACCTTCATCTTTCACACAACAAATATTTTTGGTTACTTCCACGGCATTATGGCCCAGAGGGGCTGGTCAAGCTCAGTCGGTACAGTGTTCGGCTGGGAACCTCGAGGTTCCTAGTTCGATGCCCTCGCCAACTCAGCGTATGAGTAGCATAAGGATCTGTGCAGTAAAATGAGGAGCTGATAGTAGGTAATTAGTATTATTTGTATCATTCAGACTATTGTCCTCATCTTCATTGTTATTTGTACAACGTTTCGGCTGATGTGTCCTCCGGCCTTCTTGAGGTATTTCTTGTCGGACTTGGGAACCTTCGGAGGGAACTTCAGGAGGAACCTCAGAGGGCATATCGACTGAAACATTGTACAAATAACAATGAAGATGAGGACAATAGTCCAAATAATACAAATAATACTAATTATCAAGCCTCATCTCAAAAATTCAGAGAAATACTGATAGTAGGTGTGGCACTCCATCTCAGACGCTAAACGACTTTACTTTTTTTACTTGAACTCATAAAGCATAAGTTCTCAAATTAGACTACGCAGCATGTTCATCTATGTAGCTTTCAAATCACATACAGAGGGAAGCAATGCACAATGTGTCAGCGCACTACCACAAAGCTACCAACCACAGCGGTTACCTTCGATGGCTTAAACTGCTTGTCACATGATATACATGCCACAAACTAGCACATAGCAAAGTATTACAAGACATAACTCACACCCTAGTAAGACGAGTTAATTTAACTAAATGTTAAAACTATTTGAAATGGGTTAACAGATTTCCAACAAACACGACCACAAAGTCTATGCACCAATTCATTTGTCGGAAGAGGGAGAGAATGATATCTATATATCTATGTGGAAATTATATATTATATTATATATATCTTATTATAATGGAGATTGTGTGTTTGTCTGTCTGTAACCGAAACTAAATCACTATTCAAGTCACAATTCCCTTAGTTATTGACGTCACATTTACCATGAATTTATTTTTAATTTAAACTTCAATTATTGATAAAATTGTTATACCTTATTAATACTGTTAACCATATCTACATACTAATAGCATGTAATTGTATTTATATATACAACAAAATAGCGCTTTACAGTGTGAACGGGAAGGCTAATTTGCATATTGATATTTAAAATTTGATTTTAATAAATATATGCTTAGTATTATTGATTTCTAATTGTTTAGTTTTCTCTTAACGAATCTGAGCAAAAATCTCGGGGATAAATCGTAAAAGAAATCCATAGACAAGACGAAATAACTGTAATTTTATTAAATACTTCCTAATCTAACTAGATAGATAAATTAGGAAAAATGAAAGACGGGGGGTGAAAGAAAATGATGGAAGAGTTAAATCTAAAGCTGTTCTTTTTTTCGATTATACCCCCTCAGTTTATCATTTTCTAAATAGTTTCTAATTTGATACAATATTTCATTACATCAAAACCTAAATACTTGCACCCGAAGGGTGCATATATTTGCTAGTATATATAATAAAAATTATGATAATAATAAAAAGTGTTGTTATGGGTCCAATGGGAGAAAAATAAATATAATAGAGCGGTCTTCATCAAGAGCAACATATGAATGAAAGACAGAATAAATAACCGTTAGATAGGAGGTACAAATAAACGCTAGTGTTCGATGTTGGAATTTTTTTTTAAATGTGTATTCTGTGTTAAAAATAAAATAAATTTTATTTTAAAAAAATCAGAAGCATTATAATCCATATTAAAAACTATGGATTATAATGCTTCTGATTTTTAAAAATAAAATTTATTTCATTTTTAACACAGAATACGCATTTTTTTTTAAATTCCAGCATTGAACACTAGCGTTCATTTGTACTTCCTATCTAACGGTTATTTATTCCGTCTTTCATTCATATGTTGCTCTTGATGAAGACCGCTCTATTAAACGGTCGAAACAGATTCTGTCAGCAAACTCATAACATCTTTTGTTTTTTCTAAAAAAATGTTAAATTCATTATATATATATATATATATAAATAAAATGTATAAATGTATATATATTTATTAGTAAAGAAAAAGGTTTAAAAATCGGCTATTTTGCAGTTATGGATCCATTTCTACTCACAGGTATCTGAATATACCCATGAGATTCATCAGACCGCTACCTTTATTGGAAATAGTATACAGATAAATTCTGAGGTTTATCTATGTTTCTTTTTTAAAAGGAAATAAAGACAGACGGGCAAAGAAAGGAGAACGACAAATACCACATCTGCCTTCTGACATAAGCTTTTGTATAAAATATATTTATAATTTGCAATACTATTACACTGGTTTCTTAAAAAATAAAAACTACAGCTGTACTTAAGAGTCACATTATATGAGGATAAAATATTTTATTGGTTTTCACTGATGTTTGTATTAATTTTACCATTATATGACAAAAATGGCACATTACTAACAGTTGCATGTGTAATTCTGTGAAAAATGTTCTAAATTAAAACAAAGCAATTTCCAATTCAATTCAAAAATTTATATTAACTGGGTGGGGTTTGCAATCATACTACACCCCAAATATAATTTCTTAATGATGATGACTATTAAATGTGAATTATTTGCAACTTCTACATTATATATACTAGCAAATTAGTTAAATTTTATAATAAAATATCATATTAAATTAGAAAGGCTAATGAAACTGAATAAGAATGTAGATAAAAAGATTTGGAACAGAGGGGGTATGATTGAAAAATAGAACAACTTTGAAACTAACTCTTTCATCATTTTCCGTTACTCCCGTCTTTCATTGGTAAATTTTCCTAATTAAACTGTTTAGTTAAAATAGGAAGTAAAGAATAATATTAGTTATTTCTTCTTGTTAAGGAATTTCTTTTAAGATTTATTGAAGAGATTTTTGCTCATATTCAATAAGATAAAACCAAACAATTAGAAATCAATAATACTAAGCATATATTTATTAAAATCAATTTTTTAAGATCAATATGCAAATTAGCTTTCCCATTCATACTGTAAACCTCTATTTTGTTGTATATATAAATACAATTGCATGTTATTAGTATGTAGATATGGTCAACAGTGTAAGTAATGTAAAACAATTTTATTAATAATTGAGGTTTAAATAAAAATAAAATCATGGAGAATATGATGTAAATAACGAAAGGAATTGTGACTTGTATAGTAATATAGTTTCGGTTACAGACAGACAAACCCACAATCTCCATTATAATAAGATATATATATATATATATATATATATATATATATATATATATATTAGTAGAGTAAAAATTCAAGAATGGTAAACACTTAATTTTTACTTTACTAATATTATTATTATTACTATTATTATTATATGTTTGTAATATATTGAGCACTTTTGGATTATATACTAATGAAACAGCAACAGGAAAGTTAAAGTGGCAATTAGATACTATATATATATATATATATATATATATATATATAGGTAAAAGTATCCAACTGATTGGTATATAGATGGTCTATTACAGATATTGAGCATTCTTTATTTATAAATATAGCAAACTATATATATAAGATCAGTAAGGTTGTTTGATAATTAAGTATAAATATGCTAAACAGAGCAGCTAAAAAGTATATATATATATATATATATATATATATATATAATTTCATAGAGAAATCACATAATTGATATTGATAATTGAATTATATTACCATGACCAGACACCATGTGCGAAATCTGGAGCACTGGACAGCGGTTTCGACCTCCTTTGGTCTCATTAGCAGTGCATACCACAATCTCTGCCACTATATATACATATATACACACACACACTTTTTAGAATAACCCGTGATAGGTTGACATGCCATTAAAATAAATCCTACAATCAAATACATGATACTTTCAGTAATGAAGCTCACGTGAGGTGAGAATAAAAATTATCTTTATATATGTATTTATCTTTGTGTGTGTGTGTGTGCATATATATATATATATATATATATATATATATATATATACACACACACACAAACACGCATGCACACAATTATATATATATATATATATATATATATATATATGATAAATTTTAATCTCACCTCACGTGAACTTCATTACTGAAAGTTTCATGTATTTGATTGAGGGATTAAATTTAATCGCATGACCAGCCGATTGATCGGAGAGGGCCTCTCCAACAATCCGTCTAGCCTAAGTAAGGTTCTAAGTGGAGTCTTGCCAGTCATGGACTGCTCATCCACCAAGACTGTGTTTAAGCATCACAGGTCGCCACCCAGGTGACCCCATTTGGGGGAATCTTACCTCTCTGCAGAGGTGCAGTCGGTGCATTCTAACGCCCCGACCAAAAGGGTGTGGTATCATTGGGGGAACAAGAAAAGTTTAGGCAAACGGCACAAAACTTGGGGCCCATTTGCTAAAACTTCTCCAATTCTCCAATGATACATGTATTGAACAAATAAGGTAAAAAAAAGTTGGGTTTTTTTTGTTTTTTTTGTTTTATGGCATATCAATCTTTGTACAATTCTTGTAGAAGAATAGTAGTGGTACTGTTTAACCCATAGCTGGAAGAATGAATGAGTGCATACCTTTCCCAAGGGTATTAGTCCAAAATTGAACATAATAGCATGACTAGAGTTTGAACTTGCTTACTACAATGTCAAAATCCAGCATGTTAGCCACTACGCCAAGAAGATACCCCTTAAAAAAAAAAAAAAAAAAAGTGACTTCAGGTTACCCTTACTGCACCTTTAAGATAGATAATTGGTAAAGTGACCAAAAATATTTTTTGAAACCAAACTTTTTTTTAAGTGTTAAGTTTTATGCTCAACAATTTTAGGTAATTTATGAGGAAGTGCATCTCGGTCTCTTGCCTCAAAAATTGCTACCCGGTGACTATCAAAATAACAACCCCAGCTTGTCGTAATTCTTGTCTATTTATCGTAATTTGTCGTAATTCTTGTTTATGAAGATTGATATATAGTTTGGAATAGACTGAGATAGATAGATAAACAAACAAAATAATATAGATAGATATGTACAAATGGAGATAGATATTTTCGACAAGTAAATGTATTGGGGGGGGGTCGCATCTTTTTTTGTCGTAATTCTTGTTTATTTAAACTAAAAACAAGACATTAAACAAACATGAATAAAAAAAAAATCTTAGTATTTAAAGTAATATAGATAAATATGAACAAATTGAGATAGATAGATAGATAGATATGAAGATGGATAGTTTTGAATAGACTGAGCTGGGTTGTTATTTTAATAGTCACCGGGTAGCAATTTTTGAGGCAGGAGACCAGGACGCACTTCTCATAAATTACCCAATTTTATTTTACAAAAAAAAAAAAAAAACAACCAAAACTTATATACACACCTAGATGTGCTTATTTAAATTTTGTATCAATAAAGTAAAACATTTTGAATATATCATTCATAGGTAATTGATTATATAAATGAAGAATTCACAATATACACAACAGACTCACCAACAAATCTTACAAGTTTAATATAATTTTAGTATAATTAAAAAGCTCGATATTGACAACTTGAAACCTCTAAAGAAAATCTTTTATTTAAAAAAAGATTTTTTTTTTTTAAATAAAAAAATCTTTTTATTTAAAAAAAGATTTTTTTTTTTTTTAAATAAAAAAATTAAAAAAGACAAATACTGTCTTCAGTGCGTTTGGTGAATTATGTATCTTATTTCAAACAGATTTTTTTTTATTTAGAACCTACTTAGGACGAAAATTGTGTAGGTGTCTTGAATTTCAGGTGAAGAAGAAAATGATAGCCTGAATATTTAGATGACAATGTAATATTTGTCATGAGAGAAAAGTGGAATTAAGAGGTAGAAGCAGCAAGCAAAGAACTTTAAACATGCTCAATACACCCCCCCTCCACCACCTTCACTTCCCAATTCAAACCCCCCTACCCTTTCCGCAGACGAAGAAGGTGACGGGTGGAAACACTCATCATTGATCCACAATAAAATATCCAATAATCCAATGCCTTGCATTTTATATAGATTTGATATAGTTCTATAAATAGATTTTTTAATGGAGAAATTCAATAATTAAAAGGGAGGCAGAGATCTGCCTCTTTCCCTGTAAAGAAAGAAGATGGCTATGAATTGATACAGATCTGCAGAAAGCAACAAACGATTGGGAAACTTTAAGCATGCTCAATACCCACCCCCCACCCATCTAGCATTATCCAGGTAACAATTCTTGAAAATATGAGTAAAAACATTAACTCGATCTACACGTAAATTTCAATAAAAAAAAAATTGTGAAACTATAAGCTCTTTCATACCTAGATGCACATATATAGATACAATAATGCATGCGTTTGCCTAACCCCTTCACCACAGGCAGGATGTGGCACAAGGTCAATTTCTAAGCAGAGAAAAGTGGGTTTAAATTCATATTTCCTCCTCCTCCTCCTCCTAAACCAGTTGCTTAACCAATGCTAAAGAACCCAATCTAACAATATACCCATAGCTCAGGAGTGAAAGATTGATTTGTGTCTTTTACAAAGGCATTAGCAGGAAGTGAAATGCAAACAGCCTCATCCGGGATTTGAAATCAGGTTGCCTATTCCATTTCCTACAATATCTGTTATATTAAGTGCGCCACCTTAGGTACAAGCCTATCTGTATCAGCATTTAGGGGTATAGTGCATACGTCCGTGCGACTATGTAGAGGCACAGTGCATACCTATGTACGACTATGTAGAGGCACAGTGCATACATATGTACGAGTACGTGGAAGCATAGTGCATACGTATGTACGACTATGTGGAGGCACAGTGCATACGTATGTACGAGTACGTGGAAGCATAGTGCATACGTATGTACGACTATGTGGAGGCATAGTGCATACGTATGTACGACTATGTGGAGGCATAGTGCATACGTATGTACAACTATGTAGAGGCATAGTGCATACGTCCATACGACTATGTAGAGGCACAATGCATACGTCCGTACGACTATGTAGAGGCATAGTGCATACCTATGTATGAGTATGCAGAAGCATAGTGCATACGTCCGTACGAGTATGTAGAGGCATAGTGTATACCTATGTACGAGTATGTAGAGGCATAGTGTATACCTATGTACGAGTATGTAGAGGCATAGTGTATACCTATGTACGAGTATGTACAGGCATAGTGCATACCTATGTACAAGTATGTAGAGTGCATACCTATGTATGTGCATGTAGAGTGCATACATTGTATGTGCATGTAAAGTGCATACATATGTATGTGCATGTAGAGTGCATAGTGCATATACGTATGTATGTGCATGTATGTGTATATTTGTATTAAGTTGTAGCTAAACAACTTGGGAGGTAAAGAAGTTTTAAAATCTAAAATAAAATATTTTCTTTTAAATTTCTATCATCAACTAAGGCCAATGGCACTAAGGGTCAAAGGTTAGATGATAAGGATCTTATCTTCCTTTTTTTTATCTTTGGCACTTGGGTGCTCAAAGTGGAAAAATTCACCAGAAACCGGAAGTCCATATATTTAGCAGAGTTATATTGCCCCCTGGAAAAAAATAATGGCATTATCACACTTAGAGGGGGTTCACTTACCCCACTACGGGGAATACAGTTAGTGTATTCTAAGCACCACTGATAGGACTAAAATTATACTTTGTTCAGTGCCCTTATAGTATGTGGCCTACGAAATCATATCTCTCTTATAGTATGTGGCCTACCATAAAAAGCATAACATTATAATAATAACTGCTAACTCTAACCCTATTTTAGAATTAAATAGATCTCTGATTCATGTAAATTATGGATAAATTTCTTTTTAAATTATTCTTAATTCCTATATACAGCTTATGACTGAATTGCATTTCTTGAAATTGAATGTATGTGAAAAATAATTAGTTTCAATAAATTACCTACTACTTACATCTATAAATATACTCTTACTGAGGTAAGACACATTCAAACCGGGTAGGCCACATACTATAACAGAATCAAAAAGGTAGGCCACATACTATAACGGAATCAAAAAGGTAGGCCACATACTATAAAAAGGTAGGCCACATACTATAACGGAATCAAAAAGGTAGGCCACATACTATAACGGAATCAAAAAGGTAGGCCACATACTATAACGGAATCAAAAAGGTAGGCCACATACTATAACGGAATCAAAAAGGTAGGCCACATACTATAACGGAATCAAAAGGTAGGCCACATACTATAACGGAATCAAAAAGGTAGGCCACATACTATAACGGAATCAAAAAGGTAGGCCACATACTATAACGGAATCAAAAAGGTAGGGGTAGGCCACATACTATAGTGGCACCCTTTGTTCTTATAGGTTTGAGTTTTACAAAAAGCTTAGTATTGCTCCACCAAATTAATTTCTTATATCTCTTACATCATTGCTCTATTGCTGGAAAGATTAGAAGAGTACGAAGAATACATAACACTGTATGTAGAGGCTGCATCTTCATCTGGCATTCTCAAGATGTGATGGAAAATGAACAAAGTCTGATGGTATTGTAAGATACTGCTGACATGCACTGGGTGAGTGGTAATGATATCATGTCTGACCCCACACAGGTCTCACTCCTGTATTTTTTGTAGCGCATATATATATATATATATATATATATATATATATATAATGAATATTGAATGAAAAAATGAGAAAAGTATTTGCATGGAATGCTCAATAATAAAGCAGAGCAGATTTATAATCAATGGTAACAAGCCACAGTTTTAAAAAAAATTTTTAGCTTTACATTTCCCATCGCGTGAAAAACGCTGCATATAAACGCTAAAAAATTTGGTTTTTAACATCTCAACCATTTCACTACTGGTTTTTAACATTTCAACCATTGATCTTATCTGATGATTGGATTACCATGAAACTCCGAGTTATGAGTTTAAAACCATAATATTACCATTGATTATATATATATATATATATATATATATATATGCAGACAAGAAAAAATGGAAGTGAATCCGATACTATGTTGAAAAATGAGTAAAAATGAAAAATAAGAAAATGAGGATGATTTCTTGATATTTGGTAAAATATTGCAACACTGAGTGTTTCAATTAATGGATTCACAATGTTAAAACATATTTGAAATAAATATGTATTTAGTATGTGTCTAAATTCTTCAGGGTAATAAATATGTGTTGGCTTAGGTTTCTGTTCTAACAAGTAATACGTATTACTCATTTGAACACAAACCAAAACATGATATTTATTACTCTGAAGAAGAATAGAGTTATATACTAAATGAATATTTATTTCAAATATGTTTTAATATTGTGAATCCATTAATCGAAACACTCAGTGTTGCAATATTTTACCAAATATTAATAAATCATCCTCATTTTCTTACTTTTCTACTCTTACACATTTTTCAACATGCATACAAACATTATATATATATATTGTTAGGAAGACCTAACGAAAATAAAGTTGCTCCCCTTGATCAGTAGGGGGATGTTGGGAACCCGGAAATGGGGGTTCTGCCAGGTCACTTTTGGATTGGGGTTCGTTTTGAGTGGAAGCACATGCACAGCACGGTTGAACTAGTTAAGTCACTTTTAGGGTAGAAGCATTCTCTACCTTGTGTTAAATAAAACCTTGTTAATTTTCCAACAACCTGGTCTTGCATTTTTAGTGTACTGTATTTTATCTGTATGTAAAAATCAAACAGACACACACGTGTGTGTATGTGTGTGTGTAAACACTTATTTGCAGTTCTTCTTTCATTAAATATATGTTGGCACAAAATCCCCCATTTTAAATACCAGAAGATAAGTGTAAATAGGTAATTTGCATTTTTTTTTGTTTACTGTTAAAACCTTTAAAAAAATTCATGATTAAAAACTGTGATGAAAAAATAGAAAAAAGTTAAATTGTAGACAACATTGCAAAGTTATAAAAAAAAAATCTTATAAGGACAGTAAATAAAGTATATTATTTGCATGTATTAAGAGAAAATTTTTCTATTTATATCATTTCCCACAAACTAACATGGGTAAAAAAATTTGATTAGTCGAAGCGTGAGATCAAATTGTGATTAGTTCTTTCCTATGAAATAAAAACATCAGAAATCAAGATATTTCAAACATTGTTTTAATGACAAAAAAGAAAGAGAAAAAAAAAATCTATTTTCATTTAATAAAATTAATGATTTTTATAGAACATCTTTCTTCAATTGTCTTTTTAGACTTTCCAACATTCTTAAAACAGAGTTTAGTTTTATGCCATTTGAATTTTTGAGTTGAAACTAAACTTTTAGTAAATTTAAAAGCGTGACCTGTTTACCAAAACTTTTCTCATTCCTCCATGATACCTGCATCAGAAAAAATACTGTCTATAAAATTTTTATTTTTTTAAATTAAAAGTTGGCTTAGGTTACCCTTACTGTGCTTTTTAACCTGGAATATTTATTACTAACTAGACACTCATGAATCCATTGAGTTTCTATTATTTTAACAGTGGTCCATGATGATAACAATACTTCTATCTAAAAAGGAGTCACTGATTGATTTTAGCATTATGTCAGCTTGTAAAGGGTTATTTTATGCAAAAGGAATCACATTTATTGTATTAAGAATTTCAACCCCCCAACCCCTGCAAAATTGTCGTTCTGTTACAAATTGGACAGGAAAATGCTTTATTTTCTAAGAACATTTTTTTTTATATTGATTGAATAAAAAAATGTGAGTTTTTGCTGGGGTACAATTACATCCATTTGGGGATCTCATGTGGTGTAATGGTAAGCAAGCTAGATTAGCAGACCACTGTTAGTGAGTTTGATTCTCACTGGGTGCCCCATACTTCTGGCTTTGTACCGCATCTAAGCTACACTTAGTAAATAACTACAATTACATCCATTTGATTTGTGCATGTTTGACCAAGATAGCTGCTACCTAGAATTTGAGTATGGTATTCACATATCATTTTCTAACACTCCCACTGAAACCACAACACCATCCAGGATTTGAACCCTAATCACTATGTCCATTTCCTAAGACAATCATTTCAACAGACATTACCATTACAGTAATCCAGTCATCAACTATGTTATATTATGTTATAATTATTGACTAAGACGTAGTTCCTTTTATTTTCATAGAATTTTATACCAAAAACCTAAAGTGATTTTAATCATATTCCTTTTTGTAATTTGTTCTCAAGTTAGTTCCAATAGAAATAAAGTTTCCTAAAAATTTACTTGTTTTTTTTTTTTGGTTTTTTTTTTGTTTTGTTTTTTTGTTTTGTTTTTTGTTTTGTGGTTTTTTTTTTGTTTTGTTTATGTTGAGTTTGTAGCCAGTTCATAACTTTTAGAAAAAAAAGAAAAAAAAACAATGTCCTCAAGTAAAATGCAGGTTATTAAAAATTGCTTACCCACACAAATCTATATTTAGTACTAATTCCTATGCAGGTTACATGAGGTCTATAGAATGTACCACCCACCTTAAAAATTCATCTTATATAAATCTCCATTTTCTTGGCTTGACAAGTTTCTGCCTCACACTTCTAGACAACTGTCTTAATAGTTCATAAAATGAATACCTAACAACCAGTCCTATTTTTAATTTTTTTTTTCTTCTTTCAAACTAACCTAACAATCAAGTTATCAAGAGGACATATGTAAAGTTTTATATAAATTAACTATTAATTTCTTTTCTTCTTTACCTTTTTTTCTTTTAATACCACTGGTTTTATATTTAACTCTTAACGTCCTATACTGCCTCATTCCACCCGGCCAGAAGTCGTATTCATTTTCCTAATCTGCCTCAAATGATAGCCTTTGTTTAAATATAATATTAAACATATTTAGAAGTCTTTAAGGGAAATAACAGGTAACTTTTAATGAAACGGCCATTTTTACCCATTTCTGATAAATGGTTATAGGAATTGGGCTATGGAATTAGAAAATTCTCAGCAGGATGTTAAGAGACCAAAAACTTTGCATCTAATGACACGAGAAATTTTGTTCATCCTATATAAGCCAGTTAGCATTTAAAATTTATCATCTTACTCTAATTCAACAAATGTTTTTCTATCGTCCATTTTCCATAGCACAACTCAAGGACAGTTTACAGCTAGCAAATTTTCTGTCATTATTATTAATGATCAAGGAAAATGTTTTTCAGATATCAATTTTTGAAAGTTTAAAAAAATTGCAAGTGAATTATTAAGGTTTGGTTTGTTTTACAGCATATCAACCTCAATGGGTCATTTAATACCAACAAATTTGTGAAATAAATTCATTCTTAATGCATAATACAATTTTGTTTATAAACTCATGTTTTTCTATTCAACCCATAGATGGGACCCTAATAAGTACTACCACTCCGGGTCAGAGTGGACCAGCGAGCAATGGCGATGAAGGGGTGCTCCACATTCACCAAACCTCCAAAACTGGAACCTCACCATCAGAGTTTAATGTCATTCCCAGGACATGAAGACCCTCAGTCACCGCTTTCTAGCGAATTATAAAGGTTAATGAAACTAAATAAGAAATCAGATAAAAAGATTTGAAACAGGGGTGGGTTGTATAATTGAAAAATAGAACAACTGAAACTTACTCCTACATCATTTCCATCGTTCATTAGGAAATGTTCCTAATTTAACTATTTAGTAAAAGTAAGAAGTAAAGAATAAAATTATAGTTTTGGTTACAGACAAACACACAATCTCCATTATAATAAGATATATTGTTCAACTAAATTTTTGCACATTAGATTTCTTTTAAAATTGTTCTGAAACAATAATATTTTTTATTATCTACTCAACCACTCCCCCTTGAACAGGATGTGAGGACAAGGCCAATTTTTTTTAAGTTGAGTACAACTGGTTTTCAAGAGTTTTCCTTCTCTTAGACCAGTTGCCATATATAGAAATTAAAATCCAGTCTGCCTTACTATATACTTATAGTTGGCAGTGAGAATAGTTAAATTCATGCTTTTCTTCAAGGGTATCAGCACTATGTGAAATACAAAGAGCCTCATCTTGGATTTGAACTCAGGTCACCAGGCCAGTTTCCTATGACAATAACCATTTCATCATGAGTGCCTCTTTAAGTGTAAGTGCTTGTAAAACTAAAATAAGTAAATTAAGGTCTTTGACCTGAATTGCTTTTTTATCTTTGGAAAAAAACATGTAACACTTATGATAAAAGTGAAGACTGTCTCCAATTCAAAGTGATTTTTTTAAATGTTATCTGCCAGTGTAGCAATGGATCGTAGACGACTAATAATGACGCCAAGAATAAACTATAGATTTCCTCCTCAAAAGCCATATTTTGGACTTCTTCAAAAAAAAAAAAAACTAGTTTAAAATTGCACCAACATTGTGGGGTTTCAGCAAGCATTTACCCAACCCATCCACATGAGCAGGATGCAACACAAGGTCAATATTTTTAAAACAGAGTTTAATAGGTTTGAATTCAGAGTTTTCCTTCTCCTAGACTGGTTACTATACCAAGGTTAACGAGCCTAGCCTGCCCTTATTATTTACCCATAGCAGACAGGAGAATCATTGGATTTATACCTCTCCCAAGGGTATTAGTACTATGTGAAATGCAAACAGTCTTGTCCAGGATTTGAAGCCTGGTCACTCTATCCATTTCCTAGCTTGTAATCAAAATTCACTACAGGGTGGTCCAAAAATATTGTCACCCCTACATATTGCATAAACTTTCATTATTGTTTTGTTTTAATAATATCTATTAATAATGGAGATTCGCTTCCGGTTTTTGTCTGTAACAAAAACCACGTCACTGCTTACGTCACATTACCCAAAATCATCATAACATAGAATAAATACACTCAAAATTTGAACATGCAACATTAAACAGTCCTCATTGTTTTTTTTTAAACAAGTTTTAATAGATACATGACTGGTATTATATATCTATATATAGTTTGTTTTATTTTAATACATATTTAAAGTTTTACATTTCAAATTGTTTTATTTTTTAATCTTTTAATGAATTTGATGATTTTACTTACTTAAGATACAAACTCGCTGACATTGAATTTTTAACTTCCACCCCTCAGGCAATATGTTTCAAAAATCAAATTTTTACATTGCCCGGAGGGCGTTTTTTATTTTGCTAGTATATAATAATATAATTTTCTATTTCATTTCTAGCAGCTTATTTCATATAATTATAGTTGATTAATTAGGAGTATCGAACATGGAAACTTGCAATTTCTAGGTGGGTGCTCTACTGACTGAGCTAAACACGCTAACTCAGCGCATGAGTAGCGCAGATTGGATAATCTGATCTCTGCAGTAAAATGGGTAGCTGACGGTAGGTTTGGTGCTCCACCTCAGCAAAAACAATCTCCCTGGTCTAGCAAAAAGGGGATAGGCTCCCTTGCTGTCCAGCTGATACCAACAATAGGCCATTCTGCCAATTCAATTACTGTATTTGACGGCATATAGGACGCACTTTTTTTTTTTTTCAAAAATTTTGGCTCAAAAAATTGCCCTGCGTCTTATACATCATAGGTGAAGTTTGAGACCTCCCATAGGCATAGGCTAATCTTGTCTATAATGCTCACTAACCCAGCTTACGCTCAGTACTTTATCTACCCTAAACTCCATGCATCCTTATTTTATTGCCGGTATTGTTTATATATATATATATATATAATACACTGTAGTGTGAGATGGTCACTGTTTCAGCTTTTGCTGGAATGGTGTACCAAAGGCAGTATTATTGGTAGAGTGCTCAATATAAAATAGAGCTGTTATATAATATAATAAGATAAATATATAAAGGTTTTACATATCTATTTATTAGGTGACAAAGGAACAATCACAACCATATTGGTTTCATGCGATGCAATCATCAGGTGAAGACATTTGAAACATCTTCACCTGATGATTGCATCGCATGAAACCAATATGGTTGTGATTGTTCCTTTGTCGCCTAATAAATAGATATGTAAAACCTTTATATATTTATCTTATTATATTATATTATATATATATATATATATATATATATATACACACACAGCTAGACTGTTTTCAACAATATATGTTTAAATACACTAAAAAGTTTTTTTTCCTGCATCTGACCTGCTGAAATAGGGGTGCGTCTTATATGCCATCAAATATGGAGATTGTTTTTGCGCCTGAGGTGGAGTGCCACACCTACCATCAGCTCCTTACTTTACCGCACAGATCCCTGTGCCACTCATAAGCTGAGTTGGAGAGGGCCAGTATCGAACTAGGAACCTCGTGATTTCTAGCCAACGCTCTATCAACTGAGCTCAGTAAGGAGAGATTAGATAAAGAGTGGCCAATTTAGCTTGGTCAGTAGAGTATTCACCTAGGAATCACAAGGTTCTGAGTTCGACACCAGTCCTCACCAAATCAGCACATGAATAGCACAGCTTGGGTAAACATTTGTTATATGAATGAGTCAATAGAAAATCTAAATTAACTGATATGATAATTTAGAAAAAAACAAACAAAAAAAAAAACAAAAGTATATCTATAAATATCAATAGCACATATTAAATTATAAACATTTGGGACCATATGACCTTTAGGCACCCCTTTTGCGATCTCGATTCATAAGGACATGTTTTTCATTTACACTGTCAAAATCCAGTTGTTTGTTAACAGATGATTTTTAGAATTTTTTGGGTTTTTTTTTCTAATTATAAAACTAACCCCGGTAATTTATGAGGGAGTGTGTCCCGGTCTCCTGCCTCAAAAATTGCTACCCGGTGATTATCAAAATAACCCCAGCTCATCGTAATTCTTGTTTATTTATCGTAATTTGTCGTAATTCTTGTTTAGATATATAGTTTAGAATAGACAGATAGATAGATAGATAGATAAACAAACAAAATAATATAGATAGATATGAACAAATGGAGATAGATATTTTCGGCAAGTAAATGTATTTGGGGGGGTGGGGTCGCATCTTTTTTTGTCGTAATTCTTGTTTATTTAAACTAAAAACAAGACATTAAACAAACATGAATAAAAAAAAATCTTAGTATTTAAAGTAATATAGATAAATATGAACAAACTGAGATAGATAGATAGATATGAAGATGGATAGTTTTGAATAGACTGAGCTGAGCCATTATTTTAATAGTCACCGGGTAGCAATTTTTGAGGCAGGAGACCGGGACGCACTTCCTCATAAATTACCCTAACCCCAACAAACAACCGGATTTTGATGATGTAAATAAAAAAACATGTCCTTATGAATCGAGATCGCAAAAGGGGTGCCTAAAGGTCATATGGTCCAACATTTGTTATATGAATGAGTCAATAGAAAATCTAAATTAACTGATATGATAATTTAGAAAAAAAAAAAAACAGAAAAGTATATCTATATCTATAAATATCAATGGCACATATTAAATTGTGGTATTGATCGGGTTTCAAATTATTCCCAGTAATAATTTTCTTAATTACAATGAGTAAGGAAAGATTAGGTAATGATTGGCCAATTTAGCTTGGTTGGTAGAGTATTCACCTAGGAATCACAAGGTTCTGAGTTCGACACTAGTCCTCACCAACTCAGCACATGAATAGCACAGCTTGGGTAATCTGACCTGCGCGGTAAAGCATCTGGGAGCTGGTGGTAGGTGTGGCACTCCACTTCAGCAAAAGCAATCACCCTGGTCTAGTACAAGTGAAAATTGGATAGACTTCCTCACTGTTTGACTGATACTAGCCCATTCAGCTGACTTAACTTTTAAATAATGATTAAATATTTTCTTACAAAACAAATCAATTGTGAATATACAGGATAGGAGAGTATGGTGGTGTACTGGTTAGAGTCATAGGAAATGGACTCGACGACCCAAGTTCAAATCCTGGACGAAGCCACAGTTCACATAGCGCTAATACCCTTGAGAAAGGTATGAATCCAACCTCCCTCCAGCTATGGGTAAATAGTAGGGGCAGACTGGGCTCTTTAACCTTGCTTAGGCAACCAGTCTAGGAGAAGGAAAACTGAAGTCAAACCTCTTAAATCTCTGCTAGGGGTGGTCACTATTAGAATAGGCTCAGGCCTACTTAGTGATCTATTTCAATTTTTTTTTTTAAGTGTATGACTTGGAGGTCCACAAGAGATCACCTTTGATTATGAGTGAAAATTGGATAGACTTCCTCACTGTTTGGCTGATACTGATAATAGCCCACTCTGCTGATTTAACTTTTAAATAATGATTAATAAATAAAAATTAATTAATAAAAAATAATTATTTTCTTACAAATCAAATCAATCAATGGTGATTATTTAATTCCTGTACTTGATATCATAACAAATATATGAAAACAAATTATTACTAAATAGGAATAGTTATTTGAAACTATATAATTGTGAATAAATTATCATTATTAGATAAGACAAATTATTATTACTAGCAAATATATGCACCCTCCGGGTGCAAGTATTTAAGTTTTAATGTAATAAAATATTGTATTAAATTAGAAAGGCTAATGAAACTAAATAAGAATACAGATAAAAAGATTTGAAACAGAGGGAGTATAATAAAAAATGGAACAACTGAAACTTACTCTTCCATCACTCTCGTCTTTCATTGTTATTTTTTTCTAATTTAAGTATTTAGTTATAAGAGGAAGTAAAGAATAAAATGATAGTTATTTTATCTTGTTAATGGATTTCATTTAAGATTCATTGAAGAGATTTTTGCTTATATTCATTAAAATAAAACCAAACAGTTAGAAATCAATAATACTAAGCACATATTTATTAAATTCGAGTTTTTAATATTAATATGCAAATTAGCCTTCCCGTTCACACTGTAAACCGCTATTTTGTTGTATATATAAATATGATTGCATGTTGTCAGTATGTAGACATAGTTAACAGTATTAATAATGTGAGACAATTTTATTAATAATTGAGGTTTAGATAAAAATAAAATCATGGTGAATGTGATGTCAATAACTAAGAGAATTGTGACTTGAGTAGGAATATAGTTTCGGTTACAGACAGAAAAACACACAATCTCCATTATAATAAGATTAGATAGAACATTTGAATGGGCCGGGTTAGCTCAGTCGGTAGAGTGTTCAGCTAGAAACCACAAGGTTGCTAGTTCGATACCAGCCCTTGCCAACTCAGCATATGAGTAGCACAGGAATTTGTGCAGTAAAGTAAGGAGCTTATGGTATATGTAGCACTCCACCTCAGATGCAAAAAGAATCTCGCTAGTGAAAAGGGATAGACTCCCTCGCTGATTGCTGATAACGACTGTAGGCCGCCCACGACAACTTTACTTTTTAGATAGGAATACTATAAATCAACTGTATCATGTATGTATACATGAGTGAACATGAATGTAGTGCACCTGTTGTTAAATTGAAAAAATGTGAATGAAACTTTCTAAAAAAAATATCATTACAGGTGATGAAACCCGAGTGTACAACTAAGTCAAAATAAAAAGTCAGTTGATTAATGGGTTGGTAGATAGATAGATAGATAGGTAGGTAGGTAGGTAGGTAGGTAGGTAGATAGAAAGAAAGAACTGAAATATGATGTTTGTTTTGTTCTGTGGCATATCAAACATTTTCGGGTCATTTAATGCCGTATCAAGTCATTTTGATAAAAGTTTCTGTTTCAAGTTCTTAATATCTTCAAATTGGTAGAAATATTTTTCATTAGCTTCATATGTATCAATAAATATTTGTGGTTGACACTCAGCCACTGCCTTCTAGCACCTATACGATAAAAAAAGGGAGGCGTGTGGTGTAAGTTACCATCATAGGAAATGGACACGAGACAACTTCAAATTCCTGGACGAGGCTGTTTGCATTTTACATATAGCCAATACCGTTGGGAAAGGTATGCATCCAACTATCCTCCCTCCAGTTATGGGTAAATAGTAGGGCAGACTGGGCTCTTTAGTTAGGCAACTAGTCTAGGAGAAGGAAAACTGAATTCAAAGCTGTTAAACTCCACTTAAAAAATTGGCCTTGTGTCACATCCTACTCGTGCAGAGGGATTGGTGTGTTTGTGTGTATACATACATGATAAAAAGGGGTAGTTGTTTGCCCCAAGAGCAATTTGAAAGATACACCTGGGACAATCATGTAGTTTCTAGGGCTTGATATGATCAGCTGAGGAATATCTAACCACCCATCTAGCTCAAGTAAAAGCCAAAGTAGAGAGTTGCATATCATGGGATCACTTAGTATTTTACAGGCCACCACAATACTGTCCGCAAGCATTACAGTCTGCCACCCACAGCCAACCCAATGATTGGGAGTGGGGGGCAGAGGAGCACAGTTAGCATATTCTACAGCCCCAGCTGAAAGAAATATGAATTTTTTGATTGCATTGTTCATTAAGAGTTTGTTTCAAAGAGTGTATGTTTGAGAATCTGGGTTACACCTCAAAGATGTGTGGTTCAAAGTTAACTGACCTGAAAAAGTATAAAAGTTTTTAAATAAAATAACTGGTGCATTATATCTTTTATTCATTAATATATCAACACTGGAAATTTCATTAAATTTGGTTAATTCCCTGATTTTTTTTTCTTTTCTTTTTTTTTTTTGATTTTTTTTTGGGGGGGCATACAATGGTGGAATTTAGGTCCGTTTAGTTCTTTTTAACCCAAAGAGCTTTAGCTGAAAATCCTAAAGCCAATATGAAAGAGACCTTGAGCATGGACAAACAAAATCTGAATATTCCTGTACCGCAACAAAACATTAATATAACATTTCCTTACTGCCATGAATTTTTGGCACAAGATAACTTTTGCCTTCTGGCCATACGCATGAACGTATTGTAATGAATATTATCTGCAGAGGTGCCTGCATTAAGAGGTTTTGTTCCATAGTTTCTAAGCAAAGATTTTTGTGGTTGTATAACAGAGATCCCCTGGCTATTGCAACCAATAAGAAAAGGTTAATCTAAGAATTAGAGCCATGAAAATGCCAACCACATGTAATAGACTCCCCCCCCTCACAAATTTGAATTTGATTTTGAAAAGAAAAAAAAAAAATCCAAAACCTTAGAGACAACCTTATGTACAAATTTAATCCAATGCCTGACTTTGCAATTTGCTTAAAGATTATTCAAGATAGAAAATGTGTGGTTATAATTTCAGCATCTGACAAAATCAGATAATCTTTTTTTTTTTTTTTTTTTTAAACAAGAATTTGTTTGATAGTTTCAAGGTCACATTCCATTCTGGAATCTATACAATACGATTATTCAATCAAATTATAGAGAATTTACATCTTGCAACACAGTTGTTTTTTTGTTTTTTTTTAACTTAATTTTGTTTAGGGTATGATATAATCAAAACTAACTGGAAATATATATATATATATATATAATTATATATATATATATAGCATTCCCAGTTGATTTTTTTATCTGAGGTTATTGTTATTTAATCATGTTAGTTACATAGAGCTTTGTAAATGGAGTTCAGAACTGTTTGAATTATGCAAATATCCCCAGTAGTTCAAAAGTTATGAGAATTTAAAGCCTTGAAATTGGGGGTACAAAAGTGGACATGATTTTGATAAAAAATCTGTCAACTTTCTTCACCATTTCTTTATTTTTGAAACAATTTTGATAAAACTTTGCATTCTTATGTAAAATTCTATGTTCTTTTTTATTCTGGACTTAAATTTTATGTATCGCCATGCTAGAACCCAATATTTGGAGAATTTTGTGTTTTTTTTTAAGTTTACCACAAGATTATTCAACATTTTTATTTTTAAACTGCATGTATACACATATATAATATTAATTTAAATATATAACATCATTTTGAACTTAAAAATACATTTCTAAATGCTTATGTTGAATTACATAAAAGAAATAGATTACCTATTTACAAATGTTTTTACACAAACCAGGTCTGGATGTACTGAGCTTTATTTATATTTCTCATAATTTTAAGTTGCTTTTTTTTCTTTTTTTTACCCCCCAAAAAATTGAAACTGACGTAAAAATTTACTTTCATATAAACAAAAAAATAATTAAAAAATAAAGATATAAACAAATAATTTTTTTAATTAAAAATACAAATTTTCCATATAATTTCTTTTTAACACATTCAGCATTTTCAAATTTGAGAACAAATCCTTAAATATAAAGAAACAAGACTGAAATGAATTCAGATATTGTATCTTTCATGAATATTGAACAAAAATGTCTCACTATATTTCTTTCAAACAACACAACCCAAATAGATAAGGGTTCAAACCCAACTGAAAGTTTAAATTATTTTAGATTCAAAGTCAGAATTAAACATTTCTCCCTCTTCTAGCACCCATTGTTTTCCTCTTTTTCTCTCTTCATCTTACTTTCCCCTCCTTTCTTCAATCAAAACCTACACAACTAAAAAGATTCACCAACAACACAGCCTCGAAAAAGGTTAGGGTTCAAATCCAACTGAAAGTTTTATTTTTTTTTTAAGATAAAAAATAGATTTTACATACAAACATTCACCACTATTAAACAAAACTCTAAACATGTTTTATTTAAAATAAGCTTTTAAAAGAGAAAAGGCATTTTTGCAAATATTTCCGATGTTCCAGAAGTGATTCACTTTATTTAAAAAAAATGTCCCAGGAATGTGATAATGACAAACGTGGGGTGGAGATGAGGGGGGGTAGGTGTCCCAGTAACCTTTGCAGAAAAATCCATTGAAACGTAGCCGAAGTAGAAGAAAACAGCAGGATCCAATCAATCAATATTGAGGAGAGGAGAGGATGAGAGCTGGGATTCTGCAATCATCCGAGAAAGAAAAGAAAAACATGGAGACAGGATTGATAGAATGAATGAAGCATTGAAAATTCTTTAATAAGGAGATTGTCAAAATTAACAGTTGTAAATCAAATGGATGATAATTTGCTATCCTCTTTTTCTTTGGACAAAGAAAAGGAAATAACAAATCTTTGTCAAATCTTCAAGTCAACATCTCTAATTAAAAAAAAAAATATTAAGATGCAGGATTAATTCAAATCAGTTTGAAATCCAAATGCATTTATCTCTTTCCAAATGTCTTCATATTGAGCACATTGCAGAATAGCTGGAGTGTGGGGGGGGGGGAGAAAGAAGAAGAAGAGGGGGAGGAGAGAAAGAAGAAGAAGAAGAGAAGGAGAGGAGAGAAAGAAGAAGAAGAGGGGGAGGAGAGAAAGAAGAAGAAGAAGGGGGAGGAGAGAAAGAAGAAGAAGAAGGGGGAGGAGAGAAAGAAAGAGAAGAAGAAGAGAAGAAGAAGAAGAAGAGAAGAAGAAGAAGAAGAAGGGGAGGAAGAAAGAAGAAGAAGAAGAGAGAGAAGGAAGAAGAAGAGAGAGAGAAGAAGAAGAAGAGGAGAGAAAGAAGAAGAAGAAGGGGAGAGAGAAGAAAGAAGAAGAGGGGAGGAAGAGAAAAGAAGAAGAAGAGGGGGAGAGAGAAAGAAGGAAGAGAGAGGAGAGAAAGAAAGAAGAAAGAGAGAAGAAGAAGAAGAGGGGAGGAGAGAAAAGAAGAAGAAGAAGAAGAAGAAGAGGGGGAGAGAGAAGAAAGAAGAGAAAGAAGAAGAAGGGGGGAGGAGAGAAGAAGAAGAAGAGAGAAGAAGAGGGGGAGAGAGAAATAAGAAGAAGAGGGGAGGAGAGAAAGAAGAAGAAGAGGGGGGAGGAGAGAAAGAAGGAGAAAGAGGGGGTAGGAGAGAAAGAAGAAGACAGAGGGGGAGAGGAGAAAGAAGGAGTAAACAAGATAGAGGTAGCGATACTAACAACACCCTAAAACATTATAGACATTTCTATTTGATCGGTTTCCCTCGAGAAAATACTTATAAAAAATCACTAGGAGTAAAGTCAGCGGAGTAACCATTATTAAAACAAAAACACCCAATTTTAAATTAAGATTAAAGAAAATTATTTTTGAAAGTCTCAAACAATTTTTATCTAGACTTTAGAAAAAAAAAAAAAAAAAACACGCAGGTTCGCAAGATTAAAATGTAGATAAAGATCAGTTTTAAGTTATATTAAAACGGATGTAAAAATCACCCCACTTTTTTTTTCTTTTTTTTTTTTTTTTTTTTTTTACATAAAAAAAAAAATTATTATATTATATATATATATATATATATATATATAATAAAATCTAAAGAATAAAAAGCAAAATTCTTGAGAATTTACTTACTTAATCTGTGTTTTGACAAAGGTGAATGAGGAATCATTTCATATTTGACAGTTTTATGTTGGATTACCTGGAAGAAAACAAAAAAGGAAAAATAAACTTTAATGAAAATACAACAAACCAAATCTTTTCAATTCAACATAAAAAAAAGTCATATACCAAATAACATCTCAAAATACTTGGAGGAAATAAAAATTCAACAATCAACACATTTTATAGGATAGAATTCACCAGTGAATTAAGTGCATTGACAAGAGATTGCATTGAAAAATATTATCTTTAATAATCTATATATTAATATGCTTGTTCTAAAACCTTCCATCGTTTATCATCCTGCAACATACTCGGGTTAAAAATGAGACCATCTAAATGAATGCAATGCAAAGCAATGCAATAATGCAAATCAAGATTATCTGGTATCACTTAATCACAGATTTCTTATTTGCCCCATTTGATTTCACCCAATTTTAAAAATGAAACATTCCAAACAGTCTTGCATCACTTAAATGACCAACGTAAAATTAAAATGAATTGGGGATGATGCTTCATTTGTAATATTGAAATTGTGAACTATGGAATATATTTTGGCAATTTTGATCTTATATCATCCCAGCATCCTGCTCTAATTTACGCCAGCATCAGTTGAATTTCCGACAGCTTAGATATTTTCTGAGTCATGTTTTTGTCAGCAAAAAAAATGTAGATATCTTAAACGCCTCCCCCCAGATTTTATTGGCAAATTAATGTAAATATTTTACAACACCTCTTTTAAGAAAGAGTGATAGAGAGTTAAATCAAGATTATTATACTTTTCACATATTGAACAATTTGCAATAGCTCTTAAGTAAACATATCAAACATGTAATAATTAAATTATCACACTGTGGTATATTCACTGGTCCTGCTAGTAAATGTGAATGTCAAGGTATCACATTTTTTTTTTTTTTTTTTTTTCATCTAGAAGCCATAAACTAACATATACTATTTTGGATTCAGGCTGACTGTGAGCAAAATTAAAAACATTGTGGGTTCGGATTTGGCCCACAATACTGAAATTTTGGATTCCAAAGTTTTAATTATTGTCGTTATTTTCTGTGATTTTTTGCAACAAATTTTTTTTTTACAATAACAATTTCTATGACTTAGCAATTAAGCTTATTATTCCCAAATTTATTTCTGACTGATAGGGTGGCTTTTATTGAAAGTTGAGAGCTTTAGTTGAAAACTTCAAACATGGAAGATCTGGCTTCCAACAGGGGCTAAGCAGCTCAATATCGAGATTAACAGGGCTGCAGAGCGGCAGCGATGTCTTCATCGTCATGAACCACCAAATGCAGATGGGAATTTCCCTTGCAATGTGTGTGACCGCATCTGCAAGTCCAGAATTGGACTAACTAGCCACCAGAGGGCCCACAACTGTTGAAGACATGGAGTGAAGTCATCGTCGTCTGCGATGGACTTCTAAAAAGGGAAGGGAAGGGTGGCTTTTAAGCTAGTTTTAAATAAATACTAAGGCTACTGACTTATTGATGTAGATAGGTAGCAATTCCCTGATTGGAAAATCAAAATAAAGGCTACAATATCTAAAGATCAGTAAAGCCAAGCTCCTGTCCAGCCAATAAAAACAAACTGATTCAAGAGGCTCGAACCAGAGTACTTAGAGATAACTTTGTCATTTCTAATTTTTAATATCTGATACTAAAAAAAGATCAGTCTAAAATTCAAAGGTAAATAAGATTTGGTGGTCGGTCAAACTTTAAGAAGAAACTAAAGATAATAACAACAACAAAGGAATTGGTGTGGCAGATAGTAGCCTCATAATGGCAAAATATCAGATAGGGTCAAGATTAGCAATGAGGCTTAAAGAAGATGAGGATAAAGTCTGTTCAAAATTCCCCAAGGTTAATGTAACAAAGAAAAGAAAAAAATGCTGAAAAACTAGTTTCTTGTGCTCTCTAGCCATGGTAGGGCAACCGGCATAGGAGAAAAGCTTTTACATTTTTTCAGGTCAGTTCACTTTGAAACATGTATCTTTGATGCATAACACAGATTCTCAAAAGATACATGGTTCAAAGTTAACTGAGCTGAAAAAACGTAAAAGTTTTTAAATAAAATAACTGGAGCATTATATATTTTATTCATTAAGATATCAACACTGAAAATTTCATTAAATTCGGTTAATTCCCTGGTAATTTTTTTTTTTTTTTCGGCAGTGTGACATACGATGGTGGAATTTAGGTTCGTTAAGTTCAATTTAACCCAAGTCTTAATACAAAATAAATTGGAAAAATTTTAAGATTTTAATTCACGACTGTGATGAAGTCTTCTTTTTATGGCGTTGAGAAAATTTATTAATTCTGCCTTTAATGAGATTCATGTATACTATATTTGTAAGCACAACGAACCAAAGAGTTTGTACAAATGGTTTAGATTATAAAGAAAAATGGGTGATGTCATCAATTATGGGAAAGTTTCATTGTTTTGGCTATAATCGACGAGACATGAGTATGCACAAAGATTTTTTAATAAGAATTCCACAGGTTAAAATTATTGCTTCGTTTTTTCAACATCAATTTTTAATAGAGCAGTTAAATATAAAAAAAAAAAAAAAAAAAAAGGTCATAAATCACAAGAATAGACCAGCTTATTTGGGTGTATTTTAACAAAGAAAGAAAAAGAAATGATAATTAAGAAGGGTTATCTTCTTTATATTGATAAAATAGAGACGCAGGGTGTAATGGTTATCATCATAGGAAATGGACTTGGAAAGTCGAGTTCAAATCATAGATGAGACGGGTTGCATTTCACATGGTGCTAATACTCTTGGGAAAGGTATGACTCCAGCTATGGGTAAATAGTACAGTAGATTAATTAGAATCCTTCACTCCTTCCTAAATAGAAGCACCAATATCACCATGGACCACTGTTAACTATAAAATACTAATTAGAATCCTTCCTAAATAGAAGCACCAATATCACCATGGACCACTGTTAACTATAAAATGCTAATTGGAATCCTTCCTAAATAGAAGCACCAATATCACCATGGACCACTGTTAACTATAAAATACTAATTGGAATCCTTCCTAAATAGTAGTACCAATATCACCATGAACCACTGTTAACTATGAACTGCTAATTAGAATCCTTCCTAAATAGAAGCACCAATATCAACATGGACCACTGTTAACTATAAAATACTAATTGGAATCCTTCCTAAATAAAAGTACCAATATCACCATGGACCACTGTTAACTATGAACTGCTAATTAGAATTCTTTACTCCTTCCTAAATAGAAGCATCAATATCACCATGGACCACTGTTAACTATAAAATTCTAATTAGAATCTTTCACTCCTTCCTAAACATAAGCATCAATATCATCATGGACCATAGATATATCTGGAACCCAAATGAATTTACAAGTTGTTTAGTTGAATTCTAATAATGTTTATTCAGAAATACTAAATCGAGGAATTTTTCAACCATTTTGAATGTTCCTTTGTGGTTCCTAATTAGAATTAACAACAAATACCCAAGAGATTATTTGGTTTAATTTAAACCAAATGATTTTGTCTGCAAATATTTTCTTGTATTTTCAAATTTAAAAGAAATCAAATATTTGCACATAAAATCATTTCCATCAGATAAGAATGTATAAACAGTGTTAAATTTGCTAAGAGCTTTTCTTTTTGAAATAGAAACCGAGTTTATCATTTTTCTTTATAGTAACATGATGAATAGATTTTATCAATGAAATAACTTGCATTTTCAGTTGCTAATTAATCTAGATTAATTAGCAGGGAATATTCACAAGTAATTCTGAAATTTTTTTCAAATCTTCAAAATCAGAAAGTAACATTAAATGTACATTAACATTTTCCAGTAAATATCTGAGATATTAACAAATATTTTCTTTCACCATTCTGATTCTGTCTTTTTCTCTTACTCTCTATTTCCTGCCTATGTGTAGAGATGCTGATAGGCATGAGTCCTGTGTCCTTGATGTTTAAAAATAAAAAAGGACACAGTAAAATCATATCCATGTCTCCCAGTGTTTTTCTTTTCTTTTCTTTCCTTACCATTTCAAGCTAACTGTAAATACATTTCAATAGTTTCTTAGAAATGAATTACACAGGATAGGTTACAAGGTAGGAGTTGGACGGCTTTAGCTGCTTTACCAACCCTACAATTTATTAAGAAACTTTAGTTGGGACCCATCAAATTGCCTGGGGACACATTCAAAGTAAATATATGTGTCCCGGGATGCACTAAATCAAAATGCTATCAGCATCACTGAATGTGTGTGTGTGTATATATATATATATATTATACTAAAGATGAGCGAATCAACATTTGTCTCCTAAAGGCTTTTTTACTGCTTTTTAGTTTAATAATACAATCAAATTGCGTGGGGACACATTCAAAGTAAATATATGTGTCCCGGGATGCACTAAATCAAAATGCTATCAGCATCACTGAATGTGTGTGTGTGTGTGTATATATATATATTATACTAAAGATGAGCGAATCAACATTTGTCTCCTAAAGGCTTTTTTACTGTTTTTTAGTTTAATAATACAAAAGTTATACTAAATTATTCCTTACTTTTAGGATTGAGTTATGCTTGAAAAAAAAATTCCATTTTGATTGGTTCTAATTGGTTGTAATTTGCAATTAAGTCGAAAACTGACCCGTCCCAAAGGCCCCTGCTAACATATTTGGGGATTTATGCAAGTAGTAAGTACCCCAATCTTACTACTGTCAGTGTTCTTGTTCCTATCTTATTATAATGGAGATTGTGTGTTTTTCTGTCTGTAACCGAAACTATATTACTAATCGAGTCACAATTAACATAGTTATTTACATCACATTCTTCATGATTTTATTTATATTTAAAACTCAATTATTAATAAAATTGCTTCACCTTTTTATTAGTGTTGTCCATATCTACATACTAATAACATGCTATTGTATTTATATATACAAAAAATAGCGGTTTGCAGTGTTAACGGGAAGGCTAATTTGCATATTGATATTAAAAATGTGATTTTATTAAATATGTGCTTAGTATTATTGATTTCTAACTGTTTGGTTTTATTTTAATGAATATAAGCAAAAATCTCTTCAATGAATCTTAAATGAAATCCATTAACAAGAATAAATAAGTGTAATTTTATTATTTATTTCCTAACTTAACTAAATAGTTAAATAAGTAAAATTCAGCAATGAAAGACGGGAGTGATGGAAGAGTAAGTTTCATTTCTATTTTCCTATTATACCCCCACTCTGTTTCAAATCTTTTTATCTGCATTCTTATTAGACTTTCTAATTTAATACGATATTTCATTACATTAAAACTTAAATACTTGCACCCGGAGGGTGCATATATTTGCTAGTATATATAAAGTAAAGTCGTCGGGGCGGCCTAAAGTCGGTATCAGCCAATCAGCGAGGGAGTCTATCCCCTTTTCACTTGCGCTAGACCAAGGAGATTATTTCAGCGTCTGAGGTGGAGCGCCACACCTACCGTCAGTTCCTTACTTTACCGCACAGATCCCTGTGCTACTCATAACGCTGAGTTGGCGAGGACCGGTATCGAACTAGGAACCTTGTGGTTTCTAGCCGAACGCTCTACCGACTGAGCTATAATTCAATATAACAAGGTTTATTTGTTTGTTTATAATATCTTTTTAATGTGTCAAGCAGTATCAATGTCAAGGTCTTTTATATTATCCATTTCCAAAAAAAACAGATGCTACCATCTTTGATTTAGCTTGAAATAAATTAAATCCATAGAAAAGGAATTCCAAATGATGATGCCATTGTTATGTTTATCCAATTAATGTTTCACATTGAGTTCTGCTCTATTAAAGCAATAGCTCTCAACCTTTTTTTTTTTGGGGGGGGGGTCTATGCACCCTTTCACCATGTTAGAATGTCATCCACCCACCCATTCAAAAATTGTCTGCCTAAAAAGCTGCATTCCAAATGGACTCTCTCGTCGATTTTCGACGGATGAGTGTTCATTCAATGAACAACCAACACAGTGATTTGTTTATAGTGGTGAAGGCTTGTGTTGGACCATTCCGCACTTTTTGGTACAATCGATAGGAAAGAATTGGTGCATCAAGGAATGCCACGAACCCAATCAACGACCGACCTCAGGAATTTTGAATTCAGAGTTATCCCTCTCCTAGACTGGTTACCTACCCAAGGTTAAGGAGCCCAGTCTGCCTTACTATTTTACCCATAGCTGGGGGGAGAATATATGGATTCAGACCTTTCCCAAGGGTATTAGTGCTATGTGAAATGCCAACAGCTTCGTCTAGGAATTGAACTCGAACCGATAAGACCATTTTCCACGACTCTAACCACTAGCCCACGTGCCTCCATAAATTCCAAATAACATGCATATAATTCTGAAAATCCTTATTCTCTTCAATATTAGTACATAACTTTTTCATATTTAGACTAATTTTATAGTGTAGTTTTATACATTTAATAGCAATTGAACACACTGTTTGTTGGTTTGTTTTACAGCATAAAACCTTTCTGGTTATTTAATGCCAAATAAAGTCAGTTTTGATAAACAAAGGACTGAGGTTGCTTACAGTACCTGCTGTTGCTTAAGTGATCATCTATTTAAGTATTGAACACACATGCTGATGGATATTAAAACTTAATAATTTTTTTATATATTCATAATTAATTACTTAGCGGACCAGACTGAAACATAATACAAACACAGAGACTAGCGGAGGAGAGAAAACCTAGTGTGACCTCTCAGTAGTACAAACCAATACACATTTCATTTTATGTGACCCTGGAGCCAGTTTGAGAGTGCCTATCTGTGATCCCAATTCCATCCCCAAAACCCTGAAAGTCTCCTCTGGTTGTGAACCACTGTATTAAAGCATAATTTAATAGATTAAGCCTTTATTATTATTATTATTATTTTCTAACTGCATACAAAAATAAGTTGATTAGGTTTATTTAATGGCATATCAACCCCTTATAGATTATTTCATGCCAAAATTTGATTCATTTGTAAATGTTTGATTGTAATAACTATATTTTCAATGTTCCATTAGACATTTTTGTCTATAATCATTTGTCTGTACACAGTTAAATGGTATCAAGTATTCCTATCTAATATAAATAATTTGCACATTTATATGGTTTTGGTTTGGTTTGGTTTGGTTTGGTTTGTTTTACGGCATATCAACCTCGGTGGGTCATTTAATGCTGACAAAGTGAAATAAATTTCATTCTTAATGCATAACACAATTTTGTTTATCAACTCATGTTTTTCTATTTAACCCATAGATGGGACCCTAACAGGTACTACCACTCCGGGTCAGAGTGGACCAAGGAGCAATGGTGATTAAGGGGTGCTCCACATTCCCCAAACCTCCAAAACTGGAACCTCACCATCAGACAGAGTTTAACGTCATTCCCAGGACATGTAGACCCTCAAGTCACCGCCTTCTAGCACCCATATGATAAAAAGGGTTGGGGCTTGCCATAAAGACAATAGGGTTGGGAAAATCATATAGGTGCTAGGGCTTGACATTACCAGCTGATTGATTGGAGGGGGCCTCTCCGACCACCCGTCTAGCCCAAGATAAGGCCAAAGTGGAGTATTGCAAGTCATGAACTGCTCATCCACCTGGGTTCTATCCTTAAGCATCACGGGTCGCCACCCACGGTCAACAGGTGGCCCCATTGGGGGAGTCTCACTCCTCTGCAGAGGTGCAATCGGTGCATTCTAACGCCCCACCGACAGGGCGGTTATATGGTTTTAACTATATTTTTATCTAATACTAAAATATAAGCAATTATATAGTTTCAAGTAATTATTCCTACTAGCAAATATATGCACCCTCTGGGTGCAAGTATTTAAGTTTTAATGTAATAAAATATTGTATTAAATTAGAAAGGCTAATGAAACTAAATAAGAATACAGATAAAAAGATTTGAAATAGAGGGAGTATAATAAAATATTTGAAACAGAGGGAGTATAATAAAAAATGGAACAACTGAAACTTACTCTTCCATCACTCTCGTCTTTCATTGTTATTTTTTCTAATTTAAGTATTTAGTTATAAGAGGCAGTAAAGAATAAAATGACAGTTATTTTTTCTTGTTAATGGATTTCATTTAAGATTCATTGAAGAGATTTTTGCTTATATTCATTAAAATAAAACCAAACAGTTAGAAATCAATAATACTAAGCACATATTTATTAAATTCGATTTTTTAATATTAATATGCAAATTAGCCTTCCCGTTCACATTGTAAAGCCCTATTTTGTTGTATATATAAATATAATTGCATGTTGTCAGCATGTAGACATAGTTAACAGTATTAATAATGTAAGACAATTTTATTAATAATTGAGGTTTAGATAAAAATAAAATCATGGAGAATGTGATGTCAATAACTAAGAGAATTGTGACTTGAGTAGGAATATAGTTTCGGTTACAGACTGAAAAACACACAATCTCCATTATAATAAGATTTATCAATCATTTGTTTGTACAGAGTTATATAGTTTCAAGTATTTTGATCTAACACTAATAACTTCTAAACGGTCTATTTGGCCTATACATGGAACCCTAACAGGTACTACGACTCTGGTGGAGAGTGGACTTGGGAGTAATAGCACACTCCCTACAGCTCCAGAAATGAAACCTCACCACCAGATGCAGTTAATGCTAGTGACATCATCGGAAATAAGCCTGTTTACCCAAGTAAAAAATCTTGGATGAGGCTGTCTGCATTTCACATAGCGCTAATACTCTTGAGAAAGGTAGGAATTTAACTATACTTCCTCCAGTTATGGGTAAATAGTAGGACAGTCTGTGCTCTTTAAACAATTTTTCCAAAACACCCAGTACACCTTAAATGATATCAAATTTTTTGAAGCTCCCTGTATATTGTGTTGTATAATATATTACCTGTGAAGTCGACTGCCATAAGCCAGATTGGTGAATACTAAGTACCACAAAAATAATATATATATATATATATATATATATATATATATATATATATATATATATATACACACACACACACACACACACACATCAGACGAGACGGTCAAAATGTTAAGATTTTAAAAAACTGGCTTGTTTAGCATTTATATAACGTGAAGCGTGTTCACGCGATGGAATGTTATAATGCTAAAGTTGTATTAAAATAATAAATAAATATGCTTAGGTCTTAATGCACGCGGTGTCCAGATGATTTTCTTTTTTTTTTTTTTTAGATAAACTATCAAAATAAAAAACGCCCTCTGAGCGACGTAAAATAAATATTGCCTGAGGGGATGGGAGTTGAAAATTTAATATCAGTGTGTTTGTATAATAAGTAAAGTAAAATCATCAAATTTATTAAATGAGTAAAAAATAAAATAAATTTATTAAAGGAGTAAAAAATATCAAAAATTTGAAATGGAAACTTAGTATTGATAACTTTAAATATATATTAAAATAAAACAAACTATATATAGATAGATAATACCAGGTATGTATTTATTAAAACTTGTTTAAACAACCAATGAGGACTGTCTAACATTGCATGCTCAAATTTTGAATGTATTTATTCTACGTTATGACGATTTTAGGTAGTGTGACGTAATCAGTGACGTTGTTTTTGTTACAAACAAAAACCGGAAGCGAATCTCCATTATTAATAGATAGAGGGTGAAAATTAAGGGATTAATTAGGGTCAGATGGTTATATATATATATATATATATATATATATATATATATATAAAACATACAATGAGAATTTTAGTAATATATAGATATTGTGAATTCTACAAGTTTCTTTCAATAGTCGTTTTATTATTATTATTATTATTATTATTGTTTTTTTCTGAACTGAGCAACACCTGTTCTTATCCAGACAATATGACTCTGGGTATTGAACAATTAACTTTGGAGTCTCAACTTTATTGTTATATTTAATATGTAACCACACAATACTTATTACACCAGTGTTGAGTTCATTTTCTCATCATAAAAAAATAAAAAAATAATTAAGTGACTGCTTTTCCCATAATGCATCTGAAATAATGCTACAATCACATACAGAACTTTGAATGTTTTTTTTTTAAATTTCTCTCTCTCTATATATATATTATATATAATATATATATATATATATATATATCTTTCTGAGATTACCTTAGAATAAACCAAACTGAATGGATGACAGCAAATTAATGTAATGGGATGCTGGGAATCATATACCGTAGTTGTTAAAATAAGAAAAAGAGAATTATTATTATTATTATTACTGTTAGGGTGAAGAAAGAAAAAGAGATAAAGAAAAGTGAGCTTTCAGAAAAGCAGACATAAATCCTTGCATTTGAATCACAAAGACTTTCTAGATAAGAAAGCATTTTGTAAATATTTTTTTTTATTTGTTTTTCCTTATGCTGGAATTATTATATAAGATTGGAGCCAGACTGTTGTGCTTTGTTGCAAGTTAAGACATAAAAGTTACAGATAATATTGTTTTTGTTTTTATTACCAGGAAAGGATTTTAAAGCAAAGAATAGTAACACTTTCTGTCTATCTTTTCTGTGAACAGTAAATTTTAATAATCAGTAAACTGAATAACAATTCAATAACAAAATAATGCATAATCAACACAAATATATATATATATATGTATATATAAAGGAAGAACTCAATACAGTAATCCCATAATAAATTTATTTCGACAAAAATTGGGGCCCATATAAATCTAAGTTGATTTAAACCGGCTCCCCAAATTTTGCCTCATCAGATGGGTCTCAATTCACTTGAGACCCATCTGATGAGGCAAAAATTTGGGGAGCCAGTTTAAATCAACTTAGATTTATATGGGCCCCAATTTTTGTCGAAATAAATTTATTATGGGATTACTGTATTGAGTTCTTCCTTTATTGATAAATATTGCTCTGTATATAATCTAAAAGGTTATTTTACATTGAGCTCTCTTTAGTGATTTATGATTCACTGTATTTATACATACTGGATCATCAATATTAGTACAGTGGATCTTGAAATCACATATAGAATCATCCCTTACTACCAAGTTTTGGATAAATATATATATATATATATATATATATATATATATATACACACACACACTAGTACAAAATAAAGAAACACCCTCCGGGCGATGTAAAATTTAATTTTTGAAACATATTGCCTGAGGAGTGGGAGTAAAAAATTCAATGTCAGCGAGTTTGTACCCTAAGTAAGTAAAATCATCAAATTCATTAAAGGATTAAAAAATAAACAATTTGAAATGTAAACTTTAAATATGTATTAAAATAAAACAAACTATATATAGATATATAATACCAATCATGTATTTATTAAAACTTGTTTTAAAAAACAATGAGGACTGTTTAATGTTGCATATTCAAATTTTGAGTGTATTTATTCTATGTTATGACGATTTTGGGTAATGTGACGTAAGCAGTGACGTAATTTTTGTTAGACAAAAACCGGAAGCGAATCTCCATTATTAATAGTTATATATATATATATATATATATATATATATATAAATAAATATAAAGGGCAGTTTATGCTTTTTGAGCAAAAATAATGAAGGTTTGATTTATATTCGTGAAGATAATTTTAAAAATTAAATTTAGATAACAGCCTAGATTTTTTTTTGCATTTAATATTTTAAATAGTAGGCATTGATTTTTCTTTTCAGGGTGACCGAATCAACGCAAAGTCTTTTTTTTTTTTTTTTTTTTTTTTTTTACATAGGGATTTTAATGGGGCGTCCTGTGAGAATCAAACTCGTGATTCAGTAATAATGGATCTGTGGGACTAACCTTTTTTGCATCCCCTCTACCCAGGCGTTGCCGGGGTAGCCGCTTCTAGTTATATATATTACTCAAACATTGCAGGGTTACTCAGGGTTGATCGGGAGTAATAAAGATACAAATGTTTAGTAAATTCTTATATACAGTGGTACCTTGATTTACAAGATTAATTTGTTCTACTTGTAACTATTTCGTCATATGTCAAATCAATTTTTCCAATTCAAATGAATTGAAATGCCATTAATCCATTCAAGATTATATATATATATATATATATATATATTTGGGAGAATATGTGCTTAATTGAAGTCGTACCTAATTTTTGAAAATTAAGTCAGTCAGGGTTCAAATCACACACAAAGCGGTCTTTCTGTCTATAGCTCTGCTGATGAGGCCTAATAGGCCGAAATGTACATACAGAGATTGATTTTTCTCGTTTTGTTTAGCCTTATATTTGATTAGGTATGCCCGCCTAATTCATTAATTATTAATTAATTTTCAAAAATTAGGTATGACTTTAATTAAGCACATATTCTCCCAAAAATTGTCGGCTAAAAAAAGCCATATCAAAACACATTGTTTACTTCTCATATATATATATATATATATATATATATATATAATACTAATTTTTTGTTTTGTTGTAGCATTATATTGTATAAAATAATACAAACATAATAAAATAAAATGTAATCAATTAAGTGCTGTAATATGTTTTAATGTTCTTTTTTTTTTTTTTTATAATAATTTTTCTTTGGCATAATATATTTGGAAACTTAAATGCTTTTAGGGAATTTATTGTACAGAAGCATATCTGAAGCTCGCTCAATACATCAAATTTTAGCTCACTACATAAAGCAAAAAAAAAAAAAAAAAAAAAAAAGAAGAGAGATAGAGAGAGAGAGAAAGATATAGAGATAGAGAGAGAGATAGAGATCTTGTAAATCAGAAAATTCGTAAGTCAAGGTAACACTGTATTTTAGAGGGGGGGGGGGTAATATTATTCGGGAAAAAAATACAAATAGTTTTTATATTGATTTAGTGGGCCCAGAATAAACAAGGGCCGGTATAGCTCAGTCAGTATAGCGTAGGAGCTGATGGTAGGCGTGGCGCTCCACCTCAGACACCAGAACAATCTCCTTGGTCTAGCGCTAGTGAAAAGGGGGATAGACTCCCTCGCTGTCTGGCTGATACAGACTTTAGGCCATCCCGACGACTTTACGTTTTACTTGTAGAACCAACTGTTGAACAACCCATTCCATAATAATCTTCATACAATGACTGCTATTTACACAGTAGCATTGCAACTAACAAAGCCTTCATCAGATGATGACTCTGGGTTCAGGCAAGACCATCTATACGTAGGCCTCGGTTCAGGCATGGTTTCGAGGCCGAAGCATCATTACCACTAACCCAGAGCGCCCCAGCAGTATCTCACGATAACACCAGACTTTGTCGGTTTGATGTCACAATATAGGACTGCCATATCCACGCTGATGCGGTTAGAGCTTTCTCCTAGATCTTTTTTATGTATTTCCTCTAATAAAATAATAATAATAAATATCATAATAATATCCATAATAAATATCTGTTCACTTCACATCCATGTATTTTAATCTTGAAGAAATTAGTTTAAGATTTGAGTCTTCAGAGTTTAAACAAACATTTCATCTTTTACTTCAACTAAAATTAGTAGCATAATTTTGCTAATTGATAATTTTTACACAACTACATAAGAAATTATAATTAACTCATTAGAAATACTAAATGATAAGACCTTCTGAAAAGGCCTGCATGACCTCTGCTGGGGGTCACACATATTAGGGGGAAAGCAACAGAGCTAACTAGAGTTGTTCATTTTATACATCAGAAAGGTTAAGTGGGTTAATAATTCAGTTAAATCCAAGACATTTACTCTTCTTATACATAACACAATCTAGAAAAGGAAAAAAAAATGTAAAGATGCTTCTGGAGTTTTAACATTTAAATTTAAAAGATTAAAGTGATATTGACTTGAAGCCTTGCAACTGCTATTAAAAATATAATACATATATATATGTTCAGCACTCTGGGGGGGATCGCACTGACGGCCGCCAAATCAAGCGTAAACGCAACGCTCTTCTCTATAAGGAATGGAGCACTCTGTGACGGCCTTTACACACAAAGCGATGTGTGTATTAAAACAGTTAAAATCCCCTTCCCATTCTGTAAGTGAAGACAGCCTAATGGTTAAGGTGCCGGACTGACACCCAACCAATCGGATTTCAATTCCGGCTGTAGGTAGCTTACAAAATGTCTAGCCACACTGAAGAGACTTGATAAGTCGAAACATGTCTATGGATGACCCTATATATATAATATATATATATATATATATATATATATATATAAATAAATAAATAAATAAAAGATGGAGCACTCTTTGGTGGCCTTTACATACATACAGATGTGTGTATTTGACAGTTAAAATCCCCTTCCCATTCAGTAGGTCACGATCGCAAAGCGGTTAAGCTGCCCGACTGATGATGAATCAATCAGGTTCCTATCCTGTCTTTAAGTAGCTTACAAATGTCTAGCCACACTGAAGAGATGTGATATGTCAAAACACAGTGTCTATGGATGACATATATATGTGTCGGTATCAGCCAGGGAGAGGGAGTCTATTTCCCTAGCACTAGACTAAGGAGATTGTTATTGCGTCTAAGATGGAGTGCCACACCTACCATCAGCTCCTCAATTTGGCACACACAGATCCTTGTGCTACTCATACGCTGAGTCTAGCTTAAGTAAGGACCTAAGTGGAGTGTTGCATGTCATGGACTGCTCAGCCACCTGGGTTCCATTCTTAAGCATTACGGGTTGCCACCCACGGCCAACAGGTGGCCCCATTGGTGGAGTCTTACCCCTCTACAGAGGTGCAGTCGGTGTATCCTAAAGCCCTTGTAAAATTGAGTATCCTAGTCTACCATCAGCTTATAATAACCAGTGCCTCATTCAGTTGTAATCTAGATTCTTCAATAAGTTACAGAAATTTTTAGGTAATCCTTAACTTTTTCCTCGTAAATTCCTACCATAAAATAAACTGAACCCTTATTTTATGTCCGTGTTTTTGCAATAAATGTTTTATTTTTCTTGCACCCGTTATTTTACAATACTAAATATATTTTCTTTATTTGTTAAAGAATAAAGAATCAAGAAAATATATTTAGTATTGTAAAATAACGGGTGCAAGAAAAATAAAACATTTATTGCAAAAACACGGACATAAAATGAGGGTTTGGTTTATTTTATGGTAGGAATTTACAAGGAAAAAGTTAAGGATTACCAATTTTTAATTTCCCAAGCCAGAGCAACAACAACCTGCTGTATAATGTTTTTGTTGTACCAAATTGGTTCACCTGCTTGCACGCTCTTATAAACATAGGCAAGCAGTTCCTGCTCATTTGACTGCATTTATTAATGTCATTTGCTTCTATTTAACTTGAATAATGGCTCTTGTGAATAAAGGAAGTGAAGCAAAAACACCACACATTATCAATTAATGAGAAGATGGAATTTCATACTAGCAGAGCTACCCAGCATTGTCTGGGATTAAAACAGTAAAAAAAAAAAAAAATCTCTTATTTATATATATAGATAAACAAAAATTCTTCTATTTTTCATTTTATATATATATATATATATATATATATATATATATATATATATATATATATATATATATATTGTATTATTTATTATTATTATTATATTATGTTGTTAGCATTTTTTTTGTTTGTAATTTATTTGGGTTTTTTTTAATTATGCTTTATCCTTTATTAATTTGTTTTATCTTTTAAATTAATTTCTTAATATATCATTGATTTATATCTTTCTTATATTTTTATTTAGCTTTTCTTATGGGAAATGAGTAAAAAGTTTTTGAACCACCTCTTGGACAAAAATAGCAGATGGATTTTATTGAACTTCATAAAAAGATGTGCACTCAGTTGTTGTACAAACAAACCTACAGAATCTTTATTATATATACTAGCAAATATATGCACCCTCCGGGTGCAAGTATTTAAGTCTTAATATAATAAAATATCATATTAAATTAGAAAGGCTAATGAAACTGAATAAGAATGCAGATAAAAAGATTTGGAACAGAGGGGGTATGATTGAAAAATAGAAAAACTTTGAAACTAACTCTTCTATCATTTTCCGTTACTCCCGTCTTAGAGATAAATCTTAAAAGAAATCCATTAACAAGAAGAAATGACTGTAATATTATTCTTTACTTCCTATTTTAACTAAATAGTTAATTAGGAAAATTTACCAATGAAAGATAAGGAAAATGATGAAGATTAGTTTAAAGTTATTCTATTTTCAATCATACAATATTTATCTGAATTCTTATTCAGTTTCATTAGCCTTTCTAATTTAACAATATCTTATTATATAAATTAAATACATGCACCCGGAGGGTGCATAATTTAGTATATATAAAAGAGAGAGAGAGAGGGAAAACAAAGCCCTGTACCAAAATGAAACAAAACTTTTCTATAGTAAATTATTTTGTTCAAAATTATAAATAAAAATAATCATTCCATATTAATCATTATATTGGGTTATTTTATGCCAAAAACGTTTTGTTTTATTCATTCTTGTTGGGTATTCAATTTTTTTTTTAAAACGGCTTTAGTTGTTTCTCCAGATCATAAATACAACCCCTACAATTTATTAAGAAACTTTAGATAGGACCCATCAAATTTCCCGGGGACTCATTCAAAGTAAATATGTGCATCCCAGGACTCACTAAATCAAAAGGGGGTGAAAATGCAAACAGAATTAATCTGCTCACTTTAAAAAAGAAAACATATCCTCTACTTTTGGTGTAATTAGTTGTAACATTTCGGACCACACATTCTTATTAGTACGAAATTGTCAACAATTTTTAAGAATTCTTTTCAAAAGTGAAGATCTAAAATTTAAATATTTTGATTATAAATTACTACTTAATTACTTTAAATTAAATATGATTTATGGCAAAACATCCATCAATTAATATGAAGAGTGAAAAAGAAAAGAAAAACAGTTAAGATTGTATAGGAAAGATGAAGAGGAATCCCTCTTCTTTGAGGGGAAGAATTTATGAATGAAATAACAAGAGTGAAAAAAGAAATAAGAAAATCTTCCCAAGAGACCAATTTACATGGCAGCAAATTCTCTTCCATCACAGAAATGTAACCGACCAAATTTCAGCAGAGATTCTCTGGAGAATTCTTGAGATTGAAGTAAATGATAGAGTATTTTGCACTGTTTCTACTTAGAAAATATACAATCCTCCCCTAACACTTTTTTTCTTTTTTTTTCTCTCAATGAAGATGACAGATAGGGAACAGTAGTAATATCTTGATTTTATCTATTTTATTGTCAGTTACTATTCATTTTTAACTTGTAATTTTTTTAATATTTCTCTGAATTTTTGAGATAAGATCTGATAATTAATATTATTTGGTTTGGTTTGGTTTGGTTTGGTTTTTTTACGGCATATCAACCTCAGTGGGTCATTTAATGCAGATAAAGTTTTGAAATAAATCAATTCTTAATGGATAATACAATTTTTTTATAAATACATTTTTCTATTTAACCCATAGATGGGATCCTAACAGGTACTACCACTCCGGGTCAGAGTGGACCAGGGAGCAACGGTGATGAAGGGGTGCTCCACATTCCCCAAACCTCCAAAACTGGAACCTCACCATCAGATAGAGTTTAGCGTCATTCCCAGGACATGTAGACCTGCAGCCACCGCCTTCTAGCACCCATATGATAAAAAGGGGTTGGGGCTTGCCATAAGGGCAATAGGGTTGGGAAAATCATATGGGTGCTAGGGCTTGACGTGACCAACCGATTGATCGGAGGGGGCCTCTCCAACCGCCCGAATATTATTTGGATTATTCAGACTATTGTCCTCATCAATTAGACACATAGCATAGTGGTTAAAGGCGTTGGGTTAAGATAGTTCTAAGTGACAGTTATCTCTAGACTTCAGGTTCAATCCTGGTCAGAGGCAGCAGTAACATAGAATAATAATTAATACAGCTTAACACCGATACCCCAGCTATGGTTAGCAGAATGAGAACAGGATACCTCCAGGGATTGAACAACGGGTTGAGTTCAAAGTTCCGTGATAGTTCCCGATTACGAAAAGAAATACCTGAAGAAGGCCAGAGGGCACATCGGCCAAAACATTGTACAGATAACAATAAAGATGAGGACAATAGTCCAAATAATCCAAATAATACTAGTATTTCTTTGATCTTAATTTTACTTTCTTTTCATTACAACTAAACCCACCATCATTCTATTGCCATTAATAAACAAGTAATAATATCATTTTGAATTTCTATTACATGAAGCATTGTCAGCCATTTTGAATTTTGACTAGTATTTCTTTCAGTTTATCTGAATGTTTGAAATGAGGCTTGAAGATTAGTATTATCTGCGTTATTCGGACTATTGTCCCCATGGACACATGGCCGAGTGGATAACGCAGTTAGGTTAAGACAGTTCTAAGTGACAGTTATCTCTGGAACCCGAGTTCAATCCTGAGTGAAAGCAGTTAGAAAAATAATTAATTAACACAACTCCTACCCCAGCTATGGTTAGCGGAATGAGAACAGGATACCCCCGTGGAATAAATAAAGGGCTAGGTTCAAAGTTCCGTGATGGCTCCCGAATACGACAAGAAAGTTCCCGAGTTCAAAAGGAAGGTTCCCGAGTCCGACAAGAAATACCTGAAGAAGGCCGGAGGGTATATCGGCCTAAACGTTGTACAAATAACAATGAAGATGGGGACAATAGTCCGAATAATGCAGATAATACTATTCTTTCAGTTTAATTTTACTTTCTTTTCATCAGAATTAATCACATCATCACTATTCAGTAGTAATGGATCTGCGAGACTAGTTTGCTAAACATTACAATGGGAGGCTCTTTAATTTTTAACTAGTATTTCTTTCATCTTAATCTTACTTTATTTTCATCACAACTATTTTTGTTTGGTTTTATAGACTGGTAGAAATCATTTTCATTAATTTCATATGTATTAATAAATTGGTATTCTCCCTCCAGCTATAGGTAAAATAGCAGAGTAATCTGGGCCCTTTAACCATGGTATGGCAACCAAATTGATTCAAACCTGTTAAACTGCACTTAAAATAATCCTTGAAATTTTATATGATGAGATATTAGTGGACTAACAGACTGCAATTGTTAAACCTAATAGTGAATGTAATGAAAAATGTTCTGAAACAATCAGTATTATTGTGTGGACAAAATTCAAAATGAGAGAAAGTCAGGAAATGACTCTCCTTAAACATTGCATGCTTCGTGCAGAGAGAGAGAGAGAAATCTATTTATATTCTGCTTGCAGATAACTAGGTCAAGAAGTTTTGATAATCAGATGCAGGATAGAGAGACAGTGAGAGGGGGGGGGGGCAGGATTCAGGAGTTTCAATTAACATCCGTGAGTCATGAAATCAGGACTCGTATCCCAGATGAGCAAAATAAGTTGGAGTGTCTAGAAAATTACACGAGATTTGGCTTTTTGAATGAATAAATGAAAAACGTGTCAGATCTGATAAAGTTACTCAATATATATCTATGGACGGCTAAGTTTACAAAACAATTTGACTTATGATGAGAGAGAAAGATAGATAGATAGATAGATAGATAGATAGATAGATAGATAGAGAGAGAGAGAGAGAGAGAGAGAGAGAAAGAAAGATATATAATATATATATATATATATATATATATTTTGGGAGAATAAGTGCTTAATTGGAGTCGTACCTAATTTTGAAAATTAATTAATTAATAATGAATTAGGCGGGAATACCTATTAAATGTATGGCTAAACAAATCGAGAAAAATCAATCCCTGTATGTACATTTCGGAGTGTAGAGGTTATGGGATCGGCCTGTCAGCTTGGCAGTCCGGTTTCAAATCACGCACAGGGCGGTCTTCCGATCTATAGCTCTGCTGATGAGGCCTAATAGGCCGAAATGTACATACAGAGATTGATTTTTCTCGATTTGTTTAGCCATACATTTAATAGGTATTCCCGCCTAATTCATTATTAATTAATTAATTTTCAAAATTAGGTACGACTCCAATTAAGCACTTATTCTCCCAAAAATTATCGGCAAAAAGCCATTCAAAACAAACCGTGTTTATATATATATATAGATAGATAGATAGATAGAGAGAGACATAGATACAGAGAGAGAGAGACATAGATACAGAGAGAGAGATATATATAGAGAAAGAGAGAGATATAGCATATAACAGACATGGTATAATTTTCTGCCAATAATACTCTTTAAAATATTCAGCAAGAGGAAAAATGACCAATACTTTATATATATCTCAAGTCATCTTGTAGATAGAAAATAAGTTTGACCAAAGTAAGCTAAAATTGACTTTTTATATCGACAATCTTGGATGTAAAAACTGGTAAGACTGCTTCTAAAAATGACATGGGAAATTAAAAAAGGATAAGATTAAAAAAATAAATAAAAAAAATCAGAGGACAGGATAATATTACAGAGTAGAAGATTAACATCAGATGTGGGTTTTATACAGATTTAAACCTTAGAACCCCCCCCCCGAGTCCCAACCCCCTCAACACACACACAGAGAGAGAGAGCCTCCCACCTCAAAACTGGCCAAAAAAAAATAGCAACATTTTACATTTGTTACGACAGATTGCAACATTTTATATGCAATAGAACGTAAAAATGGGGATGAATTCTGGCCACCTGGGTATATGTATTTCTAGGTTGTGGCACAAATACTCATGGTAGGTGTGGCGCTCCACCTCCGCAAAACAATCTCCCTGGTCTAGTGCAAACAAAAAGGAAATAGATTGCCTCGCTGTTTGACTGATATAGACAATAGGCCACTCCTCAAGCTTTACAAGGTAACCAGTTTAGGAGAAAGAGAACAGAGTTCAAACTGACCTTACTCTGCTTAGATATTGACCGAGTGTCACATCCTACCCATGGTTTGGAAAACAAGGATTTATAATATTTCTCTGAATTTTTGAGATGAGGCTTGATGATTAGTATTATTTGTATTATTCAGACTATTGTCCTCATCTTCATTGTTATTTGTACAACGTTTTGGCCAATGTGCCCTCCGGCCTTCTTCAAAGGTTCTAAGTTCTGTGATGGCTTCCAATTACGACAAGAAGGTTCCCAAGTCCGAGATGGTTCCTGAGTCCGACAAGAAATACCTGAAGAAAGCCGGAGGGCACATCGGCTGAAACGTTGTACAGATAACTATTGAAGTCAGTTAGTCTACTGTTGGTTTTAATAACAGCAGCTAAGTAGAACTCAAGCAGTTCCAAGACAGCTGGTATAAATAGGAATCAAGAATGATCCATTCATGAATCTGGGTGATTTGGGTCATTCCATTCCTTGAGTTCTGATTGGTTGCTTGACTGCCTGATTTGAATGACATTGAAGATGAGAACAATAGCCTGAATAATCTTATTATAATGGAGATTGTGTGTTTTTCTGTCTGTAACCGAAACTATATTACTACTCAAGACACAATTCCCTTAGTTATTTACGTCACATTCTCCATGATTCTATTTCTATTTAAACCGCAATTAGTAATAAAACTGTTTGACATTAATAATACTGTTGGCCTTACCTAAATACTAATAACATGCAATTGTATTTATATATACAACAAAACACTAGTTTTCAGTGTAAACGTAAAGCTAATTTGCATATTGATATTAAAAAAACTGATTTTAATAAAAATGTGCTTGGTATTATTGATTTCTAATTGTTTGGTTTTATCTTAATGAATATGAGTAAAAATATCTTCAATAAATCCTAAAAGAAATTCATTAACAAGAAGAAATAACTGTAATTTTATTCTTTACTTCCTATTTTAACTAAATAGTTAAATTAGGAAAATTTAGTATTGAAAAACGGAAGTGATGAAAGAGTAAGTTTCAGTTGTTCTATTTTCCGATTATACCCCCCTCCGTTTCAAATCTTTTTATTTGAATTCTTAATTAGTTTCATTTGCCTTTCTGATTTAATTTAATATTTCATTACATTTAAACTTAAATACTTGCACCCGTAGGGTGCATATATTTGCTAGTACAAATAATACTAAGTATTTATAAAATTGGATTTTTGTATAAGTCAATATAGCAAAAATGTCACATTGTAAAAAGATTTCTGTCAGTACAACAGAGTCAACCTGATTCCAAAATGGTATGATATGTTGGGCTATGACCTCTAAGACTAAACTTGAAAAAAAAAAAATGTGACACTTTTTTTTGCATTTATTATTAGAGATTACAGCTAAATACAAGTAGTCTCACATATTATACAGATCAAATTTCAGCTAATAATATGTCAAACAGATTTATTGATACACTGTTGTTGGATACTTTATTGAAACCAATATTGTCAATAGTTTAATTTTCTAAATTAAAATATGAATTTTACTTATTTAAAATACTTTGGATTTTTTTCTTTTTTTTTTTCTCTATCAAAGAATCACTTTGAATGTTTGTTTTGTTTTACAGCATATCAACCTCGGTGGGTTATTTAATACCGACAAAATATTGAAATAAATTCATTCTTAATGGATACTCAATTTTTTTTTTGTGAACACATTTTTCAATTTAATCCATAGTACTACCACTCCGGGTCAGAGTGGACCCAGGAATAATGGTCATGAAGGTGTGTTCCACATTCCCCACAGCTCCAGAACTGGAACCTCACCATCAGATAGAGGTCAATCCCAGGACATGAAGATCTTCAGTCACCACCTTTTAGTACATATATGATAAAAAGGTTTGGGGTTTGCCATAAGGGCAAAAGGGTTGGGACAATCATATAGGTGCTAGGGCTTGACATGAGCCAATTGATCGGAGGGGGCCTCCTCAACCGCCCGTCTAGCCTATGTAAGGGCTTAAGTGGAGTGTTGCATGTTATGGACTGATCATCCACCAGGATTCTGCCCTTAAGCATCACAAGTCGCCACCCACAGCTAACAAGTGGCTCCATTGGAGGGGGGGGGGTCTTACCCCTCTGCAGAGGTGCAACTGGTGTATTCTAAAGCCCCAGATGACAGGGCTCAAAGAATCAGTAAATATAGAATTGTCTGCATTAAAAAGAAAAGAAAGAAAAAAATATCATGTTGAACATGATTCTATTGTCAACTTAATATTTTCAGAATTCATTTTTATAGAAACATCATGAAAACATGACTTGTACACATTTAACAAAAGAATTATAAGAAAAGTGATATTAATAATAATAATAAGAAGAAGAAAGAAAGAAAGAAAGAATCCACATTCTTGATGCTGTACAGCAAAGAGCAAATGTATGAAAATGTCAATACGGATAACGAAGTGAGAGAGGGGGAGGGGGGCATATACATGCAAAAGATATGAAAAGACGACCAATTTTCTATCATCGTATTCCTCAAAAGCCAAATTCTTTTCTCAGCTGCACATTAACAATGCAATTATTAACGTAATAAAAGAATCAAGAAGATGTGCCCCCCCCCCCATAACATGTCGGGTTCATAAAAGCAACAAGAACACTTCAAGAATTATCAAATAGAAAATAATATTGGTAATCTGAACATTAGCTACATAAATGAGAGTAACCCCCCCCCCCTTTCTTTCACTTTGAAGAAGCCTTATGTTTTGGTTTGCCATTTTAATTTCACCGTAAATCTACACTGAATATATCAATTTGTTCGATTCAATACAACTGCATGTTTTAACACGAAAATATCATAAAATGTGTTCTTAATTGTGATTGTGCATTATTTGAAATGAACTTAATTGTTATTAAGGCTTCCTCAAAGTAAAAGAAACAAGGGGAGGTTACTCTCATTTATGTAGCTAATGTTCAGGTTACCATAATATCTTACCATTTTTTTAAAGGGGGGGGGGCTTTCTACAGCTTAAAAATATATTAAATCTGAACAGATCTTATACATTTACTTGATTGATACTGGCTTTAATAATTTCTTTTCTATAATATTTTTAGCAGATAATAACAAAAATTATTCCATTGAATCATTCAAAAATATAAGTGAACAGATTTAATGTACAGGATAAAATCAATTGGTACCCTACCCATTACTTTTGCCCAACTGTGCATTAGGGTAGGTTGATTTTTCACTTTTTTAAAAATATCAAATTGTCCATCTATGCGAAAGTTGTGTTAGTATACTGAATACTGATACCAAAAATTAGATCTTTTACTTGCACCATTGTTTGAGGAAATAGCATCAAAGATCGTCTACTAAAATGCACTAAAAATCCTTGTTTTCTAAAGGCTAAATTTTGTGAAAATGAGAATTTTTTTTCCTTATAATTATCATAAAGAACAGCTTTTATTTATTTTATTATCATTGATAATTAATTTTGAATATTTAAAAAAAGATTAAAAGACTAAAAATAAAATAAAACATTCAATAAATCCAAAATAAATTAAAGAATAGATTAAATAACATTAATTCACATCACAATAACATTTTCTTTAAATAATTACTTAAAAACTGTCAGTCACTTTTTTTCTTTTTTTTTTTCCACACTCAGTTTTAAATTTATACATGCACAGAACTATACCGGATATAAATTACACTTGAAGACAAAAAAAATCTTCAAATTTAAGGTTGGAAAAGTTTAAGTGAATATTTCTTGTTTTGTAAAGAATTTTCTAGTAAAACTTTAAATGTTAGATAACTTTAAATATATATCAAAGTGAAAACAAAAAACTAAATATAAATCAATAATATTGGGTATGTATTTATTAAAACTTGTTTTAAAAGACACATGAGACGATCTTTTGTGCATTCTTAATCCTGAGTTTATATATAATTCAGTTGTTCTATTGTTTTTATGTAGTATTTAATACTGACTATAAATTAGATATTCATTGAAAAACTTGCATAATTCTTGAAGTTGCAGTGATGTAGTTTCGGTTACAGACAAAAAGAGACTGAATCTCCATTATATATAGATTTACTAGACCAAGCTTAGTACAGCAAGGATTGAACTCACTACAAAAGGTACCCAATAGCTGATTTTTTTCATCTATGACAGTAACTGCCTCTTACAAATATTAATGAAATATTTCCACACTATAAGGAATTGTAGTAGTAGTAGTAGTATAGATATCCTTCAAAATGAAAATTACACCTTCCTTCAAATAGACAAGTTTATCTTTAAGCACACTGTTGGTGGTTCAGCTACCAGAATTGCAACCTCAACTCTGACATGCAGCATCACCCACATGTTAGGCAGAGCATTTTGTTATCTGCCATTGGGTGGGTATGTGCCTGTTGTTTGTGCTGGCAGCAATCCTCATGGACACAGACATTCTTGAAAGTCATTATAGCCTGACGACACAGTGATCTCCATCCCCCAAGGTCAGGTGCATATATCTCCAGTTGCACAGGGGGAGATACCACTTTCTTTTTTTTTTCAATAACTGTATGATGATGGTCTTTGAACATCTTTTTTTTTTTTAATCATACAAGCACAAAAAAAAAAAAAACACCCTCCAGGGAGTATAGAAATTAATTAAGATATTGCCTGAGGGTGGGAGTTAAAAATTCAATGTCAGTTTGTATCATAAGTAAACAAAATCAGATTTATTAAAGGAGTAAAAAAATAAAAAATAAAACAATTTGAAATGAAAACTTAGTTCTGTCCCCCTCAAATAAAATGTTGCATGCATCTACTAATTATTAATCAAATTATTATTTTGAATATTTTGCACATAAATGAAAGTCAAAACAATATGTAGGTTGACAAGAAGTTTACACCATACTATACTTCAATTATAAATTTAAACTATTTGAACAGATTTAAAACACATCTAACATCTACACACTGATTTGTCTGTTGAACACAAGAGGAAAAGGAGATATTTATAAAATAATCCATAATGCATTTTCTTTAAAAGAAGAAAAAGATGCACAAAACATCAGTCTTCTGATTTGGACTTTTATAGAATATTATTTTGCTTTAAAAGATAAATTTAAAAAATCCCTTTATTCATTCACTGACCCGTGTGTGTGTGTGTGTGTGTATATATATATATATATATATATATATATATATATATATATATATATATTTTTTTTTTTTTTTTTTTTTTTTTTTTTTTTTTTTGAGAGAATATGTGCTTAATTGAAGTCGTACCTAATTTCGAAAGTTAATTAATTAATTAGAATTAGGTACGACTTCAATTAAGCACATATTCTCCAAAAATTGTCGGCTAAAAAAAAAAAAGAAAAAAAAAAAAGAAGCCATATCATAAACACATCGCTTGTGTATTTACTTCTCATATATATATATATATATATATATATATATTACACACACACACACACACACAAGTTGGTTGAAAAGTTCATAGGCTCACCAACATACTCCCATGGAATGTGACCAAATGGAGTTTTATTTTTCAACATAGCCCATCTTGCACTTCATACACTTCTTCCACTGGTGTTGCCATGCTTGAATCCTATTGGTCAAAAGTCATCAACAGCAGATATGACATATGAACTTTTCAGCACACCCCACCCCACCCCCATCCTCATATGTATATTCAAACACACATGCACTTAACTATAATCTGAATAATATAAATGTATCCGGGTCAAAATTATGGAATAACATTCTATTTGAGTGCAAATGGCATAAAACATGTTTTGCAATGTTATGGGAACAAACATACAGGATTTAAATAAACATGGCTGGACTCAGAGAGTCATATTATATAACAGGATAAAATACATTAAATAATTTTACCAGAATAAGTCGTCGGGGCGGCCTAAAGTCGGTATCAGCCAGTCAGCGAGGGAGTCTATCCCCTTTTCAATAGCGCTAGACCAAGGAGATTGTTTTGGCATAGAATAAATACAGTACATATATCACTAATAATAAATGCACGTGTCTGCGTGTCACATTTTTTAAACTCAACTCCTAGATGCCATAACCCAACATATCATACCATTTTGGTATCAGGCCAACATTGTGTGCAAATTAAAAACATTCTGGACCTGTAAATTTGAAATTTTTGATCCAAGTTTTAATTATTGCGTTTGTTTACAGTGATGTTTATGTGATGTCTTGCAACAAAATGGCACGATCAGGCGACTAAAACAGTGTAAACTATACGCACATGTGCAGAATACAGTGAGACAATAATAAAGATATGTTATATTAGACTTTAAAAATAAACTTAAGAGAAAATCCATTAAAACAAAAAGGATTGTTGTTCTTTTTAATTAAATCTGAATGCTAAAATCCATCCAGTTTTAGTTAAGTTTTAAATTCAATTCAAGAGAAATCTTATAATGGAGGTTGTGTGTGTCTGTCTGTAATTGAAACTATATCACTACTCAAATCACAATTCCCTTAGTTATTTACGTCACATTCTTCATGATTTTATTTTTATTTAAACGTCAATTATCAATAAAATTGTTTTACATTATTAATTACATTATTAATACTGTTGGCCTTATCTACATACTAATAACATGCAATTGTATTCATATATACAACAAAATAGCGGTTTATAGGTGTGAACAGGAAGGCTAATTTGAATATTGATCTTAAAAGTTTGATTTTAATATGTGCTTGGTATTATTGATTTCTAATTGTTTGGTTTTATCTTAATGAATATAAGCAAAAATCTCGGGGATAAATCTTAAAAGAATTCCATTAACAAGAAGAATAACTGTAATTTTATTCTTTACTTCCTATTTTAACTAAATAGTTAAATTGGGAAAATTTAGCAATGAAAGATGGGAGTGATGGAAGAGTAATTTTCAATTGTTCGATTATACCTCCCTCTGTTTCAAATCTTTTTATTTGCATTCTTATTTAGTTTCATTAGCCTTTCTAGTTTAATATAATATTTTATTACATTAAAACTTAAATACTTGCACGTCCAGAGATGCTGATAGGTATGCGTCCTGTGTCACTGACACACAAAAATCTAAAAGGATGCAGTAAAATCATATCCATGCATCCCAGTGTGTTTTTTTTTCTTTGTATTTTTTCTTCCCTCACCATTTCAAGATAACTGTAAATACATTTCAATAGTTTCTTAGAAACGAATTACACAGGATAGGTTAAAAGGTAGGAGTTAGACGGCTTTAGTCGGGACCCATAAATTTTCCCGGGGACTCATTCAAAGCAAATGTGTGTGTCCCAGGACGCACTAAATAAAAAAGCTATCAGCATCACTGCTAGTCAATATAATAATAGATTATTCTAAACTATCTATCTGAAGCTGTACAAAGCTATGGTGCGGCCACACTTGGAGTTTGCATCACCGGTCTGGAACCCTATCTATCCCAGAATATTAACCTCCTAGAAACTGTACAGAGACATGCAACCAAACGAATACCCTCCATCAGGCATCTACCGTATTATTGATTTCTAACTGTTTGGTTTTATTTTAATGAATATAAGCAAAAATCTCTCCAATGAATCTTAAATGAAATCCATTAACAAGAAAAAATAACTGTCATTTTATTCTTTATTTCCTAATTTAACAAAATAGTTAAATAAGTAAAATTCAGCAATGAAAGACAGCAGTGATGGAAGAGTAAGTTTCATTTCTATTTTTCTATTATACCCCCACTCTGTTTCAAATCTTTTTATCTGCATTCTTATTAGACTTTCTAATTTAATACAATATTTCATTACATTAAAACTTAAATACTTGCACCCGGAGGGTGCATATATTTGCTAGTCTTTATAATGAAATAAAAATGGTTGATTAAATTTTGTTTATTCACCATAACTTTTATGCTTAATATGACATTTACTAGCAGGACCTGTGGATATATCATAGTATGATAGTTTAATTATTACAATGTTTGATATGTTTACTTAAGAGCTATTGCATATACATCAATATGTAAAAAGTATGAATCTTGATTTAACTCTCTCATGCTTTTTTCTATCTCATTTCATCTTTTCGCTGAAACTTTGGCATCTGGCAACTGACCTGGTAAACACTCATAAGGTCATTAATCATCTTAAAAACAGCAACCTTGAGCACCTTTTTGATCTCCATCTTTCCAACACATGTGGGCATGCCTACAAAGTCAGAAAACAGCACTGCTCACGTGACTTTCAGAAACATTTTTTCACGCTCAGAGTTGCGGAGACATGGAATAAACTGCCCGCGTCTGTTGTAGGCTGCCGAAGCACTGAGTCTTTCAAAGCCTCCATGCTTCCTGTAGTCCGCCGACACTATACCTGATGCCACTCTCCACATACATATGCACACACGTGCACACACACATGCATATTACTACTGTAAACTGTTCATGTTCCTGACACTAATACATTATTCTGTGTACTTGACATGAGACTTTGAGGAGTTGTGGTGCACCTGAGCACTGTACACAATAAATTTCATTATTTATTATTTAAACTGGGGAACTAGTCCTACCAGTGAAATTTTTTTTTGTTTATAGAGTTTGACATATTTCTCAGGAAATATCAGCTTCATCTGATGAAGGTTGGAATATAATCACACATCAAAGCCTGACTTTCACACAACAATAATATTATATCTAAAGGCTTCACGTGTTAAAACGAGCATCAGTGATAAAAGGACAACATTGTTCAGTCTCAAAAGAGTCTATTATTAACTTTTATATATCAGGTTATTTATTACTCTTAAACCTATAAATAACTTTTTTTTAAATTGTCTGTTAGTGGACGAGGTACTGTCGAGGTTGACAACCTGCTGAAATATTTCATTTTTGTTTTTCCTTTTGTGACAAGATCACAATGAAAATGAAAATCATAACAATGGAGTTAAAATTGTTTTAATAAAATAATAAATTGCTTTTTATTTATGAAAACATCTATAAAAAATGTCACTTCATGAATGCCTTAAAGAGATGAGACAACAAAAAAATAAATAAAAATACAGTAAACATTCTTTTTTAACAAATATACCTAGCTCTGTCCCATATTAGTTGTTACATTTATTGTATGAAATTTATATGCAAATGTGACAACAATTATGGGACAGAGGTATTTGCCCCTCATTCCACTTGGAATGACACAAGGACATTTTTATGTGGGCTCACCGACAAGCCGAAGCTCATGGGTGGTAGGCACAAAAAATGCGTTGATACCGTTGGCATTCCCCCTCGGGGGTTGGGACTCAGGCAGGCAATAAACCCAACCCTGCCCCTTTAAATCAAGGAGGCAGGTGTTGTCTGGGGGATGGCCCCCTGGGATCAAAAATGTTAACTTGTAAGGTCCAGCATCCAGAGGTCACTGGACCCCCGGTCGAAACCATGTAGTTGATCGATTTTAATGACATGCCATCCAGTCTGGGGTTATTTTATGCCTAGAGGTTAGGAAATAGTGTACATTTATATTTTTGTGTAGCTGTTTAAGAGTGTATTTTTTTTACTCAGTTATATGGAAGTAACTAATAATCCTTAGTAAACAATTATAGCTTCAAGTATATATATTTACCAACCCCTCCGCACAAGCAAGATGTGACACAAGGTCAATTTCTTAAGCGGAGTTCAACAGGTTTGAATTCAGAGTTTTCCTTCTCCTTCAAGTAAATATTACTAATACAAAGAATTTACTAGCCTAGGTAAGGGTCTAAGTGGAGTGTTGTAGGTCATAGACTGCTCATCCACCAGGATTCCGTCCTTAAGCAACATGGGTCACCACCCATGGCCAACAGGTGGACCCATTGGGGGGGGGGGGTCTTATCCCTCAGACATTTTGGATTCACAAGTTTTAATTACTGTGATTCTTTTCTGGGGATGTTTTATGTGATTTTTGTGACATTTTTTGTATGATAAAATTAACTATGTACCCAATGCATGAAGTGTCATTGTTGGGCCAAAGGCTCAGTCAAAAACCCTCTACAGGAGATAGCTTAACTGCCACCTGATATGGTGGCTTTTAAGCTATTTAAACCATATTTACAACAAATATAATAATGATTAAAAAAAAGTTACAATCTGTTAAGTCCAGAACTAAAAAAAACTCTAGAGTTACTTCCCTTGATCAGTAGCCGACTGATGGGAACCCGGAAGTGGGGTTTCTGCTGTGACACTTTTGGATTGGGATTTGTGCGATCAGGATGCACATGTACACGGTTGAGCTAATTAAGATACTTTTAGGGTAGAAGCATTCTGTACACTGTATTAAATAAAAACCTTGTTAATTTCCAACAACCTGATCTTGCATTTTCATTCAGTGCTCCGTATTTTATTTGTATGTAAAAACAAAACACAGTCATAAAATGAACTCTTTATTTCAACAAGGACGGACAATAATTTGCATGAACACTAAATTTAGAACAGCAGGAAAATGTATAAATACATTGATGATTTCAGGTTTGAAAATTATTTTGTTTTCTCTCTTTCTCACATTTATAACAGTTTAGTGCAATGGTTCAAGCAACTGACTTGAGGATCCTATTAACCTTTCGTCATCAGGGCAAACTGACAGCACGAATTCTCATGACTCGCCATTCACCCCTATTGGTAATCACCCCTGGCAGGTCTTCCACACAGAAACCACCCAGAGCCGAGCTGGTTGTGGGTGATGTAGGTTTTTGCTGGTTAGCCTACACTGGTGTGTCCATATGTAGGTGTCCCAGGATGTCAATTATAAGTTTGTCCTTGATGTCCCAGCAGTGCCAGCATTTACTTTGATGGTTTGTGTGATAGGAGTGGCCTACAGGTTTTTTTGTTGCTGTCTTAAACAGAATGGAACTCATTTAATTCAGTAGACAACCACTATTATATTTGTGTAAAATATGGTTTAAATAGCTTAAAAGCCCACCATATCAGTAGTTAAAGTCATTATCTATTAAAGGGTTTTTTAACTGAGGCCTTTAACATGACACTTCATGCATTAAAGGACAGAGTTAATTTTTATATAAAAAAATGTCACAAAAATCTACTAAACATCCCCAAGAAAAGAATCCAGTAATTAAAAACTTTTAATGTAAAAAATATCTATTGAATTAGAAAGGCCAATGAAATGTTGGAATGCAGATAAAAGATTTGAAACAGTTGGGGAGAGATAATATTGACCTAAACTTACTTCCATCCTCCCTTCCTAGGCTAGCTAAATTTTTGATTTAAATATTTAATTAAAGAAGGAAAAGAAATAAAAAGTAACACGTTATTGATTTTCTTGTTAATTGGAATTATATTTGAAGTCTTAATTGTTTACTAAGGAATTATTAGTTACTTCCATATACTGAGTTAAGAAAAAATAATCTTAAACAGCTACACAAAATATAAATGTTATCAAATATTTTCCTAAACCTTAGGCATAAAAATAACAATTCATGTATTATAAATGTCAATCATGGTTTTCGCCGGGGGTCCAGTGGCCTTCAGCCCTGGATCCTTTACAAGTTTTAACGTCGATCCCAGGGGGCTATACCCCAGGCAACACCTGCCTCCTTGACTTAAAGGGCAGGGCTGGGTTTATTGCCCAGTGCCTGAGCCCCCCCCGAGGGGGATGCCAATTTTTTTCTTTCCCCACCCATGAGCTTCGGCTGTCGGTGAAAGCCCACATAAAAATGTCCTTGTGTCATTCAGTGGAATGAGGGCAAATAAACCTCTGTCCCATAATTGTTTGTCCACATTTGCATATAAATTTCATACAATAATGTAACAACTAAATATGGGACAGAGCTAGGTATATTGTTAAAAAGAATGTTTACTGTATTTTTATATTTTTTTGTTGTCTCATCTCCTTTAGAGCATTCATGAAGTGACATTTTTATAGATGTTTTTCATAATAAAAAGGGCAATTATTATTTTATTAAAACAATTTTAAACTCATTGTTATGATTTTCATTTTCCATTGTGATCTTGTCCACAAAGGAAAAACAAAAATGAATATTTTCAGCAGGTTGTCAACCTCGACAGTAACCTCGTCCAACTAACAGACAATTTAAAAAAAAGTTATTTATAGGTTTAAGAAGTAATAAATAACCTGATATATAAAAGTTAATAATAGACTCTTTTGAGACTGAACAATGTGTCCTTTTATCACTTGATGCTCTTTAAACACGGTGAAGCCTTTAGATATAATATTATTGTTGTGAAAGTCAGGCTTTGATGTGTGATTATATTCCAACCTTCATCAGATGAAGCTGATATTTCCTGAGAAATATGTCAAAACTCTATAAACAAAAAAAAAAATTTCAGCTGGTAGGACTAAGTTCCCCAGTTTAAATAATAAATATGAAAATTTATTGTGTACAGTGCTCCAGGTGCACCAACAACTCTCAAACGTCTCATGTCAAGTAACAGCAGAATAATGTATAGTGTCCCAGGAACAGTGACAGTTTACAGTAGTAATTGCAATGTGGTGTGTGCACGTGTGTGCATATGTATGTGGAGAGTGGCATCAGGTATAAGTGTCGCGGACTACAGGAAGCATGAGGCTTTGAAAGAACTCAGTGCTTCGGCAAGCCTAACAACAGACGCGGGCAGTTTATTTCCATGTCTCCGCAACTCTGAGCGTGAAAAAATGTTTCTGAAAGTCACGTGAGCAGTGGCTGTTTTCTGACTTTGTAGGCCATGCCACATGTGTTGGAAAGATGGAGATCAAAAAGGTGCTCAAGGTTGCTGTTTTTAAGATGATTAAATGACCTTATGAGTGTTTAACAGTCAGTTGCCAGATGCCAAAGTTTCAGCGAAAGATGAAATGAGAATAGAAAAAAGCCATGAGAGAAGTTAAATCAAAGATTCATACTTTTTACATATTGATGTATATGCAATAGCTCTTAAGTAAAACATATCAAACATTGTAATAATAAACTATCATACTATGATATATCCACAGGCTGCAGTAAATGTTCCATATTAAGCATAAAAAGTTATGGTGAATAAACAAAATTTAATCAACATTTTTATTTTCATTATAAAGACTAGCAATATATCACCCTCGGCGGGTGCAAGTATTTAAGTTTTTTTATGTAATGAAATTTGTATGTAAAATTAGAAAAGTCTAAATAAGAATGGCAGATAAAAAAGATTTGAAACAGAAGTGGGGGTATAATAGAAATAGAAATGAAAACTTACTCTTCCATCACTGCTGTCTTTCATTGCTGAATTTTATTTTGTACCTTTCCACATCACTGCTTGTTATGTAATCGTGTGTATTGTTTTAGCTGTTGGGACCACATTTGTGTATTCTTTAATACCAGCTTGTTTTTGTATATAAAATGCTAACTGTGCTCGGCATATACAAATGAGTTTCTTGGTCTTCTGTGTGTTTAGTGTTAGTATTCACAGAAATACTAAATATTGGATTGTTAGAGAGTGGGAACTCACCGAAAACAGCCCCCCCCCACTACGCATCTGAATAGTCGGAATTCAAATTTCCTTTCCAAAGAAATGGATAATTTTTTTTTCTCCCTTTAGACATTGAGTGATCGGCTAAAAGCAAAATATTTTTTATTTCTTTAAAAACTTTTTTTTTATCATTCTAAAACTCCTGTATTCTGCATTATCTAAGGAACGCTCAAATTGTCGTTTTGAATCTTCCTCCTCAAAAAGTGTCGGGTGGGTGGGTGGTACAATTGGTAAAAGTGATTCTTCAAGTTATTTTTAGATTTGCCTGTATCCAAAAGTTTGCATAGATATTCTTCATTTTTGCAGAAGTTCGCAAAGCTGTTATAAATTAAAAAAAAAAATCAAATTAACTAAAATATTTGTGATTTGGAAATATAATGCAAATTTTAGCGTAATTATTAAATGGTCTATGGAAATATGGGATTGAAAAGAAAATGGTTATTTGATTTTCTGGAGAAAGAGCAAGAAAAAAAAAAGAAAGTTAGAATTCTAAACAGTTTGACAGTCAATGACTGATCTAGTTTAAGAATAAAATGGAAGTCCAGTATGTATATATACATGTATTAATTTAAATCTAGTTGCAGGGTTATGTGACCACACTGGAGGAAACAGCCAAATGCTTAATTGGAAAAATCATATATCACTGGATCCTGATCTTAGAATGATAGCCAGAAACTGGACAAGATACAAACCAAGATCATGAGAAGAATGTTCCGTGTTGTTGAAATAACACCTGACTAAATTATATTTATATATATATATATATTAATATATATAATGATTCAAAACAATGTTCGAAACCCAGACTAATTCGAGTTTCTTGTAGTTAACAAATCTTCAAGGTACTCCACGATTTGTTAACTACAGGAACTCAGTCAATCTGGTTTTGATTCTATATTTAGCTCTTTTTTTTAAAATAACCTTTTTACAGATTCGTTGAGCTGTGATCCCAAAGTATTTAATTTGGATATTAATTTACTCTTTGCCTGGATTTTAATTGTTTACTATGCTATATAATTTATATTATATATAATATATATATTGGGAGAATATGTGCCTTATTGAAGTCGACGCTAATTTTATGAAAGTTTAATTATTAATAATTAATTAGGCGGGATTAATGAATTAACTTTCATAAATTAGCGTGACTTCATTAAGCACATATTTTCTCCCAGATATTGTAGGCTGAAAATAGCATATTCCAAACATGTATGTCTTGTTTACTTCTCATAATATATATATATATATATATATATATCTATTATATATATATATATATACATTTAAACCACACATCTACACTGGTTGCCTTAACAACATTAAGAGTCCAGTCTGATTACTAATTTTACCCATACGCTGGAGGGAGAATGGTTGGATTCATAACTTTCCCACGGGTATTAGGGGCTATAATGAAATGCAAAACAGCGCTTGTTTCCTGGATTTGAACTCTGGTTTGCAGATTCCATTTCAATTTGTTGATAACCATATCACACAATGAGCGCTCATTATAGAAAAGAAAAAAGAAAAACTGAAAAATTGTTGATATTCTTTTTAAAAATTGGTCTCCCTAACAGATGAGTTTTTCATGCTACAGTCGCCTGTGAGACTGGCGAAAAAATCTAAAAAAAAATAAAACCCTAAAAAATGTCCTTTCATTTGATTGTTGTAACATTTATTAGAAAACTTGTTTAAGTTTGGAGCCAATACTCTGGTTACTAAGGCCAACGTAACATACTGTATACAAAGAATGACTGGGGGGGTCATATACCGTCTGCAGTGTTGATATTATTACGTTTGCAATTAAAGGTAAGATGGCAGAACTGGAATTTTCGGTGACACCTGGATTTTTGCCAATTAGCAGAGTTGCTAACACCGTTAGTGGGTTAAATCGAACTTAAACCGACCTAAATTCCACCATCGTATGTCACCCGCTCGTAAAGAAAATAAATAAAAAAAATACCAAAAATCAGAGAAATAACCGGTTTTAATGAAATCTTAGTGTGATATATTCAATGATAAAAGATATTAATGCAACTAGTTATTTTTTTAAAACTTTTACATTTTTTTTTAGATCTTTGAAAATCTGTGTTATGCCTGTGTTTAATGATCAAATTATATATTAAAAAAAAAAAAAAAAAAAAAGTCATTAAATTTGGTGTTAAAAGTACAGTGAAGAAAAAAATTAGTTGTATGTAAAAGACAATAGTTCTTAAAATGCAGAGCATGTGAGCACCCTTCATCACCAATTGTCCTGGTCGCACTTGACCGGAGTGGTAGTACTGTTAGGGTCCCCATCCATGAGTTAAAAGAAATGTATTTATAAAAAAAATTATTAAAAAATTGTAATTTATCATTAAGCAATTGATTTTATTCAAACTTTATTGCGGCATTAAATGACCCATGATGGTTGATATGCCGTAATATAAAACAAACACAAACAAACCAACAACCAAAATGCAGAGCTGTGGGTTTGAAATACAACGTTCAAACTCTGACTCCTCTAACTTTTTTTAGCACCTACGACTCTGACTCCTCTTTATGTAATTAGTGATTAAATGGCTAACAAATCTCATAAAGCCTTATCAATCCGCTTCTGAGTCGGCCTAATATCATTATAATGGTTTTATTAAAGAATAAAGATATTGTGGCACGTTAATATCATATCCTATTCATTCTTTATATGTTTTTTTTTAACAGAAATTAGAGCAAAATCTTAAAGCATATGAAAAATAATGAAATACTATAATGTAATACCTTATATATATCAGTTTAGAAATCCTATTTTTTGAAATGTTTGAGATGAGGCTTGGAAGATTATATTATCTGCGTTATTCGGACTATTGTTCCCATGCTTAATGTTATTTGTACACGTTTGGCTTGATATATCTCCGGCCTTTTCAGGTAAAGAAAGTTCTGAGTTCGAAAAGAAGGTTCCGAGTCCACAAGAAATACCTGAAGAAGGCCGGAGGGTATATCGGTCCGACCAACGTTGTCAATACATGAAGATGGGGACAATAGTCGCGAATCAACGCAGATAATTACTACTTTAGAATAGTTTAGAAATATAATATAGACTAAATACTATAATGAAAAATATAGTTTAGAAATATAATTATATACTTGTAATCAGTTTAGAAAAAAATTTTTTCAACCACTAAAGGAAATATTTCTGACTTGCCTTGTAAATGATTTCTGATTATAACAAAAAATATTCTATAATCTAAAAAAAAATTTTTTTTTAAATTCTAGACTATAAATTATATTTATATCTTTTTCTGTTTATATTGATCTATTTATCTACATATTTTAAACTATTTTAAACTAATTAAAAAATATATATTTTCTAAACTATATTATTTTTAACTAATCATAGATAAACATATATTATAGTTTAGAATATATATTTTTAGTTAGTTTAAAATAGTTTAGAAAATATATAGATATAACTTATTATAATGAAAAAATATAATATATATGCTATATATATATTTTTTTTTTCTTTCTTTTTTAGATAAAGAATATTGTTTCGCTTATAATCAGAAATATTTTACAGCGAGTAGATTTATTCTTCCTTTCTGTGCTTGAAACATTTTTATGGTTACTTTTTTTTAATTTTATGAAAAAGAAAAAAAAAGACGTTGAGTGAGTGTTAGGATTGTCTGATAAATTGGCTTGGATAACAATTTCAGTTGCTATGGTTACAGGGTTTCTATCAAACGTTGTATATGACTCGTTTCTACATGCTAATAAAATGATATTGATCTTTAGTAAGCTTTGTCTTAGTGTGTTTACATAGCCCAAAAATGAAGATCTATAAGGATCAGATTACTATCAAGGCTTTTGTTATAATTGCCTTACTCTGTTAAGTAAAAGTTACTTAAAACTGTATATTCGATAACTAGCTTTAATTTGAACAAATATGGAAGCGTAAGCTTGTGGTGCGGTGGGAAACAACTTTCAACTTGGAAATGAGATCAAATTTTCTAAATTAAGTGAAGGATTTGACCATCTATACATATATAAAAGGCAGCTTGTGTGGTGTTATGTCCGGAGGAATCTATACATATATAAAAAGGGGCAGGGGCAAAAAAAAGCCCTTTTGGGTTTTGGGGGTTGTGTGTATGTCCGAGGATTATACATATATAGGGCAGCCTTGTGCTGTGTATGTCCGGAGGAAATCTATACATAATATAAGGGCAGCTTGTGTGTGTGTATGTCGGAGGAATTCTATAATATATGAAGGGGCAGGTTGTGTGTGTGTATGTCGGAGGAAATTCTTACATATATAAACGGGCAGCTTGTGTGTGTGTGTAATGTCCGGAGGAAATCTATACATATATAAAGGGCAGCTTGTTGTGTGTGTATGTCCGGCACGGAAATCTATACATATATACAGGGCAGCTTGTGTGTGTTGGTGTGTGTGTATAGTGGAGGGAAATCTATACATATATAAAGGGCAGCTTGTGTGTGTCGTGTGTGTGTGTGTGTGTGTGTGTCCGGAGGAAATCTATACATCATAAAGGGCAGCTTGTGTGGTGTGGTGTATGTCGGGAGGAAATCTATACATATATAAAGGGCCAAGCTTGTGTGGTGTGTATGTCCGAGAGGAAAATCTTACATATATAAGGGCAGCTTGTGTGTGGTTGTATGTCGGCGGAATCCTATACATATATAAGGGCAGCCTTGTGTGTGTGTGTATGTCCGGAGGATTCTATACATATATCAAAGGGCAGCTTGTGTGTGTGTATGTCCGGAGGAAATCTATACAGTATATAAGGGTAGATGGTGTGTATGAATGTCGGAGGAACTATGAAAATAAAACAATTAAAAGTAATATTATCACATTCATTATTCACCAGATCTTGCTTTTTGAACAAAATAATGAGATTTGATTTATTTCATGAAGATAATTAAAAAAATAAAATTAATGCTAACCGCATGGATTTTTTGAATTTATTTTTACATTAGTTTTTAATAGGAGAATTAATTGTTCTCTTCTTCAGGGTTCTGGATCAACGCAAGGTCTTATTTATGTAGGGATTTTAATGGGGCATCCTGTGAGGATGCCAACTCACAATTTCAACAATATGGATCTTGAAGATACATTTCTTTTACCCCTACCCACTCTAACCAGGCGATCCGGGTAGCTACTTCAAGTATTTTATAAGCTTGAAAATATCTCTCGTCCCAATGAAAGCCAGGTAGTGACTTGAGAGAAATCAGGTGTGTAATTTTTCAAGGTAAACCTGTGGTAATGATGCATGATTTTTATGGAGTTCTAAACAAACTACTGGCCTGAATTTATAAAAAGATACATAAAATTAATAAGCTCTGTTCAAACGATTTGTAATTGGTGATTTTTACAAGAAACGTGACTATGCCACAAAAGCTGAACTTGAGAATGCTTTACAACAAATGACTTACCAATTAAACTGTTAATAGACTATGGAAGTTCTTATTCTATTTTTCCTGCTAATTTGACAGATTCACATTAACTATGAGTTTTTGTAACATAAGCGGTTAAATCGACTTAACGGACCTAAATTCCCACCGTCGTATGTCACACGCTAAAAGAAAGAAAATACCAAAAATCAGGGAATTAATGATTAAATGAATTTCAGTGTTTGATATATTAATGAATAAATATATAATGCACCAGTTATTTCATTTAAAAAACTTTAATTTTTTCACGTTCAGTTAAACTTTAGGACGCACATATTGTGAGAATCTGTGTTAACACTCAAAGATATTTAGCAAGAAACCTGGTGATATTTAATGTGTATAATTATTACTTTGTCATATGTTTTTTTTGTAATTTATCCGGACATGATACATACAGAACCAACTGCCTTTATATATGTATAGAACTTTACATTAACAGGTGTGTTGATATCAAATATTTTTAGGAAAAAAAAAATATTTTTTTTTTTTTTCTTTTAAATAAGCAGCAGCAGAGCAGCAGGCATGCAGCTTGTTTTTAATATTATTTATCTATTTTAATTTTTTTTCATCTGAAAATGTAAATAAATTTTTTTCAGAATTTTGTTTGTTTGTTCCTGGCAATGTCATGCACGGGACAATGGAAAAATAATTTCCCGTTCTTAAAAAAAAAAACATTCTTTTTCCAGAATGTTAATATAATACAATTGTTTTTTCTAGAATTAATTAATACGCATTTCTTTCACAAAATATTTTCATTTCTCTTTTAGTCATTTGATGGCTGACTTAGGCTAATAAAAAAAACCAAACAAACAAAAAAACAAAACCCTTTTAATAAACTAGTGGGCATTACAGTTGTCTGTATCTTAATTATAGGCTGATGCGGTGTAATTTTGAATTTTTCTACTTGAAAATTAGCACATTACCTGTGAGGTTTGCCCTTTTTTTTTTTTTTTTTGTTATCTAATGGTTTAAACAGAAAAAGAGAAGTTCTATTATTTGTATCACACTATTTGTACAATAATTATTGCAGAACTAAAATTAAATTTTAGAAGCATTCTTAACTATCAGAAGCAACATCAGGGTGAATTCTTTCTTAATTTAATGTGGGCCAGATAATTTAGGATTATTTTTACGATTTAAGGAGTTTTCATTTGAGAAAACAATGTCTGCACTTAGATTAACTTTAATCAAAAGGTTTTATTTATTTTTTCATCTCTTATTCTCACTTTTTTTAAAATGGCACTTTCAATCAACTTGGTTTGGTTGGTTGGTTGGTTGGTTTTTACGGCATGTTAACCCTTGTGGTTATTTCATGTTGAAGACGTTTTTGTTTTATCATTCTTGTTAGGTATTCATCTTTTTTTTTTTCAACTCAATTTTTTTAAACACTTATTTAAAACTCGTTTTTTGATTTAATTTAACCTATAAATACCCTAACAGGTTACTCCATCAGGTCAGCAGTGGACCGTGGAGTAATTGTGATGAAAAGGTACCTCACAATTCCCAGAGCTCCAGATATTTCATCTATATGATTGTCCTGACCATTACTCTTCAAATTGTCTTTGGAAACACCCACCCTTTTTTTTTATCATATGGCTGCTAGAGGGCGTTGTCTAAGTTTTGTCAACTAACAGTTTCTTATTTAACATTTATTAATACATATAAAAGTTTATAAAAATGATTTCACCAGTTTATTAAAAAAACAAATCAGATTTGCCTAACAAACTATTTGCTTAAATAATCATATTAAAAAAAATGCTTAAATATCCACAAGAGTTGATATACCAAGAGGATGTTAATAGGTATGCATCCTGTGTTCCTGACGCACAAAAATCTAAAAGGCACAAAAATCGTATCCATAAAACATCCAGTGTTTTTCTTTTTTTTTTCCCTCACCATTCAAAGCTAAACTGTAAATACATTTCAATAGTTTCTTAGAAATTAAATTACTACAGGGATAGGCTTATCAAGGTAGGTGTTAGACGCTTTAGTTTGGGACCCATAAATTTTTCGTGGGGACCTTCTTCAAGCTCACTGATATCCATTAATCCAAATAACTAACCAATCTTCCTCTGCCAGCCAAATTTCCTTTTGAAATTCTACATAGTTTCTCTAACTCTAGCTTTTTAACTCTGACGCTACCAATCTGATATATTTGTTTTAAACATATTGGTGAAAAAATCTGTGGCCAAAAAGCCTGCTTTCTTCGTTTCAATGAAATACCATTGGCATTTTTCATTATTTGATGTATCATGTTTTTCCTAATGTTTCTGGTATGCAAAGGGTACAGATAAGTTTTGATGCAGCAGGTAAGGCTTAATGGTCAATTCTCTTATATCTATATGATTAAGCAGTTGGTAGTAAGTAGCGGTTACCAATTCCCTATGGCAGCACATAAACTATAAGAATTATAGCAACATTATACAGTTCTCTGTAATATCTTATTATAATGGAGCTGTGTTTATCTGTAGAAATATATTACTATCAGTACAATTCCCTTAGTTCATTTACATACATTCTCTGAGATTTTTATTTTATTTAAACTCAGTTATTAATAAAATTGTTTTATATTATTAATACTGTTGACCATATTTTACAGGTATTTGCCTCATACCCCAACTTGTATGGGCTGGGCACAAGGCCATCGTTTTAAACGCGGGCCACCCACGAAGCCGAAGCTCATGGGTGGGAAAGAACAAATTTGGCATTCCCCCTCAGGGGGCGCCTGGCACTGGGCAATAACCCAGCTGTCCCTTTAAGTCAACGGAGCAGTATTGCCTTGGGGGATAGCCCCCTGGGATCGACGCTAGATTAACTGTAAAGATCCAGGGCTGAAGCCACTGGACCCCTGGGTTGGCCAGATTTCTACATACTAATAAATGATTGTATTTATATACAACAAATTAGCAAAAGTTTATAGTCGTGAAGGGCAAGGCTCAATTTTGCATATTAAAATCACAATTTGTTTTAAATAAATATGTGCTTAGTATTATTATTTCTAATTGTTTGGTTTATCTAATGACTATGAGCAAAAATCTCCCAGGGAAATTTTTAAAAAATTCCTTCCCTTTAAAAATATTTGTCCATTAACAAGAAAAAATAACTTTACTTTTATTCTTTACTTTCTATTTTATTAAATATTAATCAGGAAATTTAGCAATGAAAGACGGGAGTGATGGAAGAGTAAGTTTCAGTTGTTCTATTTTTTATTATTCTCCCAACTGTTTCAAATCTTTTTATCTGCATTCTATTTAGTTTCATTGGCCTTTCTAATTCAATATGATATTTTATTACATTAAAAGTTAAATACTTCCCATCTGGAGGGTGCGATATTTTGCTAGTAGAGATTAAGTTGTTCTCTGGTAAGAGCAACTATTGGTTTTATTATTTATAGCAGTAAACTCTGTCCTTTATTTTAAATTAACACATGTAATTGAATAATTATTGCTTAAGAATATTATCCTAAACTTTAATAAAATGACCTACATACTTTTTTTTAGTTGATGAAATCTTATAACCATATGTAATATGGGTAAGTACTGCTAGTTTTGATATAATATGTAGTGGTTTGTCTACTGGGTTGATATTAAATTGAGTTCCATTCTGATAAATTTCTAGAAACAGCAACCCCACAAAAAGCACCTGTATGGCCACTTACCTCCTATCACACAAACCATCAAAGTACGACCATGCTGGCATGCTGGAGAATCAGGACAACTTATAAGTGACATTTCTCCTGCGACACTCATACTGGACACCCCAGTGTAGGGCTAACCAGCAAAAACCTACATCACCGACAACCAGCTCGCTCTGTGGTTTCTGTGTAGGGAAGACCTGCCAGGGTGATTCCAATAGGGGTGAATGGCGAGTCATGAAGATTGTGCTGTCAGTTTGCCCTGATGATCGAAAGGTTAATAGGAATCCTCAAGTCAGTTTGCTTGAACCATTGGACTAAACTGTTATAAATGTGAGAAGAGAGAAAACAAATAATTTTCAAAACCTGAAATCCATCAATGTTTTATACTTTTCCTGCTGTTCCTAAATTAGTGTTCATGCAAATTATTGTCCGTCCTTGTTTGAAATAAAGAGTTCATTTTATTGACTGTGGTTTTGGTTTTTAGCATACATAAAATCGGAGCAACTGAATGAAATGCAAAGATCAGGTTGTTGAATTTAACAGGTTTTTTATTTAATACAGTTGGTACGAATGCTTCTACCCTAAGTATCTTAATTAGCTCAACGTGTAAATGTGCATCCTGATGCCCCAATCCCAATCAAAGTGTCACAGGGCAGAACCTTCGGTTCCCATCAGTCGGCTACTGATCAGGGAAGTAACTCTAGAGTTTTTTTTAGTTCTGGACTTACGATTGTACTTTTTTTAATCATAGGGGGGTAAAAAAGATAGTCTTGCAGATCCATTATTGTTGAATCACAAGTTGGATCCTCGCGGGTGGCCCCATTAAAATCCTTATGTAAAAAAAGACCTTGCCTTGATCAAGCCACTCTGAAAAAGAAAAATTAATGTTCCCTATTTAAAAATACTAAATGCAAAAAAGAAGAAAAAAAATCCATACTGTTATCATTTAAATTTTATTTTAATTAATTATCTTCACGAATATAAATCAAATCTTCATTATTTTTGCTCAAAAACAAAGCCTTGATGATATTTAATGTGTATATATATTTACTTTGTTAATTGTTTTATTTTCGAAGTTTCCTCTGGACACACAGATACACACAACTGCCCTTTATATGTGTATACATAGAATAGATAGATAGATAGATGACTTTTAAAGATTTGTTAGTATAAATTGATTTAAAATAAGGCTGTATATAGTACAGATCCGAAGAGAGTCAGTTAGTCTTTTAGGGTGATGTTTCTTTCCCCTTCTCTTCCTTACTAGCCCCCCCCCCCCAGCCTAACCCAGAAGCAATAATGCTATATGGTGGGCAAGCTCATTAATTAAAGATGTTTACAGAAATCTGAGCTATTTTTCTTTTTTTGTTCTTTTGGCTGTCTGATGGATAGTAAATAGGTTTTCATTGATACACATTGCATGTTGTTTTAGATCAACAGAATCTCTTTGAATCCTAACTGTTGGCACGTGAACGAAATTGCTGCTAACTATTGTTCTGACCCCCCCCTTTCCCTCACCCCACCCACCCAACATAGGGTAGGTATTAAGATTAGTTTTGTCTGGCATAAAGCCACAGTAGATCAACTTACTAGCAATAGCTGGCAAGACTAACCTGTTAGCCATCGTTCCATAACAGTCATCCTTATTTTATTTTGTGTGTCAGGAAAAAAAAAAAAAAAAAAAATAATAATCAAGGAGAAGGACAATGTCTATAACTTTTTTTAAATTTTTAATTTTTAAAAAATTTTTTTGTTATATCCAAAATAAATAATATTATTACAGAATAATCAATGATGAAATATCTTCATTTAAAATGGCCTTATGTTGCCGATATTTTTAACCGTTAAATATTATCCATCTATAAATAAAACATAATGGGAACATTATATCTGTCACATAACCTGGTCTAATTACTATCATGAGGAATTCTATTGTTAGGGTATAATGAAGTATTATTCAGCAGTGAGCATGACTTGTGTAACCATAACAACATAATTTCTCATTACTCAAAGTTGTTAAATCAAAAAATAACTTAAAACTCTCCTAGTGTCAATTAAGCACTGTCCAATGACATCTTAGTTTTATTATATACTAGAAGGCTACCCGGCATCGCCTGGGTAGAGAGGGATTTTAAAAAGTTAGTCTCGCAGATCCATTATTACTTATCGCGAGTTAGATCCTTGCTGGTTGCCCCATAAAAAATCCCCACGGAAATATATAACAATATAGTAAGAAATTTACAATTTTTTAAAAAAAAGATATAAATGATGCAATTAATTCAATCAATCAATATTATATTTCAAAGCGAAAAGAAAAAAAGATAAACAAAATAACATGCAAATGACTTTACTTTCTGTTACTTTTCAAATTTGAATTTTTAAATATCTTCACAAACATAAATCAAATCTCATTATTTTTTGCTCAAAAACTGATGATATTTAATGTGTATATATATTTACTTTGTTCATATATTTACTCTTATATTATATATATATATATATATATATTATATTCCGTTTCAAGGGATCATTTGTCTTATTGTTTTTTGTACAACTGTTCTTTGACTGGTTTGATGATTTCGTCTACTTTTGGCTTCTTATATAATTGGAAACATTTTCAAACTGGCATTCTGGTGGATGTCACATATACTTATTAAGGTTTGGTTGGTTGATTTTACGGAATGTTAGCTAGTGTTGGGTTATTCTAATGCTGAAGTCAGTCTATTTCGCATGCAATTATACAGTTTACAGGTAACTAATAATAATTTGTAAACAATAACTACAAGTATCTATTGATATAAAATAATTTGTGCACAATTATATGGTTTCAAGTATTTCAAGCAATTATATATCGTCGGGGGGGGGGTGGCCTAAAGTCGGTATCAGCCAATAAGCGAGGGAGTCTATCCCCTTTTTCAATAGCGCTAGACCAAGGAGATTGTTTTTTTTGGCATCTGAGGTGAAGCACCACACCTACCATCAGCTCCTTACTTTACCGCACAGATCCCTGTGCTACTCATACGCTGAGTTGGCGAGGACCGTATCAAACCAGGAACCTTGTGGTCCTAGCCTGACACTATACCAACTGATCTAAACCGCCAGTCCCCAGAAAAAGCAATTTCAACTTCTTTTCACTTTTAGTCTTTGAACCAGTAGATATGTTGTTTCTGTCCCCCCCCCCCCACCAAGTAATGGATAAAACCACATGGTTATTTTACTTTTCCTTATCAAGTAAGCTTTTTTTCTATTTTGTACCTCTTCCACATACTGCTTGTTTATGTAATGTGTGTATAGTTTTAGCTGTTGGGACACATTTGTGTATTCTTTAAATACACACTTGTGTATAAAAATGTTAAATGTGCTCGGCATATACAAATGAGTTTCTTGTCTTCTGTTGTGTTTAGTGTTAGTATATCACAGAAATACTAATATTGGTTGTTAGAGAGTGGGAACTCACCGAAAACAGCCCCCCCCCCCCACTACGCATCTGAATAGTCGGAATTCAAATTTCCTTTCCAAGAGAAATGGATAATTTTTTTCTCCCTTTAGAAAATTGAGTGGATCGGCTAAAAGCAAAATATTTTTTAATTTCTTTAAAAAAATATTTTTTTTTATCATTCTAAAACTCCTGTATTTGCATTATCTAATGGACTCAAATTGTGTTTTGAATCTTTCCTCCTCAAAAAGTGTCGGGTGGGTGGGTGGTACAATTGGTAAAAGTGATTCTTCAAGTTTATTTTAAGATTTGCCTGTATCCAAAGTTTGCAATAGATCATTCTTCATTGCAGAATTGCAAATGCTGTTATAAATTAAAAAAAAAATCAAATTAACTAAAATATTTGTGATTTGAAATATAAATGCAAATTTAGCGTAATTATTATGGTCTATGGAAAATTGGGATTGAAAAGAAAATGGTATTTGGATTTCTGGAGAAAGAGAGAAAAAAAAAAAGAAAGTTTAGAATTCTAACAGTTGACCAGTCAATGAACCTGATCTAGATTTAAGAATAAAAATGGAAGTCCCAAGTATGTATATATACATGTATGTATTTAAATCTAGTTCAGGGTTCATTGACCACACTGAGGAAACAGCCAAAAGTGCTATGGGAAAATCCTATATCAACCTGGATCCTGATCTTAGAATGATAGCCAGAAAACTGGAAAAGATACAAACCAAGATCATGAAGAAGAAATGTTCCGTGTTGTTGAATAACACCTGACTACAAATATATATATATAATATATATCATATAGATTTAAAAACCAAATGTTCGAAAACCAGACTAATTCGAGTTTCCTTGTAGTTAACAAATCTTCAAGGTACTCCAAAGATTTGTTAACTACAGGAAACTCAAGTCAATCTGGTTTTTTTCCTATTTTAGCTCTTTTATTAAATACTTTTACAGATTCGTTGAGCTGTGAATCCCAAAGTATTTAAATTTGGATATTAATTTACTCTTTCTGGATTTTAATTGTTTACTATGCTATATATATATATATATATATATATATATATATATATGGGAGAATATGTGCTTAATTGAAGTCGAACCTAATTTTATGAAAGTTAATTCATTAATAATAATTAGGCGGGATTAATGAATTAACTTTCATAAAATTAGGTTCGACTTCAATTAAGCACATATTCTCCCAGATATTGTCGGCTGAAAATAGCCATATCACAAACATCGTATGTTTGTTTACTTCTCATATATATATATATATATATATATATTATATATATATATATATATATATAATATAATTTACACACACACACTTCTACACTGGTTGCCTAACCAACATTAAAGAGTCCAGTCTGACTTACTATTTACCATAGCTGGAGGGAGAATGGTTGGATTCATACTTTCCCAAGGGTATTAGGGCTATAATGAAATGCAAACAGCCTTGTTCTGGATTTGAACTCTGGTTGCAGATTCCATTTCATTTGTTGATAACCATTACACAATGAGCGCCTCCAATTATAGAAAGAAAAAAGAAAACTGAAAAATTGCTTAGATATTCTTTTTACAAAATTGGTCTCCTAACAAGATGAGTTTCATCACAGTCGCCTGTGAGACTGGCGAAAAAAATCTTAAAAAAAAATAAAACCCCTAAAAAATGTCTTTATTGATCTGTTGTAAACATTTATTAGAAAACTTGTTTAAGTTTGGAAGCAAATAACCTCTGGTTACTAAGCCCAACGTAAAATACTGGTATAAAAAAGAATGACCTGGGGGGTCATATACCGGTCTGCAGTGTTGATATTTATTACGTTTGCAATTAAAGGTAGATGCAGAACTGGAATTTCGGTACCACCCTGGATATATATTTTGCCAATTTAGCAGAGTTGCTTAACACCTTCAGTGGGTTAAATCGAACTTAACCGACCTAAATCCACCATCGTATGTCACCCGCTGAAAGAAAATAAATAAAAAAAAATACCAAAATCAGAGAAAATAACCGGATTTAATGAAATCTTCAGTGTTGATATATTAATGAATAAAAGATATAATGCACCAGTTATTTTTTTAAAAACTTTTACATTTTTTTAGATCTTTGAAAATCTGTGTTATGCCTGTGTTTAATGAATCAAATTCATATATATAAAAAAAAAAAAAAAAAAAAAGTCATTAAAAATTTTGGTGTGTAAAAGTACAGTGAAGAAAAAAATTAGTTGTATGTAAAAGACAATAGTTCTTAAAATGCAGAGCATGTGAAGCACCCCTTCATCACCATTGCTCCCTGGTCCACTCTGACCCGGAGTGGTAGTACCTGTTAGGGTCCCATCCATGAGTTAAATAGAAAAATGTATTTATAAAAAAAATTTATAAAAATTGTATTATCCATTAAGAATTGATTTATTTCAAAACTTTATCGGCATTAAATGACCCACTGAGGTTGGTGTGGTTTGTTTGTTTTATATTTACGGCATATCAACCTCAGTGGGTCATTTAATGCCGATAAAGTTTTGAAATAAATCAATTCTTAATGGATAATACAATTTTTTTATAAATTTTTTTTATAAATACATTTTTCTATTTAACTCATGGATGGGACCCTAACAGGTACTACCACTCCGGGTCAGAGTGGACCAGGGAGCAATGGTGATGAAGGGGTGCTTCACATGCTCTGCATTTTAAGAACTATTGTCTTTTACATACAACTAATTTTTTTTCTTCACTGTACTTTTACACACCAAATTTTTAATGACTTTTTTTTTTTTTTTTTTTTTTTATATATATGAATTTGATTCATTAAACACAGGCATAACACAGATTTTCAAAGATCTAAAAAAATGTAAAAGTTTTTAAATAAAATAACTGGTGCATTATATCTTTTATTCATTAATATATCAACACTGAAGATTTCATTAAATCCGGTTATTTCTCTGATTTTTGGTATTTTTTTTATTTATTTTCTTTCAGCGGGGTGACATACGATGGTGGAATTTAGGTCGGTTAAGTTCGATTTAACCCACTGAAGGTGTTAAGCAACTCTGCTAAATTGGCAAATATATATCCAGGGTGGTACCGAAATTCCAGTTCTGCATCTACCTTTAATTGCAAACGTAATAAATATCAACACTGCAGACCGGTATATGACCCCCCAGGTCATTCTTTTTTATACCAGTATTTACGTTGGGCTTAGTAACCAGAGGTTATTTGCTTCCAAACTTAAACAAGTTTTCTAATAAATGTTACAACAGATCAAATAAAGACATTTTTTAGGGGTTTTATTTTTTTTTTAAGATTTTTTTCGCCAGTCTCACAGGCGACTGTAGATGAAACTCATCTTGTTAGGAGACCAATTTTGTAAAAGAATATCTAAGCAATTTTTCAGTTTTCTTTTTCTTTTCTATAATTGGAGGCGCTCATTGTGTAATGGTTATCAACAAATGAAATGGAATCTGCAACCAGAGTTCAAATCCAGAACAAGGCTGTTTGCATTTCATATAGCCCTAATACCCTTGGGAAAGTATGAATCCAACCATTCTCCCTCCAGCTATGGGTAAATAGTAAGTCAGACTGGACTCTTTAATGTTGGTTAGGCAACCAGTGTAGAAGTGTGTGTGTGTAAATTATATATATATATATATATATATATATATATATATATATATATATATATATATGAGAAGTAAACAAACATACGATGTTTGTGATATGGCTATTTTCAGCCGACAATATCTGGGAGAATATGTGCTTAATTGAAGTCGAACCTAATTTTATGAAAGTTAATTCATTAAATCCCGCCTAATTAATTATTAATGAATTAACTTTCATAAAATTAGGTTCGACTTCAATTAAGCACATATTCTCCCATATATATATATATATATATATATATATATATATATATATATAGCATAGTAAACAATTAAAATCCAGAAAGAGTAAATTAATATCCAAATTTAAATACTTTGGGATTCACAGCTCAACGAATCTGTAAAAGTATTTAATAAAAAGAGCTAAATATAGGAATAAAAACCAGATTGACTTGAGTTTCCTGTAGTTAACAAATCTTTGGAGTACCTTGAAGATTTGTTAACTACAAGAAACTCGAATTAGTCTGGTTTTCGAACATTTGGTTTTTAATCATATATATATATATATATATATATTTGTAGTCAGGTGTTATTCAACAACACGGAACATTTCTTCTTCATGATCTTGGTTTGTATCTTTTCCAGTTTTCTGGCTATCATTCTAAGATCAGGATCCAGTTGATATAGGATTTTTCCCATAGCACTTTTGGCTGTTTCCTCAGTGTGGTCAATGAACCCTGAACTAGATTTAAATACATACATGTATATATACATACTTGGGACTTCCATTTTTATTCTTAAATCTAGATCAGGGTTCATTGACTGGTCAACTGTTTAGAATTCTAAACTTTCTTTTTTTTTTTCTTCTCTTTCTCCAGAAATCCAAATACCATTTTCTTTTCAATCCCAATTTTCCATAGACCATAATAATTACGCTAAATTTGCATTTATATTTCAAATCACAAATATTTTAGTTAATTTGATTTTTTTTTTTAATTTATAACAGCATTTGCAATTCTGCAATGAAGAATGATCTATTGCAAACTTTGGATACAGGCAAATCTAAAATAAACTTGAAGAATCACTTTTACCAATTGTACCACCCACCCACCCGACACTTTTTGAGGAGGAAAGATTCAAAACACAATTTGAGGTCCATTAGATAATGCAAATACAGGAGTTTTAGAATGATAAAAAAAATATTTTTTAAAGAAATAAAAAAATATTTTGCTTTTAGCCGATCCACTCAATTTTCTAAAGGGAGAAAAAAAAATTATCCATTTCTCTTGGAAAGGAAATTTGAATTCCGACTATTCAGATGCGTAGTGGGGGGGGGCTGTTTTCGGTGAGTTCCCACTCTCTAACAACCAATATTAGTATTTCTGTGATATACTAACACTAAACACAACAGAAGACAAGAAACTCATTTGTATATGCCGAGCACATTTAACATTTTATATACACAAGTGGTATTTAAAGAATACACAAATGTGTCCCAACAGCTAAAACTATACACACATTACATAAACAAGCAGTATGTGGAAGAGGTACAAAATAGAAAAAAGCTTACTTGATAAGGAAAAGTAAAATAACCATGTGGTTTTATCATTACTTGGTGGGGGGGGGGACAGAAACAACATATCTACTGGTTCAAAGACTAAAAGTGAAAAGAAGTTGAAATTGCTTTTTCTGGGGACTGGCCGGTTTAGATCAGTTGGTATAGTGTCAGGCTAGGGACCACAAGGTTCCTGGTTTGATACCGGTCCTCGCCAACTCAGCGTATGAGTAGCACAGGGATCTGTGCGGTAAAGTAAGGAGCTGATGGTAGGTGTGGTGCTTCACCTCAGATGCCAAAAAAAAAAACAATCTCCTTGGTCTAGCGCTATTGAAAAGGGGATAGACTCCCTCGCTTATTGGCTGATACCGACTTTAGGCCGCCCCCGACGATATATAATTGCTTGAAATACTTGAAACCATATAATTGTGCACAAATTATTTATATCAATAGATACTTGTAGTTATTGTTTACAAATTATTATTAGTTACCTGTAAACTGTATAATTGCATGCGAAATAGACTGACTTCAGCATTAGATAACCCAACACTAGCTAACATTCCGTAAAATCAACCAACCAAACCTTAATAAGTATATGTGACATCCACCAGAATGCCAGTTTGAAAATGTTCCAATTATATGAGAAGCCAAAAGTAGACGAAATACATCAAACCAGTCAAAGAACAGTTGTACAAAAAACAATAAGACAAATGATCCCTTGAAAACGGAATATATATATATATATATATATATATATATATATATAAAAAAGAGTAAATATATGACAAAGTAAATATATATACACATTAAATATCATCAGGTTTTTGAGCAAAAATAATGAAGATTTGATTTATGTTTGTGAAGATATTTAAAAATTCAAATTTGAAAAGTAACAGAAAGTAAAGTCATTTGCATGTTATTTTGTTTATCTTTTTTTTCTTTTCGCTTTGAAATATAATATTGATTGATTGAATTAATTGCATCATTTATATCTTATTTTTTAAAAATTGTAAATTTCTTACTATATTGTTATATATTTCCGTGGGGATTTTTATGGGGCAACCAGCAAGGATCTAACTCGCGATAAGTAATAATGGATCTGCGAGACTAACTTTTTAAAAATCCCTCTCTACCCAGGCGATGCCGGGTAGCCACTTCTAGTATATAATAAAACTAAGATGTCATTGGACAGTGCTTAATTGACACTAGGAGAGTTTTAAGTTATTTTTTGATTTAACAACTTTGAGTAATGAGAAATTATGTTGTTATGGTTACACAAGTCATGCTCACTGCTGAATAATACTTCATTATACCCTAACAATAGAATTCCTCATGATAGTAATTAGACCAGGTTATGTGACAGATATAATGTTCCCATTATGTTTTATTTATAGATGGATAGATATTTAACGGTTAAAAATATCGGCAACATAAGGCCATTTTAAAATGAAGATATTTCATCATTTGATTATTCTGTAATAATATTTATTTATTTTGGATATAACAAAAAAATTTTTTAAAAATTAAAAATTTAAAAAAAGTTATAGACATTGTCCTTCTCCTTGATTATTATTTTTTTTTTTTTTTTTTTCCTGACACACAAAATAAAATAAGGATGACTGTTATGGAACGATGGCTAACAGGTTAGTCTTGCCAGCTATTGCTAGTAAGTTGATCTACTGTGGCTTTATGCCAGACAAAACTAATCTTAATACCTACCCTATGTTGGGTGGGTGGAGTGAGGGAAGGGGGGGGGTCAGAACAATAGTTAGCAGGCAATTTCGTTCACGGTGCCAACAGGTTAGGATTCAAAGAGATTCTGTTGGATCTAAAACAACATGCAATGTGTATCAATGAAAACCTATTTACTATCCATCAGACCCAAAAGAACAAAAAAAGAAAAATAGCTCAGATTTCTGTAAACATCTTTATTAATGAGCTTGCACCAAATAGCATTATTGCTTCTGGGTTAGGCTGGGGGGGGGGCTAGTAAGGAAGAGAAGGGGAAAGAAACATCACCCTAAAAGACTAAACTGACTCTCTTCGGATCTGTACTATATACAGCCTTATTTTAAATCAATTTTATACTAACAAATCTTTAAAAGTCATCTATCTATCTATCTATCTATTCTATGTATACACAGATAAAAAGGGCAGTTGTGTGTATCTGTGTGTCCAGAGGAAACTTCGAAAATAAAACAATTAACAAAGTAAATATATATACACATTAAATATCATCAAGGCTTTGTTTTTGAGCAAAAATAATGAAGATTTGATTTATATTCGTGAAGATAATTAAAAAAATAAAATTTAAATGATAACAGTATGGATTTTTTTCTTCTTTTTGCATTTAGTATTTTAAATAGGAGACATTAATTTTTCTTTTCAGAGTGGCTTGATCAAGGCAAGGTCTTTTTTTACATAAGGATTTTAATGGGGCCACCCGCGAGGATCCAACCTGTGATTCAACAATAATGGATCTGCAAGACTATCTTTTTTACGCCCCTCCTCTACCTAGGCAACGCCAGGTAGCCGCTTCTCACATTAGTTATATAGAGCTTTGTAAATGGAGTTCAGAACTGTTTGAATTATGCAAATATCCCCTGTGGTTCAAAAGTTATGAGAATTTAAAGTCCTGAAATTGGGGGCACAAAATGTCAAATCACGGACCAATTCAAAACAAGAAATTAGTAATTTCTTCACCATTTCTTTATTTTTGGAACAATTTTTGAAAAAAAAACGTTACATGCTGGAACCCATTATTTGGGGAATAAGAAGTAGGGATATCAAGATTTTTTGTTTTTTTTTAAGTTTACCACAAGATTATTCAACATTTTCATACGGCATATATACACATATATAGTATTAATTTATATAAATAACACCACTTTGAACTTAAAAATACCTTTTTAAATATTTGATATGTTGTATTACATAAAAGAAATAGAATAACTCTTTATATAATTTTATTTTAACAAAGCTTGTCTTGCATGTGCAGCTTTGTTTATGTTTAATAATACTTGTAAAAAATAATTCAATGGATAAAAACACATAAAAATTACATATTTAGTAAGATTATTTTCTTTTCTTTCCAACCATATAAATATTTTTAATTGGATCAGAAATACCCGAGAAATTGCAATTTAAACCAATTAAGGTGAAAAACTGTCTATTTCAAACGATTTATGAAACGAACTGGCAATGCTACTACTTTACAGCGTTATTTTAAATCAATTTTATACTGGCAAATCTTTAAAAGTCAGTTTTCTATAAAAGCATTTTCAAAAGGATAAGAATCGTTTTTAGACCTACAATGAAAAATGATCCAAGTTGGTTGTCAATCATACTACAATCTATATTATAAAAATGTGGTGCATGGTGTAATGGTTACAGTCATTAAAAAATGGACACAACAAGATGAGTTCAAATCCTGGACAAAGCTGTTTGCATTTCATAAACTGCTAATACCCTCGGTAAAGGTATGCATCCAACTATTTTCCCTCCAGATATGAGTAAATAATAAGGCAGACTGTTCTTTGACCTTAGTTAGGCAAGGGTAAAGAAAAGGTCTGAATTTAAACTTGTTAAACTCTGCTTAAGAAATTGACCTTATGTCACACCCTGGAGGGGTTGGTAAATACGTATATTATAAAAATGAACTGTATGTCTGTTTTATAGATGTCAAAAACAGCTCAACCAATTTTCATTAAATTTGGTACTTATATATAACTGATTTCCAGGCACGTTCTGGAGGAAAAGAAAATAATTTGATACCTACCTTCAAAAAGTGTTATTCTTAGTTTGTTTGTTTGTTTAGTTTTGTTTTACGGCATATCAACCTCAGTGGGTCATTTAATGCCGATAAAGTTTTGAAATAAATCAATTCTTAATGGATAATACAATTTTTTTATAAATACATTTTTCTATTTAACCCATAGATGGGACCCTAACAAGTACTACCACTCCGGGTCAGAGTGGACCAGGGAGCAATGGTGATGAAGGGGTGCTCCACATTCTCCAAAACTGGAACCTCACCATCAGATAGAGTTTAACGTCATTCCCAGGACATGTAGACCCGCAGCCACCGCCTTCTAGCATCCATATGATAAAAAGGGGTTGGAGCTTGCCATAAGGGCAATAGGGTTGGGAAAATCATATAGGTGCTATGGCTTGACGTGACTAGCCGATTGATCGGAGGGGGCCTTCTCAGACCGACCGTCTAGCCCAAGATAGGGCCAAAGTGAAGTATTGCATGTCATGAACTGCTCATCCACCTGGGCTCTATCCTTAAGCATCACGGGTCGCCACCCACAGCCAACAGGTGGCCCCATTGGGGGAGTCTTACTCCTCTGCAGAGGTGCAGTCGGTGCATTCTAACGCCCCACCGACAGGGCGGGTTATTTTTAGAGCAGAAAATATTAATACATTAAATTACTGAAGGTTCCATAAGAATACTTTGGAAGTTAAAATATATTCAGAAGTTAAAATCTAGACTGTCTTGGCAAGATTTTAGTTTTAATTTAATTGTAATTTAGGTTTTATCAGTAAATATAAGGAACAAGCAAAAGCAAGCACACAAAATATTCCTTTAAATTAAGCAAGTATAAAATGAAAATTATTAAAGGCAGTATTTAATTATTCTTTTTCAAATCTTTAACATTTTATTGGCACATGTAAAGGGTTTGCTATTCCTGACTTTGTTTAGAGCACACATTTAGGGGGTCTTGTTACATATTAAGAAAAACTTACTAAATATCAAATGAAGTTACCATTTATGGCGCCCATATGCATAATGGTTAAAACTTATCTTAGTATATTTGATTCTTACTGAGTAATCTACATTTGTGACTTTGTGCCAGAATAAAAAAAATTAGAAAATTACTAAGATGTATGCAGATTAAGTGCAAAATATTCCAAGTGCCTTTTTGAAAATTAGACTCAAGACAAACAGTTGAAAAGGGTTCATTTTCATAAATGATGGTATCTTTTGTACACACACACTCATATATATATATATATATATATATATATATATATATATATATATATATATAGGATGCCTTGCTGTCTTGTTTTTCAAACCATTATACCTGTAGCGAGTTCCATTCACAAGATACTACATTATATATACATATACACACACACACAGTCTTCTGCTAGATAGCATTAAGTTTACTAAATACCTATAAAACACTTAAGGAATGCACTTTTTTTTTTTCTTACATATAAAATAGCAGAGAACGAAGGAACAAAAAAAAAAAAAAAGAAAGGGGAAAGAATGAAAATAAACAAAGGAAAGAAAGAAAGAAAGAATGATGGAAAGAACGGGAAAAAAAAAGAAAGAAAGAAAGAATGATGAAAAGACGGGGAAAAAAAAAGAAAAGAAAGAAAGAATGATGAAAAGAACGGGGAAAAAAAAAAAAGAAAGAAAGAAAGAATTATGAAAAAACGGGGAAAAAAAAAAAAAAGAAAGAAAGAAGAAAGATGGAAGAACGGGAAAAAGAAAGAAAGAAAGAAAGATGGAAAGAACGGGGGAAAAAAAAAAAAAAAGAAAGATGGAAAGAACGAAAAAAAAGGGAAAGAACGAAAAAAAAAAAGAAAAGAAAGAAAGATGGAAAGAACGAAAAAAAAGAAAGAAAGATGGAAAGAACGGAAAAGAAAAAAAAGGGAAAGAAAAAGAAAAAACGGAAAGGAAAAAAAAGGGAAAGAACGGAAAGAAAAAAAAAGGGGAAAGAACGGAAAGAAAAAAAAGGGGAAAGAACGGAAAGAAAAAAAAGGGGAAAGAACGGAAAGAAAAAAAAAGGGGAAAGAACGGAAAGAAAAAAAAAAGGGGAAAGAACGGAAAGAAAAAAAAAAGGGAAAGAACGGAAAGAAAAAAAAAGGGAAAGAACGGAAAGAAAAAAAAAGGGGAAAGAACGGAAAGAAAAAAAAAAGGGGAAAGAACGGAAAAAAAAAAGGGAAAGAACGGAAAGAAAAAAAAAGGGGAAAGAACGGAAAAAAAAAAAAAAAAAAAAAGGGGAAAGAACGAAAAAAAAAAGGGGAAAGAACGAAAAAAAAAAAAACGAAAAAAAAGGGAAAGAACGAAAAAAAAGAAAGAAAGGGAAAAAGAACAAAAAAAAAAGAAAGAAAAGAACGAAAAAGAAAAAAAAAAAGAAAAAAGAAAAAAAAAAGAACGAAAAAAGAAAAAAAGAAAGAACGAAAAAGAAAAAAAAGGAAAGAACGAAAAAAAAAAAAGGAAAGAACGAAAAAGAAAAAAAAAAGAAAAAAGAAAAAAAAGGAAAGAACAAAAAAAGAAAAAAAAAGGAAAGAACAAAAAAGAAAGAGTGATGGAAAAAACGAAAAAGGGGAAAGAACTGGGAAAGAAAGAAAGGGGAAAGAATGAAAAAAAAGAAAAAGGGGAAAGAACGAAAAAAAAGAAAGAAAGATTGAAAGAACAAAAAAAAAGAAAGAAAGATTGAAAGAACGAAAAAAAGAAAGAAAGAGTGAAAGAACAAAAAAAAAGAAAAGGAAATAGAGAAAGAAAAACATCTCGCTCTATGCACCAAGTGGGTTAATGTTCGTGTTTGGAACAAAGTCCAAATAAAAAGAGTATCTCACTGGAACGTGCACAAAGTGGAGGAGGAGGAGGAGGAGGAGGCTGCTTCTATGAACCAGATTAAAGATTGTACAAGCAAACACAATAGAGAATTCTATGCTATGTGAGTCTTTTTAATCAGAGCAAAAATAACCAGAAAAATATTTACAATATTTTACTCACGTGTTCATCTACTCCTTATATGCCGGACAGATATTTTTACGATGATGATTACAACAACACGAGATAGGAGTTGGGAAAAAATAGAAGGGGAGTTCAAATTCCAGCCGAGACAATTTGTATTTCCTTTTATACGAAAAACCTTGAGAAAATTATGAATGGATTTATCCTAGCTAAAAATAGAATAGCAAGTCAGATTGGGTTCCCTACCCATGAAGGTTTGGTTTTTGTTTTACGGCATATCAACCTCAGTGGGTCATTTAATGCCGACAAAGTTTTGAAATAAATTCATTCTTAAATGTATACTCAATTCTTTTATAAACTTTTTTTCTATTTAACCCATAGATGGGACCCTAACATGAATTTATTTCAAAACTTTGTCGGCATTAAATGACCCACTGAGGTTGATATGCCGTAAAACAAAAACCAAACCTTCATGGGTAGGGAACCCAATCTGACTTGCTATTCTATTTTTAGCTAGGATAAATCCATTCATAATTTTCTCAAGGTTTCTATTTAACCCATAGATGGGACCATAACAGGTACTACCACCACGGGTCAGAGTGGACCTGGGAGAAATGGTGATGAAGGGGTGCTCAACATTCCCCAAACCACCAAAACTTGAACCTCACCATCAGATAAAGTTTAACGTCTTTCCAAGAACATGAAGACCCTCAGCCACCGCCTTCTAGCATCCGTATGGGGCTCGCCATAAGGTCAATAGGGTTGGGGCAATCATATAGGTGCTAGGGCTTGACATAGCCAGTCGATTGATTGGAAGGAGTCTCTCCAACTGCCTGTCTAGCCTAAGTAAGGGTCTAAGTGGAGTGTTGCATGTCATGGACTGCTCAGCCACCATGTCTAACCATGATGGTGACCAGTCGAAGAGAAGAGCAATTCTGAATTCATAATGCAGAAAAAGCAATGACAAATCACTCCAATATCCCTCTCAAGAACAGAAGCTAATTGATCCAAAATTTTATGCCAGGTTCTCAGATTATAGGATTATTGAAGAACAAAAAATTGACTCAAGTATTCAATCATCAATTTTTATCATGAGTCTTAAAATCTGATACCAAACCAGGTTCATTGAACTTCTATGAACATTCTCAATTTTGTTGGCATCATATAAAAGGGTTCAGTTTAGTTGAGTTTGGTTTGTTTTGTTTTGTTTTGTTTTACGGCATATCAACCTCAGTGGGTCATTTAATGCAGATAAAGTTTTGAAATAAATCAATTCTTAATGGATAATACAATTTTTTTTATAAATACATTTTTCTATTTAACCCATAGATGGGACCCTAACAGGTACTACCACTCCGGGTCAGAGTGGACCAGGGAGCAATGGTGATGAAGAGGTGCTCCACATTCCCCAAACCTCCAAAACTGGAAACTCACCATCAGATAGAGTTTAACGTCATTCCCAGGACATGTAAACCCGCAGCCACCGCCTTCTAGCACCCATATGATAAAAAGGGGTTGGGGCTTGCCATAAGGGCAATAGGATTGGGAAAATCATATAGGTGCTAGGGCTTGACGTGACCAGCCGATTGATCGGAGGGGGCCTCTCCGACCGCCCATCTAGCCCAAAGTGGAGTATTGCAAGTCATGTACTGCTCATCCACCTGGGTTCTATCCTTAAGCATCACCTGGGTTCTATCCTTAAGCATCACGGGTCGCCACCCACGGCCAACAGGTGGCCCCATTGGGAGAGTATTACCCCTCTGCAGAGGTGCAGTCGGTGCATTCTAACGCCCCAGCCGACAGGGCGGTCAGTTTGTCTCAGTAGAGCATCCCTCTAGGAATCACAAGGTTCCAGGTTGGATTCTATTCCTAACCAACTCAGCACATGAATAGCACAGCTTGGATAATCTGATATGTGTGGTAAAGCATCTTGGAGCTGAGGTAGGTGTGGCGCTCAACCTCAGCAAAAAAATAAATAAAAAATCTTCCCGGTCTAGCCCTAGCAAAAAAGGAATAAACTCCCTCGTTATTTGGCTGATACTGAAAACAGGTCACTCCACCGAATTTTACTTACTATATAAAAGACAAAGCTACTCATAGAATCATATACTTGCAAGTATATTTACTCTAAGCCAGATGTCTTAAACAAGAGCTGAAAAGGACCATTATATCCTGGGGGAGAGGCACAGAAGGCCAAAAGTGAGATGGTGGGGTAGGGTTCTACAATAGGGTAGGTTGATTTTTCACTTTTTTAAAATATCAAATTGTCCATCTATGTGAAAGTTGTGTGTTAGTATACTGAATACTGATACCAAAAATTAGATCTTTTACTTACACCATTGTTTGAGGAATAGCAGCAAAGATCTACTAAAATGCACTAAAAATCCTTGTTTTCGCAAAATTTAGCCTCTAGAAAACGAGGATTTTTAGTGCATTTTAGTAGATGATCTTTGATGCTATTTCCTCAAATAATGGGTTATTTACCACATACCCCACATGTACAGGTTAGGCACAAGGCCCTATTAATGTGAGACCAACCACAAACCGAAGCTCATGGGAGGTGGGTGCAAAAAATGCGTTGATCCTGTCGACATTCCCTCTCAGGGGAGGGGGGGCGTCTCAGGCACTAGGCAAAAAACTCAGCCCTGCCCCTTTAAATCAAGGGTGCAGGTGTTGCCTGGGGGATGGCCCCCTGGGATCAACACTGGCATCAGTTTTCAGTATACTAACAAAAACTTTCGCATAGATGGATAATTTGATATTTTTAAAAAGTGAAAAACCGACCTACCCTATTCCACAAGTTAAAATAATAATCTACAATATGAATGCACATATGATTGTAAGTTAGATATGTGAATTAATACAAAATAAAGGACAAATCTTCTGTTTCAAATTTTCTTTAATTACATTTTTACTTTTGATAAATTCCATTTTATTGTATTTGAAGGATAAATTGCAATAAATTGTGTTATAAAAATTATAAAAATTTAGAAAACCAAAATAAAATTCAAAGTTTAATCACATTTAAAGAAATAACAGATTTAATTTCTGTTTCTCTGAATTTCTGAGATGAGGTTTGATGATTTGTATTATTTGGATTATTCAGACTATTGTCCTCATCTTTGTTATCTGTACAACATTTTGAACGATGTGCCCTCTGGGCTTCTTCAGGTATTTCTTGTCAGACTCGGGAACCTTCTCAAACTTCTGAAGAAGGCCGAAGGGCACATCGGCCGAAACATTGTACATATAACAATAAAGATGAGGACAATAGTCCAAATAATTCAAAGAATACTAATTTCTGTTTATTTAACAAGCCACTCTCAAACACTTTCTATTATTTTCTATTTGTCTGTCATCTCATGTTCACCTTCCCCATACCAATAGGAGTTGAAAATCTACTTATTCATACATTATGAAACAAAAATTTCCTCATGTTCTGTTGAGCAAGTTAGCTGTCTGTCATCTCAAGTACACCCTCCATACCAAAATGAATTGTCAAATCTTTCACCTTCTCATATTATGAAACAAAAAAAATTCCTCGTTCTATTGTGAGTTTATTTTCTATACTCTCATTCACCTCCATCCAACAGATCTTTCAAACAAGCCCATGTAGATCTCACTAACATTCTTGTTAATGTTTTTTTTAAATGTTCTATAAAAAAACAAACACCCTCCGGGTGGTGTAAAAATTAATTTTTAAAAGATATTGCCTGGGGGAGTGAGAGTTAAAAATTCAATATCAGAGGGTTTGTATCATAAGCAAAAATCCTCAAATTTATTAAAGGAGTAAAAATAAAAAAATTTGAAATGGAAACTTAGTTAAAAAAGGACGAGAGTATGGTGGTATTGGGTTTTGTGATGTAAGCAGCCGTTACAGACAGATAGACAGTAAATCTCCATTATTAATAGATATAAAATTGGATTATTTCTACTTTTTAATGGAATGCGCATGGTCTAATGGTTAGAAATATTAAAGTACATTTTACTCTTTGCAAAGAAACGTGGTCAGGGATGAGGGACAAATTACCAAGTTTTAGGGAAATATTAGTCACAAAAATTGTTCTTCTGCATGGCATAGAATAGTTTGTGAGATGCATGTTCGAGAACCGTAATTGAAATTATAACAAGGGACATGTAAATAAGGAAAGATACTATCTGACTTTAACAGGAAATATTCAGGAAATACAGGCAATTAAGGAGAAATATTGCCTTAGGAAAGGGCCTTGTCGTTACATAGCATTTTTTTTTCAAGTTATTTTGCATCATTATATATATATATATATATATATATATATATATATATATATATATATATAACCCACACTGCAGTGACTATAAAAATCCACTTGGTAAATAAGCCTAAAATCTTATTCACTTCGGGATTTTTTTTTCACTAAAATTGATTGGTTTGGTTGGTTTATTAATTTTAACGGCATATCAACCCGTCCAGGGTTATATCATGCCTAGCGGTTGGGGTGTTATACATATTGTGTATTCATATATATACTTTTAGTAATTGGTTTTAACAATGTGTTAGCATTATTGGGAATTATATTGTATGGCATTGATTTGTTTCATGTCTATATTCTATGGTATAATTTTATTTCCCTCAAAAAGGAGAAAATATCCCCAATGTTAACATTTTCAAATAGATCCTTCATATTGTTTGCTTTAAAATAATGTTTTCTGATGTGAGCAAAAAATCTGCATTCCATCAATAAGTGTTTGACTGTCAGGGGTGTTTGACATAAAGTGCTCAATATAAAGAACTAAATAGACAATTAAAAACGAATGGTTTAAAATATACCAACTTAAGTTTCTTGCATTAGCACGAATCTTTGCGAATCTAATGTGAGAAACTTAAGTCAGTATATTTTAAATGATTCATATTTTAAACCATTCGTTTTTAATCGTCTATATATATATATATATATATATATATATATATATGAGTGTGTGTGTGTGCCTATATAATAAACCAGATTATTTAGTAATGAGAATGTTTCTATCTAGGACTTTGTTTATCCTCCATACAATTACAAATGCATATCTACACAGAGACACATGAAGATTCCTTCAAGTCCTCAGAAGAGCTTAATGTATGAATTATATCATTTCATACAGAGCAATATTTATAATTCCATATAAAAGAATAAATCATATATTATTAAAACTAGCAAATATATGCACCCTCCGGGTGCAAGTATTTAAGTTTTAATATAATAAAATATCATGTTAAATTAGAAAGGCTAATGAAACTGAATAAGAATTCAGATAAAAATATTTGGAACAGAGGGGTATAATCGGAAATAGAACAACTTTGAAACTAACTGTTCCACCATTTTCCCTTACTCCCGTCTTTCAGTGGTAAATTTTCCTAATTTAACTATTTAGTTAAAATAGGAAGAAAAGAATAAAATTACAGTTATTTCTTTATGTTAATAGATTTCTGTTAAGATTTATCCCGAGATTTTTGCTCATATTTATTAAGATAAAACCAAACAATTAGAAATCAATAATTATTCAATATGCAAATTAGCCTTCTCGTTCAAACTGTAAACCGCTATTTTGTTGTATATATAAATACAATTGCATGTTATTAGTACGTAGATATGGTCAACAGTATTAATAATGGAAGGTTTAAAAGAATGAAATCATGGAGAATTTGACGTAAATAATTAAGGGAATTGTGACTTGAGTAGTAATATAGTTTCGGTTACAGACAGAAAAACACACAATCTCCATTATAATAAGATGATTAGCAACCAGAAAATATGTGGAGGGTTAAATTTTAATCATCATTTTTAATTTTGAATGGAATTTTATTTTTTTGTTGTTTTTTTTAATCACTTTTTTATCTTGACTCACTAGAAGAGTGCAGATTTGAAATAATTGGTAAGTTCTTGGTGAGAGTCAAACTCGCATCACCTTTTATTCAGGGAAACCTAGTTAAATACTGCATCTAATCAATTGTACTATGAAGAGTTATTGCTGCCACTTTGATTTGTTGTCTACATGTAATTAAATTACGTTTTATTTATCTATACATATATAAAGGGCAGTTGTGTGTATATGTATGTCCGAAGGAAACTTCAAAAATAATAAAAAAATTAACGACAAAGTAAATATATATACACATTAAATATCACCAGGGCTTGGTTTTTGAGCAAAAATAATAGAGATTTGATTTATATTCATGAAGATAATTAAAAAATGAAATTTAAATGATAACAGCATGGATTTTTTTTTCATTTGATATTTTAGATAGTAGACATTAACATTTCTTTTCAGAGTAGCTAGATCAATGCAAGGTCTATTTTTTTTTATATAGGGATTTAAATGGGGCATCCCATGAGGATTCAATTCACAATTCAGTAATAATGGATTTGTGAGACTAACTTAAAAAATCCCCCTCTATCCAGGCAACGCCAGGTAGCCGTTGCTAGTCTTTTATATTGTGATTTATTGTTGAAAGTTGAAGGTGGTATGAAGTGAATTTATCCACAAGCCTGCAGACAGACTCCCCTGTAAACTACTTTACAGTGAACTCACAGATGGCATGCGGAGGACAGGAGCCCCCCCAGAAGTGGTTCTAAGACCATATTAAAACAACGCTGAAGAAATGTACCATCACACTTTCTAGCGTGGAAGATCTGGCCTCCAACAGACAGGGTTAGCGATACACCTGCCGCAATGAGCTAAGTGGCTCAATAATGAGATTAACAGGACTGCAGAGCAACGACAACTTTGTTGTTATGAACCACCAAATGTAGATGGGAATTTCCCCTGCAATGTGTGTGACTGCATCTGCAAGTCCAGAATTGGACTAATGAGCCGCCAGAGGGTCCACAACTGAGTGATGTCTGCAACAGACTTCCAAAAGAAAAGATAAGAATTGTGATTTATAACAAGAAATGCTATATTCCCTAAATAATAATGGAAAAACCTATACATTCAATTTGCCTATGAATAAATTATTCTTAAATTTGTATAATTTTAATTGTTTTTAAATAAATGTAGAAAAATGTTTTATTCAAGCCATAATAAACAAATGATATATTTAGATCACATACTAAAATAAAATTTGACTTTTATACATCACGTTGTCACATAGGTTGCATACCAGAGAAAAAAAACAAATGAACTATTTCTTGTTTTTCTAGCTAATGTTCATTCTATTCATAAATAAAATTAGTAAACTTATTTTTAATTTATTTTAATCATAGATTATATAATCTTTTTTTTTTTTGGGGGGGGGTGATATCTTATTATAATGGAGATTGTGTGTTTTTCTGTCTGTAACCGAAACTATATTACTACTCATGTCACAATTACCTTAGTTATTAATTCTATTTCTATTTAAACCTCAATTAATAATAAAACTGTTTGACATTATTAATACTGTTGACCTTACCTAAATATTAATAATATGCAATTGTATTTATATATACAACAAAATACCAGTTTTCAGAGTAAACGTAAAGCTAATTTGCATATTGATATTAAAAAAACTGATTTTAATAAAAATGTGCTTGGTATTATTGATTTCTAATTGTTTGGTTTTATCTTAATGAATATGAGTAAAAATCTCTTCAATGAATCCTAAAAGAAATTCATTAACAAGAAGAAATAACTGTAAATTTATTATTTACTTCCTATTTTAACTAAATAGTTAAACTAGGAAAATTTAGCATTGAAAAACGGAAGTGATGAAAGAGTAAGTTTCAGTTGTTCTATTTTCCGATTATACCCCCTCCGTTTCAAATCTTTTTATCTCAATTCTTAATTAGTTTCATTAGCCTTTCTAATTTAATATGATATTTTATTACATTTAAACTTAAAATACTTTTAAACTTAAATACTTGTACCCGGAGGGTGCATATATTTGCTAGTATATTTAATTTGCTTATAGATTTAAATCATTTTGAAATTTGTATCATTTTTTTTAATAAAGGTATAAAAATATATTGTTTTATTCAAGCCATGATAAACAAATGATAGATATTTACCACATACCCCACGTGTACGGGTGAGGGACAAGGCCCTGTTAATGTGGGACTAATCACAAACCGAAGCTCATGGGAGGTGGGTGAAAAAAATATGTTGATCCTTTGGCATTCCCTCTCAAGAGGTGTGCCTCAGACACCGGGCAATAAACCCAGTCCTGCTCCTTTAAATCGAGGGGCAGGTGTTGCCTGGGGGTATGGACCCCCTGGGATTAATGTTAACTTCTGTGGTCCAGGGCTGAAGCAATCAGACCCCCCCCCCCCGAAATGAGATATTTAGATGACACTCAAAAATGAAATTTGACTTTTGTAGAAACTCAAAAATCAAATCTTCAAACTTCAACCTTACAGTTTCTCAATCTCTTTCATTCCTTTTTTTTTTTTTCTTTTTAACGAATAGCCTCTTAATTTTGAATTGCCTTTTTAATATATTCACACTTGTTTATTAATCAAATATTCATAAAAGGTTGTATTTTTTTAGTTGATTCCATCTTTTGTTTTTTGAAGTTTTTATGGACATTTTCATTGAAATGTTTAACAACCAAACATTAAAAAAAATTTTTTTTTAAATTAGTGTCGACAAATTGCCAATTAATATAATACAAATAAAGCAGCAATATTAAATATGTTTATATATTGCTTTTTTTATAGAACTGAAACAGTTGTTCACTTTTCTAAGATAAAATATTTCTAATAAAAAAAAAATGTTTAAAAATACCACTTGAATCTCTTATAGCAACTTTGTTCTTAGTTTCCATGGAAACAAAAATCTCTCTATGTCAAATTGACATCTTATGGAATAGATAAATAAATTCTGTTTAAATAAAAAAAATTAGTGTTAAAAACACAGAGGATGAGAAGGGGAGTCCTTGTAGCATAGTCACAAAAAAAAAAAAAAAAAAAAATTGCCAAAATATATTTTAATAAAAATAAAAACAAACTAGACAAAATATAATCTTTTAAGGAGAGATTTTGCCACTGAAGATTTGCATTAAGTTGTGGGATTAAGTTAAAAACTGTAATTAAAACTTAACTCAATTCCATTTGCCAATTATTTTTGTCTTAACATTTGCTTAAATTGGAGCCATTCCACTGGTCAAAAGTTTTTGTTACTAAGGTAAAAATGTTTTAGACTAAATAAAATGAGCTAATTTCAAATCCGTGCTTAGAATTGTTCTATCAAACCAGAATTTTCTAAAATGTACATTATAGGCAATTAAACAACCAGTTTGGCATGGGTAGGAGGATGTAACACAAGGGCACAAGTATGGAGCATCCAGTAAGGGTCAAATCATATGCTATTGGTAAACCACAAACAGTCCACTCTTTTTACACCAAACATGGCCTCATTACACATGTGCAGTAAATTTATCACCAGTAAATTCATTGTATAGTAAATTTGATGCAGGTAAATTATTTGTGGTTAAATTCAGAATTTAAAAAAAAAACAAGAGCAAGTAAGTAAAGTAGTCGGGCTGGCCTAAAGTTGGTATCAGCCAAACAGTGAGGGAGTCTATCCCCTTTTCATTAGCACTAGACTAAAGAGATTATTTTTGCATCTGAGGTGGAGCACTACACCTACCATCAGCTCCTTATTTTACCGCACAGATCCCTGTGCTACTCATATGCTGAGTTGTTGAGGGCCGGTATTGAACCAGGAACCTTGTGGTTCCTAGTCGGACACTCTACCGACTGAGCTAAACCAAATAATCTTATATAAGAAACATTTATTTATAATCAAGAATAATAAAATAAAAATTTTATAAACTAAAATTTATTCTATTTCCATCTTTATGCGGACATTTTCCAATCATAAAAACATATACTGTGTGACTGTGTCTATTTCTTCAGTGTTGTTGCCATTAGTAATTTTAAGTCTAGAACTAGACCATTTTTTGAGGTCAGTATTCGATCACTGGATGGTCAATATAGGAAAAAATTTTACCATCCCCGGCAAACTGTCCCGGATGATGTATTGATCGTCCCGAATCTAATTTTTATCGTCCCCGGGACAACATTAATGTCGAGCCCTTGTGTAATGGTTAGCAAGCTAGACTCATAGACCATTGTGTCAAGTTTCAATGCAAGAGTTTTTTTAGTAAAAGAACCATGAATACAGAATTCTGTGAAAAAAATATCAAAGAAACTGGCTGTATTGTATAAAAAAAAACGGACTGTTTTACTTATTTTTCCAGATAACGGTGAGTAATTTTTCTCCAATCGGATAATTTGATCTTTGAAATAATTGTTTTTCTTTGTAACAACTCTTTATGTTCGTTATTTCTTTTTTTGCGAGATTCTTTTTAAAAGAGTGCAAAAATATTTACGTTTCTTTCTACAATATGGCCTAAACTGATCACGTGACCTATTTTGGTGGTACCTAGTGTTACTAATAAAGAAATAAAACTATCCTTTTTCAAAAATCAAAAATTTTAAAACGCTAGAGAGAAAGAGAGAAAAAAAAAAATGTGAATGAATAGCAAACAGGTTAATTACAATCCTTTTAAGTGATACTAATTTTAACACAACACCTGCTTCTCTTCCTGCTTTTCAATTGAATAACAAGTTTGTTTTTTTGTGGGGAGGGGGGTTAAGCATCACTGACAACCTGGTCAGTTGTGGACAGGTAAGGTTTAGAAATAACTTGCGTAACATGTACTTTTACTGCATTGTTAAACTGTACTATAAAAAATTAATTTAGACCATTTCAATTAGCACATTTATATATAGTTTTAATAACCTGATATAAAAGAATACTTTAATGCTATACCCGTAGCAATTTAGATATTCTAGTTTTGTTATTACTTTGATAAATTATTTATTATTTTTATTATTTCAAAGCTTTGCATAAGCAATTTTGATAAAAATAAATTTCTAATTTACAATGTTTGCAAGCAGAACATTTTTGTTGTTAGCGGTAGTTCAATAAATATATATATATATATATATATATATATATATATAGTTTATTGGTAGTACTGAATTTAAAAAGGACGCGTAAAAGCATATGCATGTTGTAAAATAAATTTTTTTTTTTTTTCTTAAAAAGAAAAGTAAGGGTACCCTGGTTAGATTTAAAATCTAAAATGAATTGATCTTTTTTTCGTTCAATGCTCTTCAGAGAAAAAATGCATTGATAGATGGTGTTATTGTGGTTTTGTTTGTTTTTTTTGTTTTGTTGTAGACGATGGAATAGTCAGAGAGAAAACGAGAAAAGGATTTTTTTTTTTTTTTTTTCTCAATAGGACAAAGAATTTGTAAAACTAAGAAACTTACGAATCATAAGGGGGGGTTCGAAAATTACGAGTCCCTCCGTTGGATAAGTTTAGGCCGAATAGGAGTAACTGATGGGACTGCTTCTGAACGCACAGGAAAGGTTGGGTGCGGGAAATAAATAGGGACTCAAGAATCTGTAGTTGTAGCTCGCTGTTTGAACTGCAGAGGACCGAAAACATGTCTGGGTGGTAGGACCGAGCACAAGTGGAGTTTCTTAATAAATGTTGTCCAATGGTGGATAGAGAATTTATGTCTGCTGCTCTGGGACAGTCCACATTGCCAGAACGGATGTTGGAGGGTATGTGCTGCTTGATTCGAGATATATATATATATATATATATATATATATATATATATATATATACCCAACCTTTCCACACAAGTAGGATGTGACACAAGGTAAATTTCTTAAGGAGTTTAACTCTTAACATCCTGTTGAGAATTTTCTAAGTCCAGAGTCCCATTCCTATAAAGATTTATCAAAATTGCTAAAAATGGTCTTTTCATTTAAAGTTACCTGTTATTTCCCTTAAAATAAAAACTTCTAAATATGTTTAATATTACATTTAAACAAAGGCTATCGTTTGGGTCGGATTAGGAAAACAAATGTGACTTCCGTCCAGGTGGAATGAGGTGGTATAGGATGTTAAGAGTTGACAGGTTGGAATTCAGAGTTTTCCTTCTCTTAGACTGATTACCTAGCCACAGTTAAAAAGCCCAGTCTTCCCTAGTATTTACCCATAGCTGGAGGGAGAATATATGGATTCATACCTTTCCCAAGGGTATTAGCACTATGTGAAATGCAAACAGCCTTGTCCGGGATTTGAACTTGGGTCGACATGTCCATTTCCTATGGCTCTAACCATTACACACGCACACCGGTAGTTCAATATAAGGCATTTTCCTGTTGGCTGCTTGTTCAATGTTGATGTATAGAATCATCGCTAGGAAGATTGTGTAAAAATACTTGTCATATGGATCTATTTGATCCATAGATAGGACCCTAACAGGTACTACCACTCTGGAGTCAGAGGATATGGAGCTATTCGCAGAATTGCGTCTGGGACTCCTGCTTTAAAAAACACTAGGTGGCGATAGCTGAAAGAACAACCCGCCCAACAAATGAAATCCCTAGCTGAAGCAGTGCCTGCTGAGAAAAAAACAACCAGCTCTTAAGGCGTTTTTCCCGAAAAGTTAATGCGATATTTTACCCCCTCCAGTCTTTTGTAAAAAAAGTAAATGTAAATATTTTAATCCACCCCTTCTTTAAAATATTTTAAGGGAAGGGGGCTAAATATTTACATTTACTTGTCAATAAAAATATGGCTTACTTTTAACGCCTTCAAACCACTAAAAAAAAAAAAAAAAAAAAAATTATAATAAATAATTTGTTGATAAAAACACCTTCAATCCGCTAAAAAAAAAAAAAAAAAAAATCTTTCCCCCCCCTTTCATTCATCAGGGACTTCATTCGTAGGGTGGGTTTTTTTTTCAGCTATCACCACCTAGTGTTTTTTAAGGCAGGGACACAATACTGAGAATAGCCCGAGAATATGACATAAGAATGCTAATATGTGTGTGTGTGCGTGTAGAAATTCCTTCATAGAATTGCAAATCAGGGTAATTTATGAGGAAGTTCGTCCGGTCCCCTGCCTCCGAAATTGCTGCCCGGTGAACTTTCAAATAACAACCCCAACTATTGCCGCTACAGCGGTGTTACTTGAAAAAGTAAGAATTACGACAAAAAAAGGTTTAATGTTTTTTTCTTTCGAATGGAAAAAATAAATAAACAAGAATTAAGACAAAAAAGAGCCCCCCCCCCATCAAATAGGCACCGATACGATAGTTGGGGTTGTTATTTGAGTTGGTTGTTTTCTTTCAAGTAACACCGCTGTAGCAGCAATAGTTGGGGTTGTTATTTGAAAGTTCACCGGGCAGCAATTTCGGAGGCAGGGGACCGGGACGAACTTCCTCATAAATTACCCAAATCAGAACACATTCCTTAGATTAACAAGAGAAAAAAAGAATTGAAATATCCGAGAATATGTCTCTTCCTACTTTCAGAGCAACACTTGTTAGTTCCTTCCCCCATGAAAAATGATTACAAGTTAAAGCAGCGGTCCCCCAACCTTTTTCGCGCCATGGACCGGTTTCATCTAAGACAATATTTTCACGGACCGGCCTTCATATGCTCCGGCCTACATTTGCACGATAATCGTTAATGACGTAATCTAATAATAAATCATCCGCAGTGTTCTTATGGCAAATGCAAACATCAACAGACAATAAAAAACCTTTTGTTCATAAATTAATAATCAACAACATCTCTGTAAACGAAAATATTTATTCTAGAACGAAAATCCTTTTTAATAAGAAATAATTATAATAAAAAAAAAACTCAATTCAAGTGACAATACTGATCATTTCTATATAAAAGAGTGAACAAGTGAATCAAATAATAATAATAATGACAATTAGTGAGAGCCCTGAGCTTGTTTCTCTGCAACGAGCCGGTCCCATCTCAGGGTAATAGGAGACAGTGACACACAAAGTGTGTTCCGTACGTTCATTCAAACGTTCTGTGCGGCCCGGTACCTAATGGCCCGTGGCCCAGTGGTTGGGGACCATGGAGTTAAAGCATGAAAGGGTTTATCAAAAAAACTAAAAAGATTTTTATGAAGAAAAAAATTGTTTGATAAGACAATCATAATTATATCTTAATTCAAGGAATTCCAATATAAAGTTTGTAATTGTTGAAAATTGTATACAAAATGGCAATAACATTTAAATAACAACAGATAATAAACTCTTCCTTGTAGAAATTCATATAAGATGATCAGTATTCAGCTGTGTTGCAAGTTGAATCTGTTCTAAGAATCGGTAGATGGTTTATATAGCAGGTTGGGCTATTCCATTCTGTACCTTGTCCAAGCTCATGCCCAGGATTCTGATTAGCAGCTGGTTTTAGTGTTGATACTTTGATCTATATATACCCGGCTTTTGCCGGGAATCAAGAGAGCTTCGACCACTGGACCAATAAAGTAATTAACAGCATTGATCCCCGTGGGCCATCTCACCAGGCAACACCTGTCCCCTCGATTTAAAGGGGCAGGGCTATGTTTATTGCCCAGTGCCTGGGGCGCCCCCTTGCAGGGGAATGCCGACGAAATCAACATATTTTTTGCACCCACCTCCCATGAGCTTCGTTTGTGGGTGGCCCCACATTAATAGGGCCTTGTGCCTAACCCGTACACATGGAGTACGTGGTAAATATCGACATGACTGTTCTAGCAGTTAGCACAGGGCCTGTATTCAGTTACAGTCCACTTTTTTTTTTGTCTGGTAACTGTACGCTAGTTACAGCCTTCCTGTGAAGGTGAGTATGAAATGTTGATTCTACATTCCTGATAAAACCTACGCTAGGAAAATGGAAACCAACTTTCAGAAAATCCAAAAAGGAACAATTTCTCTATATCCTAAGTGTGAATTAATCACACAAGACTTACACACTCTTTTATGCTCAAACAAACACGGTATATATAACATGTCAAACATTCTATACTGTTAAACATTTTTCTCATAGAATGCAGAGAGATCTAGGTTTGGTTTGTTTTACGGCATATCAACCTCAGTGGGTCATTTAATGCCGATTAAGTTTTGAAATAAATTCATTCTTAATGGATACACAATTTTTTTATAAATACATTTTTCTATTTAACCCATAGATGGGACCCTAACAGGTACTACCACTCCGGGTCAGAGTGGACCAGGGAGCAATGGTGATGAAGGGGTGCTCCACATTCTCCAAAACTGGAACCTCACCATCAGATAGAGTTTAACGTCATTCCCAGGACATGTAGACCCTCAGCCACCGCCTTCTAGCACCCATATGATAAAAAGGGGTTAGGGCTTGCCATAAGGGCAATAGGGTTGGGAAAATCATATAGGTGCTAGGGCTTGACGTGACCAGCTGATTGATCGGAGGGGCCTTCTCAGACCGCCCGTCTAGCCCAAGATAGGGCCAAAGTGGAGTATTGCATGTCATGAACTGCTCATCCACCTGGGCTTAACGTCATTCCCAGGACATGTAGAACCTCAGCCACCACCTTCTAGCACCCATATGATAAAAAAAGTTGGGCTTGCCATAGAATGCAGAGAGATCTAGCTCTCATGTTTTTCTACACAAGCAATTTTGATAAAAATAAATTTCTATATGTTTACACTGTTTGCAAACAGAGCAACATTTTTGTTGTTAGTGGTAGTGTTCAATGTATATATCTACCATATTTACCATCCCTCCACACGAACAGGATGTGATATAAGGTCAATTTCTTAAGCGGAGTTTAACAGGTTTGAATTCAGACTTTTCCTTCTCCTAGACTGGTTACTTAGCCATGATTAAAGAGCCCAGTCTTCCCTAGTATTTACTCATAGCTGGAGGGAGAATATATGTATTCATACCTTTTCCAAAAGTATTAGCGCTACGTGAAAAGCAAACAGCCTTGTTCAGGATTTGAACTTGGGTCAACAAGTCCATTTCCTACGACTCTAAACATACTAAAACCTATTTGAAAATGTGATATTGTCCTTAAGAGAAATAAAATTATACTAAAAATGTAAACATGATCAGAACCATATAAAGTAATTATTAAAAAACTCATTTTTTTGTATGAATTTGCACTGTAGAGTTTGGTAATAAATAATACCTAATAATATCCATTTTTGAACTGCTACATATTCATATTTTTATTACAGTGTTTCAATGCTGTAGAGTTTGGTAATAAATAATACCTAATAATATCCATTTTTGGACTGCTACATGTTCATATTTATTAATCTCAGAGGATTGATATATCGTTAAGACAAAATATTTTTTTAAATAAGCTATATATAAATTAAAATAAATAAATAAATATACAATGTACATGATTCTCTAACCTCTAAGTATAAAATAACCCTGATAGGTTGACATGCCATTAAAAGAATCAAACAATCAAGAAAATTGTATTATCCATAAATAAAGACACTATTTTATTTTTAATAAGGGTGTAAGAACTGTATTTGTTATAGAGTACAATACACTTAAGGGTAGATTGTTACCATTGGTTTCAAAGCAACATACTAGTCACTTATCAAGACAATGTGATTTTATTTTGAACTTTGCGCCCATCATTCTCAACCAGCTTGTCCCTGCATCCGCCATATCCACACTAACACGTAGCATTTAATAAAAAGTTAATTTTCTTCTAAACGAAAGATACCAGAATTTTATTATTTCTAGAAAAATATTGTACAATCAAAATATTATCGGTCATATGGAACTCCAATCTCACAGACAAGTTAAAGAGACAGTTCTTCCAGGCCGTTGTCGTATCAGTGCTGCTGTATGGCTGCACCACCTGGACCCTAACTAAGCGACTAGAGAATAAACTAGATGGGAGCTGCACAAGAATGCTGAGGGTGATCCTGAACAAGACGTGGAAACAACACCCTACGAGAAAACAGCTGTACGGTCTCCTGCCACATATCACCTAAACCATCCGATGGACAAGACACACAGGACACTGCTGGAGAAGCAAGGACGAACTCATAAGTGACGTCATCCTGTGGAAGCCAGCACACGGACACGCCAGTGTGGGCCGACCAGCAAAGACGTACATTGATCAGCTCTATGCGGATACAGGTTGCTGCATAGAGGACCTCCCGAGAATGATGAGTGATAGGGACGGATGGAGAGAGATTGTCATGGATATCCGCACTGACAGCGCGACATGATGATGATGATGATGATAGTGCCAAAAAAATAATTCAGTTTTTGGATAGTCACTCCCAGATGATTTACCATACAGATCAGATTAGCCAAGCTGTGCCACTCAGGCGTCGAGTTAGCGGGAACCAGTATCAAACCCAGAACCTTTTGATTCCCAGGCCAATATTCTACCAACTGAGCTAAACTGGCCCCTGATATGTGAATACTTAACCTATAAAATAGGATGACTAAAAACATTTTTTTTAATTTCATTAAAATGATAGTAAATTAGTCATCAAGTTTGGTCAGATAATTTCACTGTAGAATCATTTTTCCTGGTTAAATCGAACTTAACAGACCTAAATTCCAACATTGTATGTCACCCCGCTGAAGGAAAAAAATACCAAAAATCACGGAATTAACTGAATTTAATAAAATTTTTAGTGTTGATATATTAATGAATAAAAGATATAATGCACCAGTTATCTTATTTAAAACTTTTACATTTTTTCAGGTCAGTTAGCTTTGAACCATGGATCTTTGAGGCGTAACACAGATTCTCAAAGATACATGGTTCAAAGTTAATTGACTTGAAAAATGTAAAAGTTTTAAAATAAAATAACTAGTGCATTATATCTTTTATTCATTAATATATCAACACTGAAAATTTCATTAAATTCGGTTAATTCCCTGATTTTTTGGTATTTTTTTCTCTTTCAGCGGGGTGACATACGATGGTGGAATTTAGATCGATTATTAACCTTTTTCTTTTTATCTAAAACTATCAAAGAATATCCAGAGTAAGAAATTAAAGTAGACTTAGCATAGTAATAAGTCGTTGGGTTGGGCGGCCTAATGTCTGTATCAGCCAATCAGCGAGGGAGTCTATCCCCTTTTCACTCGCGCTAGACCAAGGAGTTTGTTTTTGCATCTGAGGTGGAGCGCCACACCTACCATCAGCTCCTTACTTTTACCACACAGATCCCTGTGCTACTCATAACGCTGAGTTGGCGAGGAACGGTATCGAACTAGGAACCTTGTGGTTTCTAGCCGAACGCTCTATCGACTGAACTAACCCGGCCCTATGAATTATATATAATTATATGTATCTATCGGTTTAGCTTAGTCAGTTGAGTGTCTGGCTGGGAACTGCAAGGTTCTTGATTCGATACTGGCCCTTGCCAGCTTAGCGTATGAGTAGCATAGGGATCTGTATGGTGAAGTGAGGAACTGGTGGTAGGTGTGGTGCCCGCTTCAGATGCTAAAAACTATCTCCTTAGTTTAGCGCTAGTGAAAAGAGGATAGACTCCCTCACTGTCTGAGTTGGCGAGGACCGGTATCGAACTAGGAACCTTGTGGTTTCTAGCCGAACACTCAACCGACTGAGCTAACCCGGTCCGTTAATAAAAATAATTTAAAAAATTAAAAAAACTGTTTTGCGGAAAATATTATGCCTACAGAAATTTTGTAGAGGCAAGAAATATTTTTTTATAAAAATTTTCTCAGTCTGTAAGATGAGTATTTGGTTAGTATAATTACATTAAGTTTGGGGAAAATATGACTTTGAAAGATCTGACTCTTAAGGTGTGTTTCTTAATTAAAAAGAGAAGAAAAAAAAATTATAACTTTAGAGTCAACAATTTTATCAGCAGGATTATATAAATAATTACCAAAAATATTTTTATATAATGTAATCTGTATAATGCAACCTCAATTCATATTGGGGAAAAAAGCTTAAATACACATTCATATAAAATTAAATTCTAACATGTTGAATATGTTTCAGTTTACTTACATTCATAAGTAATATACAGCTATGAATAAGTACACACTAACATTTTTTTAATAAAAAAAATATTAATTTTCATCAGAACCAAAACCAAACATACTTGAATGCTATTTCTAGAGGAACATTATACAATCAAAACATTAGGTATTATTTATTACCAAACTCTACAACATTGTAACCAAAACAGTATATATATATATATATATATATATATATATATATGGGAGTAAATATGGAAAATAAATACAGTTACACAACAAACAAAAAAGATCTTCATCTCCTGTCATCTATAAAAACATCCATCAATTTCTTCACCCCAAGATACATCCTGATGAAGGTTTAAAGAAGCCGAAATGTTTAAATATCGATAAATAAATTCATCCTATTTTCGGAACACTTGTTTTTTCAAATTTTCTTATATATATATATATATATATATATATATATATATATATATATATATGAGCTATCCAAAACTTGGTAGTAAGGGATGATTCTATATGTGATTTCAAAGATACACTGTATTATTATTGTATGATCCAGTAGGTACAAATACAGTGAATCTTTAAATCACTAAAAAGAGCCTAATGTATAATAAACTTTTTAGATTATATACAGAGCAATATTTATCTTAGAAGGGAAGGAAAACTCAACACCGTAAAAATTTATTTCTACCAAAATTGGGGCCTTTATTAATCTAAGTTGATTTAAAATAGCTCCCCAAAATTTAGTCTCATCAGATGATAGATCAAGATAATTTGAATTGCATAGAAGTAAATTTTTCCGTTATGCAATTCAAATTATCTTGATCTACCATCTGATGAGACAAAATTTTGGGGAGCTATATTAAATCAACTTAGATTTATAAAGGCCCCAATTTTGGTAGAAATAAATTTATTATGGAATTACGGTGTTGAGTTTTTTCTTCCTTTCTAACATATATATAATATATATATATATATATATATATAGAAAGGTATGAAAAACACACGTTGCTGTTGAAATTAATATATTTTTATATAATTTACGTTGTTAATATTGGCAATATTTCGATTTATAAAAAAAATCATCATCAGAGCATAATGATAAATAGGTCCATTTTAATATATAAATGTTTTTAATCCGGGCTCATCAAGGGAGAAGCAGCATTTTAATAACAATGTGTGTTTTTCATACCTTTCTATTTATACATATAGCGTTGGATTCATTTCCTTATTCTTAACTTATATATATATATATATATGGGAGAAATGTGAGGAGGTTAATCCGACAATATGTGGAGAAAAGTAGACAAACACGAGATGTTATGAAAACTGGATGTTTATTGTCAATAAACATCCAGTTTCCATAACATCCAGTGTTTGTCTACCTTTATATATATATATATATATATATATATATATCAATAATAAATATATTTTATGTGTATATTTAATTGTATGGAAACTAATCTACGGCCATATTGGTTTCATGCTCTTTAAACTTGCTTTTTTAAGCTGAGCAATCTTCAGGCAGCAAAAGATCTTGAAAAAGTGAAAAATATGGTAAAAAATATCACAGATATTGAGCACTCTCCTAATAATAATGTATGTATTGGCTTACTACTGATCAAGTGAGTTAATCATACTGTGGTCATTAGATATAGATAGATATATATATATATAGATATAGATAGATAAGGGTGTACTTATTTTTATTTACAATTTTATTTTCTATTAATATATGATTTATGACATATATAATACCAAAAATATTTATTGTTTCATGAATTATTTCTATTGTTGGATGTTATTGTATAATACAATGTCTATTTACATTTGGGAAAAGCTTAAATATACACTTATACAAAAATTTAACATACTGAATATGTTTCAATTTACTCAAATACACAGGTAATATACACACCTATAAATAAGTATACCCCTACCTATATCTTTATTAAGAGTTAATTTCCTACTAAACCAAAGCTACTATTGTCTCTAGTGTGACATTATACATATATAAAAATGGATATCATTAGTTATTATTTATTACCAAACTCTACAGTGCAAATTCTTACAAAAATGATCCTGTCATTTGTAACAGATACCAAGCTAATTTATATGTAAAATACATTAGAAATAATTCATTTTAAAAATAAGAATATGTTTAGCTCAGTCGGTAGAGGAACCACAAGGTTTCTGGTTTGATACCAGCACTCAACATCTCACCGTATGAGTAGCACAGAGATCTATGCAGTAAAGTGAGGCACTGATGGTAGGTGTGGCGCTCCACCACAGACGCTAAAAATAATCTCCTTGATCAAGCGCTAGTGAAAAAGGGATAGACTCCCTTGCTGTCTGGCTGATACCAACTTTAGGCCACCCAGACGACTTTACTTTTTTTTTTTTTCTTTTTTTTTTTTTTTTTTTATCGAGTACAAATTCATATTTGCAATATGTGATTAGAATAAGCAGAGTGACCTATTGTCGATATTAGCTGAAAAACGAGGGTGTCTATCCCTTTTTCATTAGCACTAGACCAGGGAGAGTGTTTTGCTGAGGTAGAGCATCACACCTACCGTCAGCTCCCAGATGCTTTACTACACAGATCTGATTACCCAAGCTGGGGTACTCATGCACTGAGTTGGCAGAGACCAGTATCAAACACAGAACCTTGCAATTCCTAAGTGAATGCTCTACCAACTGAGGTAAACCAGGCCCTTAATATGTGAATACTTAACCTATGACAAAAAAAAAAATGTTTAATTTAATTAAAATGATAGTAAATTAGTCAAGTTCAGTCAGATAATTTTTATTTACAGGAATTTCTAAAATTAGAGATTAAACAAAAATGGAGAAAGTCATTTGAAATATCCTCCGATCTATTTATCTATATCATATCATATATATAAAGGGCAGTTTGTGTGTATGTATGTCCAGAGGAAACTACGAAAATAAAACAATTAACGACAAAATCAATATAAGTACACATTCACTATCACCAGATCTTGCTTTTTGAGTAAAAAATAATGAAGATTTTATTTATATTTGTGGAGATAATTAAAAAATAAAATTAAATGATAACAGTATGGATTTTTTTTTTTGCATTTAATATTGTAAATAGTAGACATTAATTTTTCTTTTTAGAGTGGCTCTAGCAACGCAAGATCTTTTTTACATGAGGATTTTAATGGAGCATCCTGTGGGGATACAACTCACGATTCAGTACTAATGGACCTGTGAGACTAACTTTAAAAAATAAAAAAAAAAAAAAAAAAAAAAATTTTTTAAACCCAGACGACGCTGGGTAACTGCTTCTAGTCTGAAATAAAAAAGACTTCAGTCATTTTAAAAACAATCTAAAAATACATTGATATTTATTAGTCTACTATTCAGCTTACTAATTAGTCAAAAATGTTTTTTAAGTTACTCTCTTAAAAGAGAGAGAAAAAAAAAAATGAACATTAATTTTTTTTTTAACTAGAAAGCCAGCAACTCTTAGTGACTTTTCATCACTGGTAATTAAGAATAAATTTGTTTGAAAACTTCCACAGCTGTAAAAGAAAATATAAAAATTATCTTTTACAAAGTTTGCCATTTTAGTACATAATTATAAACAATTAGTTTGCCATTAATTTGCACAATAAAACCAAAGCTTTTCATAACTAATAACTTTGCTTAACTTAAAGCAAAAGAATAAAAATTTGCAATAATTTTTTTTTTTTACGTCAAGAAAGTTCCCGACGTAGCGATTGTCTGCCCCTGTTTGGTCCAGAAGAGTTATCTTCCCTTTCAGCCGCTAGGGGACAGAGTATTTAGGCAGCAAGGCATGAATTTTGAGCTCTCTTTTCTCTGGGACAGCAAACAAGACACATTGGTTAGACATTTGCGTCTATACCTTTTATGTGTGTGTGTGTGGGGGGGGGTATGTGACATTACTTCAGGACTCTCCATCACTCCTGTAGGACGAAGTCCAACTTTCTTTACACACATCTATAATTGTATTCTTTATGTATCTTCTTTGTATACCTATCTAGTACCTTGTAATTTGTATATGTATTCCTGTCTTAAATGTATCTACGTCGCTCACCAGAATAAAGTCTGTTATTGTTCTACACTTTGTCAGAATGTTTTATGTACACTCATGTACCCATGCTGGAAGGTTACTTTAAGCCTCCCAACTTAAATATAACTTCTTTACACGTTATAACTGGATTCTTCCAGACCAAACGTTCGAAAAAAAAGGTTCCCGAGTCAGACAAGAAATACCTGAAGAAAACCAGATGGCACATCAGCCGAAACATTGTACAGTCCGAATAATCCAAATAATACTATTTTTTTAATTTTTTTTTTTTTAGAAATGCAACAAGCTTTTAAATTTACAAGAGAATGTCTACTTGTGACAGCATATCAAAAACGGTTTGTGTTATGAATGGTAAATTAATAAAATTTTCAGTTATGAAAGTAGTGTCTAGATCTAAGGATCCTAAGGCAGAACCTCCCCACTGCACTTGAGAAAAATAAGTAAGGTTTGGTTTCTTTGTTTAATGGCATATCAAGCTTCATGGGTTATTTAATACCAACACCATCCTTTGTAAAAGAACAGTAATGGTACTATTCAACCTATAGCTGGGAGGGATGGAGGGGTCCATACCTTTCCCAAGAGTACTCGTCCAAAAGTAAACATAATAGTGTAATTAGAGTTTGAACTGGCTTACTACGATGTTGTAGTCCAGTATGTTGGCCACTACAACACATGGACTAAACCCCCCCACCCCGGTCAGAGTCAGTTCATAAATCCAAGAAAAAGAAACAATTTTTATTTGATATATATATATATATATATATATATATATATATATATATATATAGATAGATGGGTTACTATGTAAGTTGGTATTAGGATGATTCTAAGTTGAAGAATAATTAAAGTTCCAATTACCGTCGAACTGGGAAAACAAGGCAACAAACGGTTGTAACTTAAATACAAACCCGAATAGTCACAAAGTCTACTGCAGAATGACAGGATATATAAGACTCCACAATGTCATTCAAATCAAGCAGTCAGGCAGCCAATCAGAACTCAAGGAATGGAATGACCCAAATCATCCAAATTCATGAATGGGTCATTCTTGATTTCTATATATACCAACTATCTTGGACACTGCTGAAGGGGTACTTAGTTAGCTGCTGTTATTCACACCAACAGTAGACTAACTGACCTCAATAGACCTTTCTTCCAACAGTGGAATGTTAGTTGTTTAGGTCCAAGTTGGGAGTTGATGTTCAATATTATTGAACAGAGCAATATAATTGGTAAAGAAAAAAGGTTTTAAAAAAAAAAAAAAAAAAAATCAGTCATTTTGCAGTCATAGATCTATTTCTACTCACAGGTATCTGTGTATATCTATGAGTTTCATCAAACCAACAACTTTATTGAAAATATGTGTGTGTGTGTGTGTGTGTGTGCGTGCAAGTCCTCTACTTAAAAATTGACCTTGTGTGAAGATGAATACTGCGTTCTGCAATTCTACAATTCTATAAAGGCAGAGATGCTGATAGGTACGCGTCCTGCATCCCTGATGCACACAAATCTAAAAAGGATGCAGTAAAATCATATCCATGCATCCCAGTGTTTTTCTTTTTTCTACCCCTACCATTTCAAGCTAACTGTAAATAGATTTCAATAGTTTCTTAGAAATGAATTACACAGGATAGGTTACAAGGTAGGAATTAGACGGCTTTAGTTGGGACCAATAAATTTTCCCCGGAGACTCATTCAAAGCAAATATGTGCATCCTAAGACGCACTAAATCAAAAAGCTGTCAGCATCACTGAAAAAAAAAAAAAAAAAAAAAAAAGTTATATTTTATCATATTCTAATTATGAAATTATAACTAAACCAAAATATAATGAAATTTCCAGCCTGTACAAAATTTCATATACTCAAAAGTCTTGGGAAATGGACTCGTCGCCCCGAGTTCAAATCCTGGATGTGGTAATTGCATTTCACTTAGCGCTAATACCCTTGGGAAAGGTATGAATCCTACTCTTCCTCCAGTTATGGGTAAATAGTAGGGCAGACTGGGCTCTTTAACCATGGTTAGGCAACCGATCTAGGAGAAGGAAAACTATGAATTCAAAACCGATAAACTCCGCTTAAGAAATTGACCTTGTGTCGCATCCTGCTATTGCGGAGGGGTTCGTAAATATATATACTCAAAAGTCAAAGATCTGTTGAGTTAATATCAAATTCTGAATATTTATTTATAGTGGGAGTCCCCCCCAAAACTTTTTCAGCCTGAGAGCCACAAAGCTTAACTCAGGAGGATTTAGGCCACTATCTTAAAAAAAGGACAGAAAACAACAGCTAAATTCACAAGGTAACAATCATGATTTATTAATGGGACTAGTACAAAATAAAAAACACCCTCCGGGCGATGTAAAAATAGATTTTTGAAACATATTGCCTGAGGGGTGGGAGTAAAAAATTCAATGTCAGCGAGTTTGTACCCTAAGTAAGTAAAATCATCAAATTCATTAAAGGATTAAAAAATAAAACAATTTGAAATGTAAACTTTAAATATGTATTAAAATAAAACAAACTATATATAGATATATAATACCAGTCATGTATTTATTGAAACTTGTTTTAAAAAACAATGAGGACTGTCTAATGTTGCATGTTGAATAAATACACTCAAAATTTGAACATGCCAAAAATCGTAGAATAAGTTTTATTCTGTGTTATGACAATTTTGGGTAATGTGATGTAAGCAGTGACGTAATTTTTGTTCAGACAAAAACCGGAAGCGAATCTCCATTATTAATGGGAAATCTGATGTTGTTTACAATCACAAAAAGATGCAAACAATTAAATGAAGATGTTGACAGAATGAATACATCAGACAAGTGATGATTTGACAGTTGTGAATGCAGCGTATTTTTTGGAATGTTTCACTTTGGAAAACAACTGTTCACAGTAGTAGGTAGTGCTAGTGTGACAGAGAACACGAGGTGAGCGGCGGAGCGTGAAGGCTTGCCGTATTCTCGAAGGAAGCAGGCTACGCTTTGCCTGGCGTGTAGGACTGACCTAGAATCGAACCCGCGTCCTTCAGAATGCTAGTGTGACAGAGAACACGAGGTGAGTGGCGAGCGTGAAGGCTTGCCGTATTCTCAAAGGAAGCAGACTAGGCTTTGCCTGGCATGTAGGACTGACATAGAATCGAACCCGTGTCCTTCAGAATGCAAAAGGGCGATACATTGGCGCTGGCACAGGAGTCGAGATGCCACAGTCCCGTATGTGAGCGCCAGATGCCTGGATGATAGCTGCAAGCATTCCGGCGGCTGGGATTGGGTTGACAATCCTGTGTGTGGGGCGCAGACACCCGGATGATAAAGGGAAACAGTGTATAAGTAGAAGGCAACACCCAGAAGTGGGGTGACGGCAGTAACGAGTGTTGCGACTTCAGCTGCTAAGGCTAAGGATTGTGACGACGATGAACATTAGCTGCTAAGGATTGTGACAACGACGACGACAACATTTTAGCCTGCGAGAAGGCGTTGGACTCTCTTCTTTTCGCCCCCACCCCTCAACAAAGACCTGTTTAGTTAAATATTTATTTTACCCCCTTTATTTTTTCCTTCTAGAGCTAGATATGCTCACTATTCGCTGGGTGTAAGTGATAAGGATGAAGAAGCATCCAAATGGAAGCACATTGATCTTCATGTAGAAATTAAGGATGTGGCAAGCAAGAAACTTCAAATCTTCTGAACACTGAAGATCAAGTTCCATCTGCAGTTGTAATGGTACTTCTTCACAGTGAACATTAAAATTTGAAGAGAAAATTTTGAAAGTTGGGGGAAGGGCTATGGGTTGGTGATCCTTGATCTAGAGAGTGAATTAATGAATTATGTATCTAATCAAGTAAATTGAAACATATTCAGCAAAGAGATTGGACAATTATCCAAACGGAAACATGTTGTTCTTATAGAAATGGAGGATATGGCAAGCAAGAAACTTGGACTTCAAATCTTCTGAACAGTGAATATCAATCAGTTTTCATCTGTAGTTTTAATGATACTTCTTCACAATCAATTGTTGATAAAATTTCTGATATAAGGTGTGTGCTAGACGCCCTCTCCTATTTATAGACTCGGCGATAACTATGATCATACTCTTGGTCAATCACTGGCAGTATTCTAAATCTCAAGTCTTCTGAACATTGAAGTTTTAATGGTACTTCTTCAGAATCAATATAAGGTGAAGAGAATATTTTGAAAGTTGATGGAAGGGCTATGGGTTGGTGAGACTTGATCTAGAGAGTGAATTAATGAATTATGTATCTAATCAAGTAAATTGAAACATATTCAGAGAAGAGATTGGACAATTGTCCAAATGGAAGAATGTTGTTCTTATAGAAATGGAGGATGTGGCAAGCAAGAAACTTGGACTTCAGTGAATATCAAGGAGTTCCATCTGAAAATTGTAATGGTGCTTCTTCAGTCAACATCAAAAGGTGTGGAAAAAATTTTGTAAGTTGGGTGAAGAGCCGCACAGATGGGCCTCAAGGACTACGAGTTGGAGACCCCTGATTTATAATTTTCAAAACCTTAAAATCCACTGATTTTAACTGAAATTGTGCTGGTATGGAAATAGGGAGACCATGCCTGCGCATTAAAGATGTCTGCAAGAGAGACATGAAGACATGCCACATCAACACATGGGTGGCTTGTGCAGAAGACCGAGCCTGGCGCCTCTTCGTCAAACAAGGGACAAAAAGGAATGAAAAAAAGAGGAAAGAAACCGCCACAGAAAAGAGAACCAGAAGGAAGGAGAGACAACAGCAACCCAGCAAGTATCGCTGTTTGTTTGCAGTCACTGCACCAGAGATTGTCATTCAAAAATTGGTCTGTTCAACCACTCATGCAGTAATATTAATCTCTATTAATAATGGAGATTCGCTTCCAGTTTTGTCTGTAACTGATTATGTCACACTACCTAAAACGTCATAACGTAGAATAAATACACTCAAAATTTGAGCATGCAATGTTAGACAGTCCTCATTGGTTTTTTTAAAGAAGTTTTAATAAATACATACCTGGTATTATCTATCTATATATAGTTTGTTTTATTTTTATATATATTTAAAATTATCAGAACTAAGTTCCATTTCAATTTTTCATATTTTTTACTTCTTTAATAAATTTATTTTAGTTTTTACTCATTTAATAAATTTGATGATTTTACTTTATGATACAAACTCTCTGATATTAAATTTTCAACTCTCAAATCTCATCCTCAGGCAATATTTATTTTATGTCACCCAGAGGCGTTTTTATTTTATTTTGCTAGTATTAAATATTTTTTTTAAATTTAAAAAAAAAAAAAAAAAATTGGACATTACACCATCATCTTTAGTAGACGGAGGATGCCAACAGGACATAAAAAAAATAAATAAATATAACAAGAATGACTTATTTCACTTTTTTTTTCATTGTAAATGAAAATTTCCCGCACCCTTGGGGAATAAGGCTACAGCCCTAACACATCTGTGGTTGGGCTGCAGTTTTGTAGCAAGTCAGTTTTTTTTTAGGGTGTGGAGTTGCTCACTCCACACCCCCTGGTTTCAAATTCAGAGATGCATCCTGTGAACACAGACCCCCAGATGTTGAACCATATACTTTTTGTCCCTGGCCATGGACGATGGGAGTGGGGTTCTGATATAAACTCAAAACTTCTGTGCCAGATAGTAATGCTTCTCTACTAAATGTAATTAGGTTTTTATTTTTAGTCTTGCAACTGAAAATTCTTTTTCAAGAATAAAATTTTGTCTATTGGTTCCATAAACTTGGTTAAACTGCTGTTAATGAGAAAAGGTGTTATGTAAAAAAAAAAAAATTTTTTAAAATAATAAGATGTTTATATGAGAGAAAAACTGAAGAACATTTCAATGAAAATGCTAGGATAAAAACAACAAAGATAGGGATTGTATTGAATAAGTAGTAAATCGTCGGGGGCCTAATGTTGGTATCAGCCAATCAGCGAGGGAGTCTATCCCCTTTTCACTAGCGCTAGACCAAGGAACTGTTTTTGCGTCTGAGGTGGAGCGCCACACCTACCATCAGCTCCTTACTTTATGGCACAGACCCCTGTGCTAGTCATACGCTGAGTTGGCGAGGGCCGGTATCGAACTAGGAACCTTGTGGTTTCTAGCCGAACGCTCTACCGACTGAGCTAACCCGGCCTTGTATTGAATAATGTTAAACAAAAACTAACTTTTTGTTACTCCAATCACAACACTATCTTACCCTTTTTACGGACTGCACCTCTGCAGAGGGGTAAGAAACCCCCAATGGGGCCACCTGTTGGCTGCGGGTGGCTTAAGGACGGAATCCTGGTGGATGAGCAGTCCATGACATGCAACACTCCACTTAGATGCTTACTTAGGCTAGACGGGCGGTTGGAGAGGCCCTCCGATCAATCGGCTGATCATGTCAAGCCCTAGCACCTATATGATTGCCCCAACCCTTTTGCCCTCATGGCAAGCACCAAACCTTTTTATCATATATGTGCTAGAAGGCAGTGGCTGAGGGTGTTCATGTCCTGGAATGACATTAAATTCTATCTGATGGTGAGGTTCCAGTTCTGGAGGTCTAGGGAATGTGGAGAAACCCTAAATTAAAAAAAAAAAAAAAAAAAAAAAAAAAAAAACATCTTATTACTTTGACAACTTTAGTAAAACATTTGTATTGTTTCGATTATTCAGACTATTGTCCTCATCTAATTGTTATCTACACAATGTTCTGGCCTTCCGACCTTCTTCAGGTATTTCTTGTCAGACTAGATTTAGTAAAACAATTATTTTTAGAAGTATCAGAATAAAAAATTAATAAAACACCAACAGTGCATGCATTGTAAGGGGTAGTCCAAAGATTTTGTCAGAACCTGACAATTTTTTTAGAAGTAAAATAATTACATAATATAACCCGAAATTCAAGAAAATAATTTAATTCTCAAGATGTTTTTTTTTTTTAAGTTAAATAATTACCTAACTTATATATTATATTATCAAAACTAAAAACGAAAAACTAATATGTAGGGTTGACAAGACTTTCAAACTGCACTGTAGTATTGTAATTTTGAAACTTTTTTATTGTATTGTAATTTTGAAACCTTTTTTTCTTATTTGCAAGCTTTGGTTTATTTTGTTTTACGGCATATCAACCTCAGTGGGTCATTTAATGCCGATAAAGTTTTGAAATAAATCAATTCTTAATGGATAATACAATTTTTTTATAAATACATTTTTCTATTTAACCCATAGATGGGACCCTAACAGGTACTACCACTCCGGGTCAGAGTGGACCAGGGAGCAATGGTGATGAAGGGGTGCTCCACATTCCCCAAACCTCCAAAACTGGAACCTCACCATCAGATAGAGTTTAATGTCATTCCCAGGACATGTAGACCCACAGCCACCGCCTTCTAGCACCCATATGATAAAAAGAGGTTGGGGCTTGCCATAAGGGCAATAGGGTTGGGAAAATCATATAGGTGCTAGGGCTTGACGTGACTAGCCGAATGATCTCCAACCGCCCGTCTAGCCCAAGATAGGGCCAAAGTGGAGTATAGCATGTCATGAACTGCTCATCCACCTGGGTTCTATCCTTAAGCATCACAGGTCACCACCACGGCCAACAGGTGGCACCATTGGGGGAGTCTTACCCCTCTGCAGAGGTATTTGCAAGCTTCTTTTTTTTATGTCAAAAGAGCATTCTAGCCATTTTGTTAACAAATGTACCATACCAAAAGGGTTAAAAAAAACTATTCACAGCTTGCAAGATTATCACAATTTCCATAGAATTGCAAGTAGGTGACATTGGCAGAACTATAAAAAGGACAAAGATGCTACATGTGAGGTTTTAAGGGGTCAAATAAGAACAAAACGATGGGTAACAAATGTAGGAAAATGTATTAACAAAAAGACAAATACAATACAGAGAAGTGGGAATTACGTCCGGCAAATAGAATTGTGAGCTGACTCGCATTGGCTTACTCTCAAGCCACAATTGTCCCTGTTACTTATAGTAACCTGTCGGCGCATTCCATTAGTCTTATAGGGTGTATACCTATATTAAAGACAGCTAAAACCACATCTGCAAAATTATGAGAATATTCAAGTCAGCAATTGGTTAAATAAATAATCAAAATTGCCGACAAGAAAAGAAAGATGTGGACATGGTTAGGAAAATGCAGACATTTTAGAGAATTTTCTCTATAACGTTAGCAAACAAAAGAAAAGATGAGGTTAAGAAATTTCAGCGATTATCAGATTTTATTTAAACGAGGGTAATTTATGAGGAAGCGCGTCCCGGTCTCCCACCTCAAAAATTTCTACCCGGTGACTATCAAAATAATAACCCCAGCTCGTCGTAATTCATGTTTATTTATCGTAATTTGTCGTAATTCTTATTTAGATATGAAGATGGATATATAGTTTGAGATAGATAGATAGATAAACAAAAAATAATATAGATAGATATAAACAAATGGAGATAGATATTTTCGACAAGTAAATGTATTGGGGGGGGGGGTCGCATCTTTTTTTGTCGTAATTCTTGTTTATTTAAACTAAAAACAAGACATTAAACAAACATGAATTAAAAAAAAATTCTTAGTATTTAAAGTAATATAGATAAATATGAACAAATTGAGATAGATAGATATGAAGATGGATAGTTTTGAATAGACTGAACTGGGTCGTTATTTTAATAGTCACCGGGTAGCAATTTTTGAGGCAGGAGACCGGGACGCACTTCCTCATAAATTACCTAAACAAGCATAGGGTGGTCCGAAAGTCTTGTCACCCCTACATATTTTTTTAGAAGTAATCTATCTATATCTATCTATACATATATAAAGGGCAGTTTGTATGTGTGTATGTATGTCCGGAGAAAACTTTGAAAATAAAACAATTAATGAAAAAGTAAATACATATATATACACACATTCAGTATCACCAGATCTTGCTTTTGAACAAAAATAATGAAGATTTGATTTATATTTGTGAAGATAATTGAAAAATAAAATTTCAATGATAATAGCATGGAATATATATTTTTTTTTTTTTTTTTTTTTTTTTTTTTTTCAGTTAATATTTTAAATTAATTTTTCTTTTCAGAATGTCTGAATTAATGCAAGGTCTTTTTTTACATAGGGATTTCAATGGGGCATCCTGCGAGGATCCAACTCGCAATTCAACAATAATGGATCTGCGAGACTACCTTTTTTTTACCCACCCCTCTACCCAGGCAACCACTTCTAGTTATTACATAATACAACCTGAAATTCTAGATTTATCGGTTGTTTTGTTTTATGGCATATCAACCCTTTTCAGGTTATTTAATGCTGATTCAAGTCATTTTGATATTCAGTTTTACTTACAGTACCTGCTATTGCTTAAATGGTCACCCATCTAAGTACTGAACAGGCTCATCGCTGCTTAACTTTGGTGATCTAGCGGGAACCGGTGTTTTCAACATGACTTTTGTAAACACTTAGCAGAATGCCTTGATTGGGTGTGATCACCACTAGTGACGTGTCATTCATATACGTCCTGTAAACCCGAAATTCTAGAAAAATATATTTAAATTTAAAGATTTTTTTAGAGGTAAAATAATTACAAAACATTATTAAAACAAAAAATAATGAAAGTTAAAACAATACATAGGGGGTGACCGGACTTTCGGACCACCCTGTAGATTAATGTACAGCGTGGTCCGAAAGTCTTGTAACTCCTACACATTTTTTTTTTTAGAGGTAAAATAATTACCTAACTTGTATATTATATTATTAAAACAAAAAATAATAAAAGTTAAAACAATACATAGGAGTGACAAGACTTTCGGAACAAATTGACCTGATATTGACCCAAGATGTTTATTAAAGAAAACAAAAGCATATGCTTAATATTTAATCATCAAGGCTACTGTTTGTTATTTGCAAATATTTGCATAGTCTGGAATACAAGTATTAGGTTGCTTATAGTATTTGCTGTTTGTAACATTGCACTATGTGCATACTTAGATAGGTGACCTATCTAAGTATGCACATAGTGCAATGGTTATCGTCATAAGAAATGAAATTGGCAACCAGAGTTCAAATCCTGGACAAGGCTGTTTGCATTTCACTTTACGCTGATGCTCTTGGGAAAGGTATGAATCCATCTTTTCTCCTTCCAGCTATGAGAAAATAGATGGAGAGGCTGAGTTCTTTAGCCTTGGTATGGCAACCGGAACAAAATCTCTGAATTCAAATCAGAAGTCTGTGTCCTATTGTCGGTATTAGACAAACAGTGAGGAAGTCTATCCCCTTTTCACTAGTGCTAGATGAGGAAGTTTTTTGTTTTTTTTGCTGAGCACCTACTGTCAGCTCCAAGGTGCTTTACCACACGGATCAGATTATCCCAACTATGCTACTTATGTGCTGAGTTGGTGGAGACTGTTATCAAACCCAGAACCTTGCAATTCCTAGGCAGATGCTCTACCAACTGAGCTATGCTTAAAAACTGACCTTTCATCACATCCTGCTAGTGACAGAGCAGGTTGAGTAAATACATACCCCTTATGTCGGCTAAACATTGGTAATTCTAACAGGAAGTTAAGGAAAGATTTTAGGCTGAACTTGCACAAAGGTGTCAAAATTAGGTTGACCCAGAAAAAACAGAACCCACAAATTTTGTAATAAAACTTAATTTTAACTATGGGGGTCTAGAGTTAGGGTTAGGGCTGGGGTTTAATTTAATGGGAAAATGAATAAATAATTTGGGTTCTGTTTTTTCTGGGTCACCCTGTATACCGGTGACCCAGAAAAACAGGACCCACAAATTTTGTAATAAAACTGTTAATTTTAACTATGGGGGTCTAGGGTCAGGGTTACGGTTAGGCTTAGGGGTAAGGGTTTAAGGTTAGTTTAATGGGAAAATAAATAGATAATTTGGGTTCTGTTTTTTCTGGGTCACCCTAATTTTGACACCTTTGTGCAAGTTCAGCCAGATTTTATTAGTGCATTTATACACATAACTTGTAAATTGAAAAAAATTGGGGGAAAAAAAAAAAAAAAAAAAAAAGCTGGTAGATTTCACAAAATACATCTTTTAGATGATATTGGAGGGGGGGGGGGGGTTGTCAGCGATGTTGTATTCCTGGGATCACTGGAAAATTTCTGGTCTTTCAACATCGGATATCCTCCCCCAAGAGACCCAATCGGGGCTGATCAAACCACAACTCTCCCCACCTCAGCAACAGGCTTTCACTAATCTCGCCTCCACACTGAGTACTATTGACCGTAGCTTTATAGTACTCTATATAATAAATGTGTGTGTATATATATTATAGTAAGAATGAAAGAATAAATACAAATGTTGGTAAATAGATTTATTTTATTTAGAAAAAATGTAGTTGTGTGCTACAGTTCTTCTAATATTCTAAATTATACCTATAGAAAATTATGTTAAAAATATGAGACCAAGTAACAATTATGACCTGTACAAAAATGAATCTTCACGATCATTTCAAATGCGTACAGGCTTCATAGTTGCAATATCAATATTTTTAAGTGTTAATTTAGTAATAAAGTTGATAATCATATTAAACATTATCACAAACAGATCTATTTGACCCATAAAAAAAAATCAATATTACAATTAAATATGGAGTATTTACCGGTTTTAAAAAAAAAAATTTTTAATTTAATTTTTTTTTTAAATTGAAATAGATCATTAAGTAGGCCCAAGTCTATTCTAGAAGTGACCAGGTTTGAATTCAGAGTTTTCCTTCTCCTAGACTGGTTGCCTAACCAAGGTTAAAGAGACCAGTGAAATAGATCACTAAGTAGACCCGAGTCTATTCTAGTAGTGACCAGGTTTAAATTCAAAGTTTTCCTTCTCCTAGACTGGTTGCCTAACCAAGGTTAAAGAGACCAGTGAAATAGATCACTAAGTAGGCCTGAGTCTATTCTAGTAGTGGCCAGGTTTGAATTCAGAGTTTTCCTTCTCCTAGACTGGTTGCCTAACCAAGGTTAAAGAGCCCAGTCTGCCCTACTATTTACCCATAGCTGGATGGAGAATAGTTGGATTCATACCTTTCCCTAAGATATTAGCGCTATGTGAACTGTGGCTTCATCCAGGAATTGAACTCTGGTCGACAAGTCCATTTCCTGCAACTCTAACCAGTACACCACCACGCTTTCCTTGTTTAAATTGATTGTGAAGATATATTTTGGTTCTGTATAGAATTGGAAACCATAATTGTTAAACTGTCATAAAAAAATTCATATATTAATTTATTTAAGTCACCAATACAAAGTTCGTCTTACCAACAGTTTCGGATGTTTATCCGTCATCAGATATCTGATGACGGATAAACATCCGAAACCATTGGTAAAACGAACTTTGTATTGGTGACTTAAATAAATTAATAAATAAATAAATACAGCTCTTAAAGAAATAATCATTTCTCCAATAATAATAACAAAAATTAACTATATATATATATATATATATATATATATATATATATTATATATATAATATATATAGTTTTGGTTTACAAAGTGGTTGCAATTTTATTTTTTGTGGAGCTCCATATTTTATCTATATTCGAAAAAATTTAAATTTCATTTTTTAATTAACTGACAGTAATGTTATTCAATGTGTGTGTGTGTGTGTGCGTGTGCATGTGTGTGTGTGTACATGCATGTGGAGGTGGCCATGGTGTAATGGTTATCGTTGTTGAAAATAGATTTGGCAACTTAAGTTCAAATCACGGACAAGGCTGTTTGCATTTCATATAGCGCTAATACCTTTGGAAAGGTATTAATCCAATTATTCTTCCCCAGCTATGAATAAAAACGATATACTGAGCTCTTTAATCTTGGTTAGGCAACCAGTCTAGGAGAAGGAAAACCCTTAATACAAACCTGTTAAACTCTGCTTCAGAAATTGATCATGTGTCACATCCTACTCATGCAGAGAGGTTGATATATATATATATATATATATATATATATAATATAATAAAATAAATATATAAAGGTTTTACATATATTTTACATAGAATTTTTTTCGATTTTCCTTGCATTTGTAATATCTTCACCTGACGATTGCCTCGCATGAAACCAATATGGTCGTGAATGTTCCTTTGTCACCAAATAAATAGATATGTAAAACCTTTATATATCTATTTTAATATATATATAACAGCTCTATTTTATACTGAGCACTCTACCAATAATACTGCCTTTGGTACACCGTTCCAGCAAAAGCTGAAACAGTGACCATCCCACACTAAAATATATATATATATATATATATATATATATATATATATATTATAAATTTTAGTTTCACAGATTTAAAACAAAAGGAATTAACCAAAATATAAATGTATTTGATTTTCAGTTAACCATTTCTTAAAAAATATATATCTTAAAAGCCACCCTCAGCAGCTATTAAGCTCAACATAAAGTCACATTTGATTTATAAAATTTATATTGAAACTGCATTATAAATAAAAAGGAGAAAAGTCTCCTTTCAGAAATTATGATCAGAGTGTGGACACAGACCCCACATTTTAGTCGTAAATTAGATTAGAAATTATTTTATTCTCTAATAGTTTTTTATAGTATTTGTACTAAGAAAAATCTAATGAGAAAGTGACATTTTTTCTGTTAGAGTAACATATACAAATATAATAAATTGTAAATGCCTCAAATAATTACTTTCAATGAAATTCATCAAATGAGGAAAAATAATCCTCCAAAAAGCAAGTTTGCCCTCCCTATTTAAAATGTTAAATTAATGTGAAAGTCATTAGAAGAAAAGATTTACAAAATAATACCAAAGAGTTTTCTTACTTCTTCATTACAATTTTTTTTAAATAAAAAGGGTGACTCCAAGACTTATTATTTAAAACAGGTTTAAAACTCAAATTGACACAAAACCTAAACTCAAATTGACAATATACATTAGGGTAGGTTGATTTTTCACTTTTTTTAAATATCAAATTGTCCATCTATGCGAAAGTTGTGTTAGTATAGTGAATACTGATACCAAAAATTAGATCTTTTACTTGCTCCATTGTTTGAGGAAATAGCATCAAAGATCATCTACTAAAATGCACTAAAAATCCTCATTTTCACAAATTTGCCCTTTAAAAAGCGAGGATTTTTAGTGCATTTTAGTAGACGATCTTTGATGCTATTTCCTCAAACAATGGTGCAAGTAAAAGATCTAATTTTTGGTATCAGTATTCAGTATACTAACACACAACTTTTGCATAGATGGACAATTTGATATCTTTAAAAAAGTGAAAAACTGACCTACCCTAATGGACATATCAAATAGCCTGGCATATTCAAAACAAACTTTCTTTGTGATTACCAAAATATCACAGATACAATCATTTAAAAAAAATTAGATCTTTTACTTGTACCATTGTTTGAGGAAATAGTATCAAAGATCATCTACTAAAATGCCCTAAAAATCCTCGTTTTCTAAAGACTAAATTTTGCAAAAATAATAATTTTGAGTGCATTTTAGTAGATCATTGATGCTATTTCCTCAAACAATGGAGCAAGTAAAAGGTCTAATTTTTTGTATCAATATTCAGTATACTAACACACAACTTTTGCATAGATGGACAATTAGATATTTTTAAAAAGTGAAAAATTGACCTAACCTAATATACATACCTTTGATATCAATTTGAAGGCAAGATTAAAATTAAATTCACACAAAACCTAACCTCATCTCTGACAATATATGTGGACATTTGGTTGGAGGCACATGGTGTAATGGTTACCGTCATAGGAAATGGACTTAGTTTGAATCCTGGACAATGCTGGTTGCATTTCATATAGCACTAATACTCTTGGGAAAGGTATGTATCCAACTATTCACCCCCTAACTATGGGTAAATAGAGTAGACTGGGTTCTATAACCTTCGTATGGCAACTGGTCTAAATGAAGGAAAACTGAATTCAAACCTATTAAACTCTGCTTAAGAAATTGAGAATGTGTCACATCCTTCTCATATGAAGGAGTTGGTAAATGTGTGTGTGTGCGTATATATATATATATATATATATTCATCACAAAGTTACTACCTCGTTTTCATTGTAGTAGCATAAGTAGTTAATCCAAAAGGGCTCAATATATTTCATAAAATATAGAGCATTTATAGTTGTAGAAAAAAGTTTTTCTCTACCATAGTTTTGGTGTTCAAGGTACACTCCTGAGGAAGGTGTACCTTGAACATGCCAAAACCATTGTAGAGAGAAAAACTTTTTTCTACAACTATATATATATATATATTATATATATATATATAAAGTAAAGTTGTCAGGGTGGCCTAAAGTCGGTATCAGCCAATCAGCGAGGGAGTTTATCTCCTTTTCAATAGCACTAGACCAAGGAGATTGTTTTTGCATCTGAGATGGAGCGCCACACCTACCATCAGCTCCTTACATTACCGCACTGATCCCTGTGCTACTCATAAGCCGAGTTGGCAAGGGCCGGTATCAAACTAGGAACCGTGTGGTTTCTAGCCGAACGCTCTACCGACTGAGCTAACCCAGCCCAGCAACCTTGAGCACCTTTTTGATCTATGTTTCTAACACACGCCTACAAAGTTTCTAACACGCATGCCTACAAAGTCAGAAAACACATGACTTTCAGAAACATTTTTTCACGCTCAGAATTGCCAAGACATGGAATAAACTACCTGCATCCGTTATAGGCTGCCGGAACACTGCATCTTTCAAAGCCTCCATGCTTCCTGTAGTCCGCAAACACTATACCCGATACCCCCATGCACACACATACATGTATATTATTACTGTACGCTGTTCATGTTCCTGACACTAATACATTATTCTATGTACTAGACATGAGACTTTGATGAGTTGTGTTGCACCTGAGCACTGTACACATACATGTATATTATTAATGTACGCTATTCATGTTCCTGACACTAATACATTATTCTATGTACTAGACATGAGACTTTGATGAGTTGTGTTGCACCTGAGCACTGTACACATACATGTATATTATTATTGTACACTATTCATGTTCCTGACACTAATACATTATTCTATGTACTAGACATGAGACTTTGATGAGTTGTGTTGCACCTGAGCACTGTACACAATAAATTTCATTATTATTAAATTTAAGTCAAAAGGAAGAATTGAGTTACTTCCCTTTATCATAATTAGGTTGTGGCTACAATTTTGGAATTTGAGATCAACTGAATTATTGTTATATACACTGATGTACTAACACTAGGACCATTGATCACAATAGCCAAAACATTGTGACTAACAATCAAGATGAGGACACTAGTCATAGTATATAAAGTATCATAATGTGACTACAGTGTCTTAACAATTGAGGCAGTGTTTTATCCTGTTGACAAAGACACTTAATACTACACGCTAAGCTTACAGCTCTAGCCAATGATTCAAACCGAAATATATGCACTATTATTGGTTCTCAGTTGTATAGATACACCAAATCAGTGACAAGAATGAATATTGGCCTTAAAAAGAGTTTGAGTTTGAGTTTTGTTTAACGGCATATCAACCCCTGTGGGTCATTTAATGCCAAAAAGGTTATTTTGGATTTCAGACTTTAAGGTAGTGGTTCTATGGAGATAATTGGTTATGTTCTGTTATATTTTGTTGAAAAGGTTGCTTTTTTTAATAAAATTTAAAATGTTTTCAGGGTTTGTATTCTTGAAGATGTCTTTCAGGTTTCTAGCTTGATAGTAATTTGCGCGGATATGTTTAAGTCTGTTACAATTTAGAAGGATATGCTTGGTTGTAAGTTGTACTTTGCATGTTGGGCACACTGGGGCACCCTCCCCTTTTAACAGGTACGAATGGGTAATGTGGGTGTGCCCAATACGCAATCTGGCAAGTAAAAACTTGAACATGACATTTTAGTTTAATCTAGAAGACTAAGGTAATAAAAAAAAAAAAACACTCAAAATTTTTTACCATTTGATTCTACATTAATACGACATGGAATAAAAATTAATGATTCCTAAACAGTGATGCTGATAGGCACACATCCTGCATCCCTGACACTCAAAAATCTAAAAAGACACAGTAAAATAATATCCATGCTCCCAGTGTTTTTCTTTTTTCTTCCCTCACTATTTTAAGCTAACTGTAAATATATTTCAATAGTCTCTTAGAAATGAATTACACAGGATAGTTTACAAGGTAGGAGTTAAACAGCTTTAGTTCGGACCCATATTTTTCCCTGAGGATTCATTCAAAGCAGATATGTGCATCTCAGGACACTCTAAATCAAAAAGCTATCGGCATCACTGTAATAGTTTTCTTTTCTTTTCTTTTACATATTGTGGTATAATGGTTAACAAGCTAGTCTCGCAGCTCCATTAATACTGAAAATTGAATTTGATCCTCCCTGGATGCCCCATACAACCCATGACAAATGGGTTGGGTAAATACCTACAAATTTAACCAAAGCGTAAGATGATGATCCAACTAACTGATCCAATTCTGGATAAATATGGAAAATTGGGACGTGATTTTTTTTTATGGAGAGATGAAATTTTTATCAACAGTGAATTACTTCCCACAAGTTCTTTGTCGTTTTTTTTTTCTTTACCTTAATTCATCTATACTTGTATAAAGGACAGTTGTATGTATGTGTGTATGTCCGGAGGGAGCTATGAACATAAAACAATTAGCAACAAAATCAATATAGTTAATTATTCACTATCATCAGATCTTGCTTTCTGAGCAAAAATAATGAACATTTGATTTATATTCGTGAAGATAATTAAAATAACAAAATTTAAATGATAATAGCATGGTGCATTATATCTTTTATTCATTAATATAATCAACACTGAAAATTTCATTAAACTCGATTAATTCCCTACTTTTTGGTTTGTTTTTTGTTTTTTTGTTTTCTTTCGGCGGGGTGACATACGATGGTGGAATTTAGGTCTTTTAAGTTCGATTTAACTGAAAAATGGGTCTTCTTTTTTTTATCTTGTAAAGCAAACGCAAGACAAAATCATTTTAGCTACAGAGTGGTGAATACATGGAATAAACTACCTTCATCAGTAGTGAATGCCCCATCTCTAAACTCCTTCAAGGCAAAGTTGGATAATCTGTGGAATGATATTAAATATTCTGTGGATTTAAAATGAATATCTATAAGGAACAGCTGACAGGTCTCAGACCTAATATACTAGCTGAAAAGATATTATTATTATTATTATTATTATTATTATTATTATTATTATTATTATATGAAGATAGGTTTTAAAAAGGAAAATTTAGGGGGAGATAATTCAGTATTGATAAACACTGACTCAGCATAAAAAATCATGCATCAATTCACCACATTTATCCAATTTGAATTACTAACCTCAAAATAGAAAAAAAAAGTAAACTGATCACCAGTGAAGTATAAATATAAAGAGGATATTCAGGGATTAAAACAGATTTGTTCTACTAAATACTAATTGTAGATTTTTTTTTGGAAGGGGAAGTGGACTAATCCTTAAATACACTTATATCACAACAGCCTGTTTTTTAATCTTTTGGCGCTTAATCTTTTTTTAAATATACCAGAAAACAATTGACATAACGACACAAAGATTTTAAATGTTTCAAGTGATCAGGTGTGTACAGTAATTTTAACATGACTATCTTTTGGAAATAGCATTTTCGAAAGTTAAATAGGCTTTTCAAGAATCCAATTTAAAAATTTATTTGGAAGCAAGCATCCTCTCCACTCAATTAATAAAATTTTTTTTTTTTTAAATTATAACCCCCCCTCCAAAAAAAAGGCCTTCTTAGCAGCAGCAAGTAAAGTAGGCAGAGTGGTCTATTGTCAATACTAACCAGACAGCAAGGGAGTCTATCTCCTTTTCACTAGTGCCAGACCAGGGAGATTGTTTTAGTGTCTGAGGTGAAGCGCCACACCTTTCATCAGTACCCCCACTTTATCACACAGATCCAAGCTTTGTAACTCATGTACCGAGTTGGCATAGGCTGGTATCGAACCAAAAACCTTTATTTTCTAGTACACTTTTTAGGTACTAATTTCACGAGTGCCAGACCAGGGAGATTATTTTAGAATTTGAGGTGGAGCGCCACACTTACCATCAGCATCACATCACATAGATCCAAGCTGTGCTAGCATGGGCCAGTATTGAACTGAAAACCTTTATTTCTTAGTACATTTTTAGATAATAATTTCACTAGTGCTAGACCAGGGAGATTGTTTTAGGATTTGAGGTGGAGTGCCACACTTACCATCAGCATCCCATTTATCACACAGATCCAAGCTGTGCTACTCATGCACCGAGTTGGCATAGGCTGGTATTGAATCGAAAACCTTAATTTCCTAGTACATTTTTTTAGGTACTAATTTCACTAGTGCTAGAGCACTAGTTGTTTTTAGCGTCTGAGGTGGAGCACCACACCTCCCATCAGCACCCCACTTTATCACACAGATCAAGCTGTGCTAGGCATGGGCCAGTATTGAACTGAAAACCTTAATTTCTTAGTACATTTTTAGGTAATAATTTCAGGATTTTTGTTGTTGCATTTTCTTTGGTAGGAGAATACACTAATTGGATTGTGTATAATGAAAAAAAAAATCTTGTCTAAATGACTGAAGAAGAAAACCAATTTGGAACACCGTTTCTAGTTGACAAACAATTTGTGGTGCCGTTATAGTATGTGTCCTACCCAGTTTGAATGTGTCCTACCTCAGTAAGAGTATATTTATAGATATAAGTAGTAGGCAATTTATTGAAACTAATTATTTTTCACATATATTCAATTTCAAGAAATGCAATTCAGTCATAAGCTGTATATAGGAATTAAGAATAATTAAAAAAGAATTTATCCATAATTTACAGGAATCAGAGATCTATTTAATTCTAAAATATTCTAAAATTCTGAGTTAGGGTTAGGGTTAGCAGTTATTATTATAACCTTATATGCTTTTTATGGTAGGCTACATACTATAAGAGAGACATGATTTTGTAGGCCACATTCAAAAGGTAGGCCACATACTATAATGGTACCCAATTTGTTATTCAAATATTGATTAAACAGGTATGTTGTTGAGAGTTACTTTCAATCTATGATTTAAAAGATTTTAGAATACAAGACTACACACACCCAAGAAGAAGAAAAAAAACTTCTTTCTTTTCCATATATTTGATAATCCAATATGGGAAGAATGGAGTCAGTGCCTGCTGAGGGAACAGAAGGGGGGAAAATTGCATATATGGATAAATCGGGGAGGGGTTGGGTAGTGAAAGTAGCCAGAGATTCATGTATTTATAGAAATAGCGAAACAATACCTGGAAAAACAGCTGAGATCTAGAAACCGGAGGTGGGGGGGGGTTAAAAAGGAAAAATTGTTTATTTGAATATCTGGAATAGACAATATGCTAGAAGTTATGTTTAGGTTCAATAAGGCAGTGACATTTACGTTGATAAGGAAATGAAAGAACAAAATACTAAATTGTTGATATCACGAAGTACTAACACGTGAACCACAACATAAAAAAAAATCATTGAGTTCAAACAGTTTACAATTTCAACTCACTGACACGAGGAGGGGAAGGGGGGTCATGGAAATTTTATAAAAAGGTTTGAGAATTTTGAAAACCCTATCAGTTTTCAAAATTCCTGATTTATCATAATCTTCAGACCCTTACATAATTAGATATGCGTGTACTTGTTCAATTTAAGGGTCCCAAGAGGAAGGTGTAGCTGACGTCACATTTAAAATGTGCTTCAAGATAAAGTCAGTTTCTTTGTTTTCGTATTTCATTGACTTTTTTTTTTTTGTTTTGTTTTTGTTTTAACAAAAATAATTCTAAACAATCAAATAGATTCATTCATTTCAAAATAGACAAAATAATCCAGTTTTTTTCTTGGGAAATGTGCAATAGTTTCAAATATCATCACCATGTGTATACGCGTTCATTTTGCGGAAGAAGCCCCTTAAATTCATCTGTAATAGTCACACGGACGAAATGGCTTTATTTTATTTTTGTTCTAACGTTTATTTATTATTTCTGTTACGTAATGTAAGTGTAAAAGGGTCCTTGTAATTTTCTCTATGAAGGTGTAAATCACTGTAATCACCATAACATGACCTCTACTAGATTTCTATTGGGACCCTCAAATTGAACAAGTACAAAATATAAATAAATGGATCACTTATTCATATTTCAGTTCGAGTACGACAGTTTTTGTTTGTTTGTTTTTTTGTTTTTGTTTTTTTAGATTAATTTTAAAAATGTACACTAGATGATTGCATACGTTAAAGTGGAACATTCATTTTCAGTTTTGTTTTGGACTCATTGGGAGAGAGATTAAAATAATAAAAATATAAAAACGGAGGTAGTAATTTGTTTATACTTAAATTTCTCAGTTATTTATAAATTAAACTGGATTTTTTTTTTTTTTTTTTTAGATAAAAGTCGGTTACTGAATAAATCAATTTTTTTCACCCATTTTAAAGCTGTTTTGGCATGGATTAAAAAAAAAAAATGTTTCCTCGTGATCTGATACTGAATGAAAAAATGTTATAAAATAACAAAAAAAAAAATTGATAGAATATAAATATTTTTTATGGTAGTAATCACCTTCATTTTTTTTTTAACTTCATTCTTTCTATAAAAAAAAAAATAAAAATAAATAAATACATTTTTAAAAATCTGTTTGCTTGTGAAAAATACGAAAACATAGGGCTTGATTTTTTTCTCCATCTATTTTAACCAAATAAAATATGAAAATCCTGGAGCAATTCTTTTATCGACAATTTTTTAAAATAAATAAAGGAATTAATTATTTATAAAAAAAAATCTTTAATGTTTATTTGTTTTTAAAAAGATCCCCCCTCCCACCTAAAAAAATATCAACATCGTGACAAACCAAAGAAATATGATTATTATTTTTTAATAACAATAACAATAATAATAATAAAAATTCCCAGATGTCAAAAAATGTTAGAAATGTGCATAAAAAGCATTTCAGAAATTTTAAAGATGGCAGATAGAAATTTCAAACCATTTTTGTAAATTTCTCAAATAAATAACAAACATAAAAACAAATTAATAATAAAAAAATAAATCAACAATTAAATAATATCTTTAAATATATTTTCCATTCAAGAGACAACTAATCTATTTACATTTCCAACTTTCTCTATTTTGATAAAGAGTTACCCTTCCACCCAATCATTCTTATTTTTATCAGTTGTTTTGTAGGTTTTATTTGTTATTTGTTTGTTTGTTGTTATTATTGTTTGTTTTTTGTTTTTTTTTGTTTTTTTACCTACTTCAAAGTGTTTGGGGTGGAATAATCGGATTGCTACAACATTATGATGAAACGGAATTTTTTTTATCCTCATGTTGATGATGAATAGAGAGAAGGGAGACTTGCTATTCAAATTACCCACGTGTCACTTCCAACCCAACATGTCAATAATAATATTTTCAACAGAGAAAAGGCTAAAGAAAATCTAATTAAAAACATAACTTATCTTTTTTTTATATGTAGTAAATATTTTTAAAGTTAACATTCAAATTATTTTTATAGATATCATATATACCAAGATTAAACAAGGATAAATTATTAATATCTAAAAATCCAAATTTAGTCGAGCGGTAAACATAACCCATTTAAAATTACTGTTCTAAACCTTTAAAGGATTTTTTGTTCCCTATAAAAGACCCTTTAATAATATATTAATAATAATAATCAAATCTTAATACTTTAATAATTTTTAAGTCTTTATTTTTTTTAATCTAAAACGAAAACCCCTGTTTTTTTTTAGTAATAATGGAGACTGGTTGAAGTTTGGACGGTCTTGTTTTGTTTTAGTTTTTTTTTAATATATGCAAAAAGGTTTATAAAAATATTTAGAAAACTAATAAGTAAAAGTTTAATTCAATAATCTTTAAGTGGACATTATATCTGCCAGCTACAAAGTGAAAGTCGTGTTTTTACATGATTGTCTTTAGTTTAAACACGAGGAAAAACAAATTTAGCAAATTGTGATTTTAAAGAGTCCCTTAGTAAATAAAAAAACACATATGTATTTTAATTACCTTAATTTTTTCATACTATCTTAATCAATCAATTTTGTAAATACCTATGTATTTTGATTATTTCAGTAAAAAATACCTATCTTTGCAATGTATGTAGGTATGTAATTTTAGATCTAACAAAAGCAAATAAGATGATTAAAGTTTATTATTCATTATAAAAATTACATTTTTGAAGGGATTAAAAAAATGTTTTTAATTTTATTTATGTTCTAAAAAGTTAGAATAGAAATGTTTATTTTTTCACTGATTTAGGTAGGAATTATCTTTCATTCATTAATTTTCAAAATTTTGATTTGTTCAAAATTATGAAGAAAAAAATTATCACACTAATTTAAAAAAAAAAAAAAAAATTTAAGATATTACATAAAAATAAAAATTTTAAAAATGCGTTTATTACACAAATTTACAAAAAATCTAAATTAATTTTGTTAAATTGGTCTGTTTTTTTGTTTTTAGTTTTTTTTATATAATAATGGAGCCTGATTCGGGGGTGGGGGGTTTTGGGGTCTTTTTTAAATAAATGCCAAAGGGTTTATAAGAAAATATTTAGATAAATAATAATTAAAAGTTTGATCTTTAAATAAAGATTATTATATCTGCAATCTACAAAGTGAAAGTTGAGTTTTTACATAATTTTCTTCATTTATTTTACATAACAGTAAAGACTAAGTCTTCTTAGTAAATAAAGAAATACCTATGTATGCAATAATGTCTAAGTTTAGTTGGAATTATCTTTCATTAGCAAGATTTTCGGAATCTAGAAATTATTTTCAAATTTTTGATAAATTGTTCAAAATTATCAATAAAAATAATCATTCCATATTAACCATTATATATTTAAAAAGATTTTAAATAGAAACAGACATTCGTTTATTGCATAACACTAAAAAGGTTAAAGTTTAAATGTAACTTTCTCAAATTGAGTTGATAATAATATAAGCTGTAAAAAGAGATAATTTTCAAAAGGAAAATGTAAACAAAACCATAAAACGTCAAAAAAAAAATTGTTAAACAAGTGCGTGAAATATTAAAGTGGACAAAAAAATAAGTTTAATAATTAAACTTTAATTATTGTCAAAAAATATTTTTGATGCGAAACGAGTGCTTTCTTTTTCTTCTTTTAATTCATTACATTAGTTTTCTTAAACTAAATATTTTCATTTTTTTTTTAATAATTAATTTTTAAAATTAATCTTTATCAATTAAAGTTTATTTATTATCAATTAATTATATCCAGTTTATAACAAAAATTATTATTTTTTGTTTTTTAGGTAAAATAAAAAGAAATACCGTTAACTCCCACTTATTTTTAAATATCAACATTTTTCACTGGCGTTGTTTTATCTTTTTATTTATTTTTTTAAAATATTTTACCCCCCAAAACATTTTATTCAAAACTTATTTTCTCAAATAAAAAATAATTCTAGAGTAAATAAATAAAAAAAATATTTAATAAACAGTGAAAGTAAACTTAAAATTCAAACTTAAAACGTTTTGGGGGTAAATTTAAACGGGAAGTATAAAAGGTTTAAATTTTAAAATTTATTTTGATTATAAACTCGTGGATAAAACGTGCTTTTTATATTTATATAAACAAAAAAGATAAAAAGACTTAAAAGTTCGTGATTTTCTTCTAAATAAACCAAATTAAGAGTTTTATATCCGATTATTTTGAGTAATTTACTGGGATTTACCGCCAATTTTATACGGTTGTCTTCACTGATGGTTAACTCAATAAGTTATTTTTAGGTAATAATTAAAAAGAAAAAAAAAGAAAGACTAGATTTACAAAATATGAAAAAACAAATATTCTTTTAAATATAAAAAGATTTTTTGTTCTAGTTTTACTTTAATTTGGTTTAATTTGATTTAGATTTGGTTTTAATATCGGTTTTAAAAACCGAAAAAATACCCTCCCTTTGCAATCACGTTGGACAAGTGAGAGTCATGTGCACCATTCATTTTTACAAGACATCAGTTTGAAAAAAAAGAAAAGAAAAAGGTTAATAAGTAAATATATACATATATTTTAATTATTACTTACAGATCGGACCTGTCTTCTGAATATGTAACATATAAAACTCCATATCTTGGCCGCCAAAATGAAAAAGCCGCGTAAGCCCATAACAAAGTAGGTGATCATTAGTGTAGCATTAATATTTAAACAAATTACACCTCCTGTCTTCTCTGTTGTTTTTTGTTGTTGTTGTTGTTTTGTTTTTTTTTAAGTTCCTTGAGGGGTCAGTTTAAAAAAATAAAATAAATAAAAATAAAAAAGGAATTAACACCTTCCGTAAAGAGGTAAAATATGCCTTTTTTATATATTTTTTTTTTTTTGGTTTAAAAAAATATTTTTTTTAAATGACAGCACTTTAAAGTTTTTTTAAACACTTTCAAATGATAACTAATAAAAAATAATTTAAATAAATTAAATTAAAATAAACTTATATTGCTATATATTTTTATAACTATACAAGTCCTCCTAAAAAAAAAAAAAAAAATCAAGAAAATCTATTAAAAAAACTAAAATAATTAGATAACATTTTTTTAATTATACAAAAAAAAATCTATTTAGATTTTAAAAAATATATATATGTAAAAACTGTTGCAGAATAAAGGTTTTCTTTATTTATTTTTCAGGTAGGGTTTTCATAGTGTAAATAAACCCATGCTAAAAAGACCAACAATATGTTACCTACTAAACTACTTAAAGAAGAAAAAATAAATGAATGAATAAAAAGGAACTTATCTATATAGATATATGAATAAAGAAAATAGATAAAGAAAAAGAAAAAAAAGGTAAATATATCTAAAGATTAAAAACAGTCATTGATTGTTGGTAGTAAACAAAAAACTACTACTACACTATTGTACTTAGTATCTTGTACTTTTTCCTTTAGCAGATGTATTACTAATTAATACTAAAAACTAAATTATCTTTAACTACTAGTTAAAATTAATAATCCGTTCTATCTACTGATTTACTAGTTTAGTAATCAGTGATAATAATGGGGTTGTTTTATAATAATAATAATAGTTATAATACTATAACTATTATTATAGCAGTCCCCTCCTGTTGTAGAGGGTGAATTTTTAGTTTAGTTAGCAGTCCTCGTTTGTTCCTGGTTATGTCTATCAACCGAAGGTGCCAACTTATAATTTTCCGACCAACTCAGGTAGGTATGATGCCGGATGGTACTCCAAGATAATAGTCGGACTTAATACACAAGGAACCGGCCATACATATCCCAAAATGCCTCCCGACTCACGCGATAACAAGTGGGTCAGATGTAAACAGTAAAGATGGTGGCAGTCGGAGTGAGAGAGCAAAACCCACTTGGGCTACTAATACCGCTGCTACTACTATAGCCATTCCGGAAACTAACGGAATATACCGAAGCATCTTTACATCACTCTTTATTCTACACCGAATATCAACATCTACCCAAAATCGACATAAACTTAACCAAAAAAAATAATTCCCATACAATTATATCTTTTCAAAATGTCTACCAATTACTATAAACGACTATAACCGGAATGCAACGAACAAAAACCACGTTTAACTCATCGATAACTGACAAGATATACGGAAAATCCCGAAATTAACCGAATTAGCACACTTTACAGCATGAAACGGAAGTGCACGAACAACACATTTGCGTCCCTGTCCTTATGTTTGTTGAGGATAGTAACCACGATTTACTGATTTTATCGTATCACTAATTATTACTCATTTTTACACACAAACTGTTTACTGACTTTGACTCTTAATATCTTTTACATATTGAAGAATAAAAACAACCCTTATTTTGTTTTATCATTATTGGGTTTTTTAAATTATTTATCGTAAAAACGTTGATTGAACGTGAGTGGGTGTATTTAAGAAGTGTCCATGTAACTAGATGCTTTTACTTTATAGATGATCAACGGCCTAAAAAAATGTTGTTTATTTTTTGTTATTTTTATTTTTTTATTTTTAGTTGTCTGACTTCGCGCTAATTACAGATTGAATTAATGTATGTAATTAAATACAGCTTTAACTCATTTCACTTCAAGCCCGAAAAAGGTTCCGCTTGTAATAACTTATTTGTCTACTGCTAATTACGGAATTTACCGAATAAATCCGATTTTCTTTACTGTAAAAAAAAAAAAAAATGTACTTACTTTTTAAGAATCAAAATTTTCACATTTTTTTTTTTTTAATTTATTATTTTTAGAATTAATTCAAAATTTTACTCTAAAAAAATATTCATACCCGAACGCTTTGAAAAATAATTTTAACATACAAGATTTTTATTTCAATAAATTTACTGATTCCAAAATGATAGAGATTTTTTATTAAGAGAAAAAAAAATTTCCAATAAATACCATTGGGTGCAAATGACTTGAAACTTCTGGCTATTTAAGGCAAATAAATTGGCCTTTTTTGTGCAAATCCTTTTCCTTCAAATGCTTTTGTTTTTGTGTCTGAGGTAGAGCGCCACGCCTACCATCAGTTCCTTACTTTACCGCACATATCTCTAGGCTGCTCATACGCTGAGTTGGCGAGGGTCGGTATCGAACTAGGAACCTCGCTGTTTCTAGCCGAGCGCTCTACCAACTGAACTAACCCGGCCCTTTTAGTAAAGTGTACCAATTATTCTAAGTAGAATAAAGCTTTCCAAAGTCTATCGGTGTTATCATTTGTCATAACACAGAGTTAGTCCCTCTACTTTATGATTACCTCTCCTTAGGAGAACTCTCTAGGGAATACTAGACTATATAAACTCTTTATAAGTGTACCAATTATTCTAAGTAGAATAAAGCTTTCCAAAGTCTATCTGTGTTATCGTTTGTCATAACACTTAGTTACTTCCTCTACTTTATGATTACCTCCCCTTATAAACTCTCTAGGGAATACTAGACTATATAAACTCAATAAGTGTACCAATTAGTCTAAGTAGAATAAAGCTTTCCAAAGTCTATCTGTGTTATCGTTTGTCATAACACTGAGTTACTCCCTCTACTTTATGATTACCTCCCCTTTGGAGTAGTTGGATGCATACCTTTCCGAAGGGTATTAGCGCTATGTGAACTGTAGTTTCGTCCAGGAATTGAACTCGGGTTGACGAGTCCATTTCCTATGACTCTAACCATTAGACCACATGCCTGCAACTTATATATCACTCATGTTTTATGGAGGCATGTGGGCTAATGGTTAGAGTCGTAGGAAGGGAACTCGTTGACCCGAGTTCAATTCCTCGACAAAGCTGTTTGCATTTCACATGGCGCTAATACCCTTGGGAAAGGTATGAATCCAATTCTCCCTCCAGCTATGGGTAAATAGCAGGGCAGACTGGGTTCTTTTACCATGGCCAAGTAACCAGTCTAGGAGAAGGAAAACTCTGAATTCAAATATTGTCCAATCACTGACAGTGCTCTGCTGCTGCTATTATTATTTATACTGACCTTTTCTGGTCATACTAGCATTACTACTTGGATCTTCTTGGACGACGGAACGTAGTATCATATCACAGGACTTATTCATTTACCAAAGGATTCTATATCACAGGACTTATTCACTTACCAAAGGATTCTATAACTCGGGACTTACTTACTTATTTACTTTAAGTTCTTTACAACTGGCCAAGGATGGCGGCCAGATACTTAACAGGTTATGGGCCCAGTACGCTTCCACTGCACCAAATACTTAACAAAACTAACTTAAGACATTGGCTGTTTGAGAGAAGAGATCAAACATAGGGTTAAATCCTGTCAATCAAATTCCCTGTATTTTTCCACAAAACCGTTAGTTTGACTTAACTACACTACCATACACAATTGATAGGCAACCTATCAATTTTGTTATCACGCTCCTCCTCATCTTAGTAGCGGGAAAGATCCAGGGGCTCACATCCTCTACATGCACTTGCTGGATTCCATTGTTGACATTCTCCTCACTGAGTCGATGTGTGGCTTTCCAAAAGATAGAATTACTTCTGACATGACTGTGTGACTGATACAGGAAAAGTACAGGAAGCAACGTGAAGAAGATCTATACTTTGAATTTATAGATCTCAATAAAGCATTTGAGATGAGGAAAATGGAATACTGAAAAGGAACAAAATGTCAGATATCAGAAATCAATACAAGGATTAAGGATAAAATATTATAAAGTTTTAACCACGAATGGTGACAGACAGGTCAAGGGTTAAGAAAAAAACGAACAACTTGAAATAGGAATAAAAGACGTGTATTACGGAATATATATATATAACAATAAGTTTGCAAACTTTTAGTCCGTCTGCACAAATGTATATAATTTGTAAAAAAACTTAGCTGAATCCTGAGCACGTTACTCTCACTTCAAATAGCAGTCGTCAGATTTCACTTGCCGTCCAAACACTTTCTTCCTCACTCCCTGTGTCAGTGACAGTCCGTCTTATTTCTGCTCGTTCGGCTGCGCTTATGCAAATTCTGATATACCTCATCCGGGTTGCTGCCAACAGCATTTCAGCTACAAGGTAGCGAGTTCGAATATCCGTAGTCGATATACTTCATACGGGTCTCTACTAACAGCACCTCAGTTACGAGGAGGTAGCGAGTTCTAATATCCGTAGCCGATATACTTCATACGGGTCTCTACTAACAGCATCTCAGCTATGAGGAGGTAGTGAGTTTGAATATCCGTAGCCGATATACTTCATACAGGTCTCTATTAACAGCACCTCAGCTATGAGGAAATAGCGAGTTCGAATATCCGTAGCCACTCGCCACACTATTCCCCCTCGCACAGGCCAAACATATCCTGACGCGCTTTGTTTGTGGGGGCTGGGAATCCGTTGTTCATAGGGCTGCCTTTCAATTTTGTCACAGTATAATCGGATTAGCTCAGTCGGTAGAGCGTTCAGCTAGAAACCACAAGATTCCTAGTTCAATACCCGCCCTCGCCAACTCAGCGTATGAGTAGCACAGGGATCTGTGCGGTAAAGTAAGGAGCTGATGGTAGGTGTGGCGCTCCACCTCAGACGCTAAAATAATCTCCTTGGTCTAGCGCTGGTGAAAAGGGGATAGACTTCCTCGCTGCATGGCTGATACCAACAATAGGACCCCGACTTTACTTTAATTGTAAAAACAGCCCATGTTATGGTATTTGCCTCTCATCCCACTTATGAGGGCGTGACACAAGAACATTTTTATGTGGGCCCACCCACAAGCCAAAGCTCATGGCTGGTAGGCACAAAAAATGCCTTGATCCCGTCGGCATTCCCCTGCAAGGTGGGCACCTCAGGCACTGGGTAATAAACTCAGTCCTGCCCCTTTAAATCGAGGGGGCAGGTGTTGCCTGGGGGGGATAGCCCCCTGGGATCAACGCTGCAATATGTCTCATATTTACTAAGAAATGGTTGGCATCCTTCCGTCTACTAAAGACGATGGAGTAGTGTCCACTTTTTAAAAAAAATTTTTGTGTGGGTGGCTGAACAGTCCGATTCTTGAATGGCAATCTCTGGTGAGTGACTGCAAGCAAACAGTGATGCCTGCTGGAGTTGCTGTTGTCTCTTTCCTTTTAGCTCTCTTTTCCGTGGCGGCTGCTTTCTCTCTTTTTCACTCCTTTTCCTTCGTTGTTTGACAAGGCATCGCTAGGTCGCACTGTCATCTGCACAAGCCTCCCATGTGTTGGGTGCCCTCTGCCAATTTGCCATACAGTAGGTCTTTGGGGATGCGGCCTTTGTTTATCCTCCTGATATGACCAAGCCAACGTAGGCGTCTCTCGCAGATGATGGCAGGCATGCTGTTCATGTTTACTCATTCCAGCACTTCTGACGTTGGCACTTTGTCCTGCCAACGTATGCGTAGGATGCAGTGTAGGCATCTGAGGTAGAAATTGTCCAGTTTCCTCTCGCGGTGTGGGTATCATTTTTGTAGTGAGAAAACTAAGAAATAAGGGTTTATAATATATAATTTGAATACTTGGTTTAATATTTGGTATTTTAGATTATTTTTTTTATTCTCCAACATATTAAAAACAATCCTATGAATGATTTTATATATAAACCAATTAAAATATAATGTTGGAAATTCCATAGCTAATTATCTCCCCCTGCCGCTAGGGGGCGAGTGCCAACATCGTATGTTGGCGCCAAATACCAAAACTTCACTTATCGCAAGGCAGTTACTGGAGAGAGACGTCAAAAGAAACGCTCTCATTACTTAGCCCAAAAACAGGGCCTTCTTATCATGGAGCACCCACTGAGTGTAGTTGCGTAAACAGCGGTCCCTACACTTCATTCATCACTTAGTCGCAAAGCAGTATTGGAGGAGAGACGTAAAAACACCAAGCTCTCATTACCAAGCCCCAAAACAGGGCCCACTTATCACAGAACTTTACAACCAGCTCCCTTCTAAGCATTGTATCTGCATACTGCATAAGGCCGGTACTATTGCACACTGACTGAAGGACGAGAAACTACTGAGACGAAGTATCTTATCTACATTTCCTATCGATGAGAAGAAAACCGTGTTATCACCATTACTCCAAGAAAATTCCTCCACAGATAAGTCTTGTAGCAAATACCATAAAATTTGCAACAATTTTATGTAATTTTGTCAATACAGTGTCTGCATTTACTTTCGTGTTTGTTCCTTCTTTGTCCGACAATTTGCCTACAACTACGGAGAAATAAGAGCTCCTTCGAATCCGTAAATACTCTTAATAATTCTTATTTAATTTTGTTAGTTTTTCTAATTTAATATATATCATATAATTTAATTATATCATTAAGAAATAAAGGTTTACATAATATATGGTGTGATTAATTTGCATACTGGTTTTATGGATTAATTTGCATACTGGTTTTATGGATTAATTTGCATACTGGTTTTATGGATTCTTATTTAATTTTGTTAGTTTTTCTAATTTAATATATATCATATAATTTAATTATATCATTAAGAAATAAAGGTTTACATAATATATGGTGTGGTTAATTTGCATACTGGTTTTAACAAAACTGGGTTTAATAAATAATTAGTTTGTGTTATTAATCTGTAATATTGTTTCATTCTCCAACATATTAAAAAACAACCAGGGAATGATGTTATATAGAAACCAATTAAGATATTATTAAAATAAGTGTAATCTTTTTATATGTGTTCTTATTTAATTTCGTTAGTCTTTCTAATTTAATATATTTCATTACATAAAAACTTAGATACTTATGTTACATAATTGTTAGTACCCTAACACTTATTTACAGTAGTGTAGAAACCAAAATGGCTGTTATAAGTTGTAGCCAGCAGCCTTGAAGGATTGAGTAACAAGGCTTGACCTCATCCTGATCCTTCCGGTGGATACCGTGAGAATCGGTGGAGAAGACCATCTTCCGGTTTAGATTAGAAAGACAGTTTAGTTAGTATCAGCCAAACCACGAAAGTGTTAAGCGCACTGTCGACTCAATCTGCACAGGTAGTCTGGTGGGGATTTCAGAATAAAATATGATCTAAAGCAAATCGAAGTCTTGTGTTATTATCTAAAAACTACCAATGACACAGGGCTTCTGATAAAGAGAAATCCCCAATGGAAGACCAGACACAAAGTCCCCAAGACGAAGTCCAGACGCTAGAAGAAGAACGTAAGATACCAAAGATGAGCAGAAGAATAATAGAAGTAAAGAGAATATACAACACTTACGCTTGGAGGTGGGGGCACATATTCTTGGTAATTTTGATAAAAGTTGAAATCAGTTTCTCATTGATTTATACAGGTAGATTTTCTCTGCTTTCTGATCAATCAGAAATAATTAATTCCTACAAAAAGGTAGAGTTGCTAATTAGATAATTATTGGATATCATTAATAAGTCACTTTCTAAACATTTTTCTCAATAATTGTAGGTGAGTAATTTAAGCCACCACATGCCCACTTACAATCTCAAAGACTCCAGTTGCATAGCTAACAGGCCTTTACTTGGTATAGCCTTAAAAAAAAAAGTTGGCAGAATAGCTTATTGTAGGTATCAGCTGGACAACAAAGGAGTCTATCCCCTTTTCACTAGCACTAGACCAGGGAGATTATTATTCTGAGGTGGAGCGCCACACCTACTTCCACCTCCTCATTTTACCTCACATATCAGATTACCCAGTTTGTGCTACTCATGCACTGAGTTGGTGGGGGATAATTGTTGCATAGTCAGGTAGTAGTAGTAGTTGTCAGTAGTAGTAGCAGTAATAGTAGTAGCTAACTTGAAGAAACAACATATGAAAGTTGTATAGTCAAAAAGGGGTTGTTTATTTCTTTCTAGGCTCATGGGTTCTTTTTCAGAGAGAGAGAGAGAGAGAGAAAGAGTGGGGGTAAAGCTGTTCTATCATAAATCACATTCCTGCATGCTGTTCGCTGCTAGCCTAGACACGTCATGTCACAATAGAGCAAAAAAACAACTAAATCTGACTCTTATTGTTTCCCAGACCGAAAAGAGTTCCTTCTACTTCCATTTGTGGTCCTGGGAGTGGCAGGGACACATCCGCTTCTGCTCCTCCACTGAAAACCTGGGACTTCCGTTTATATCTTCAAATCTAGTTCAGGGGTCACCGGCTGACACATGTTTATCTTCTTTCTGTTCTTATTTCTTTTTTCTTCTCTTTCTCCAGAAATCTGACTACCGTCCTCCTTTCAATCCCAAATTCTTCGTAGACCATAATAATTACGCTACAATTAGTATTAAGAAGAATAAGAAGAAGAAGAGAAGAAGAAAGATAGATAGATAGATAGTGAAGAAGAAGAAGAAGAAGAAAAAGAAGAAGAAAAAGAAGAAGGGGATAGCAAGAAGAAGAAGAAGAAGAAGAAGAAGAAGAAACGAGAAAGATAGATAGATAGATAGTAAAGAAGAAGAAGAAGAAGAAGAAACAAGAAAGATAGATAGATAGTAAAGAAGAAGAAGAAGAAGAAGAAGAAGAAGAAGTGATTCCTTGGCAAGTGCTCTACCAACTGAGCTATCCAAATATCAGTAATTGATTCTATCCTTTTTCACTCACAGACATTCTGATCTCTCAAAGACATTATCTCTTCCAAATTCAAAAAAACCATTATCATTGGAAATTCAACAGAGAATTATCTTCCCCTGCCGCTAGGGGGAAAATCGCCAACAGGAGGTTGGCACGAGAATCAAACCAAACGTCACTTATCACAGAACAGTTACCAGGGAAGGACGTGAAAATAAGTGCCTCCAGCCACCTCGCCCATAACCATCAAACTTTCTAAGGCGTTGTATCAGCATACTTTCAAAGGCTGATACAATAGCATACTAACAGAAGGCTGAAGAACGAGAAACGACCTGACGAAGCGTCTTAACAACATTCCAACCAGCAAACAGAATACCCCCTGTTATCACCACTTCTCCAACGAACAGTATTTAACCTCACAGATAAGTCTCGTAGCAAATGCCAATAAAATTTGCAACAAGTTCTTGTATTATTTGTCAATACATGTATTAAATTTCCATTGTGTGTTTGTCTTCTTTGTCCGAACAATTTACCTGCAACTGGGAGATTTAAGAGGTTCCCCCCTTTAAACACGTAATTCCTCTTATTATAAACCATTCTTTAATCCAGTGATTCTCAGGTGCGCTCTGTGGTATTCCTGAAAAATCTATCCAGATATGAAAAAAGAAAGTTTTTCAGAGAAAGCTACAGATTTGGAAAAGAACGGTGATGGAAGAACAATTTTGAAATGTTCACTTTTGATAAGTAATAATTGCAAAACTGAAATTCTGCCAATGATAGTTGAATATTTATCAACTTTAGAAAAAAATTTATTATTATTATTTTCCATCAATTAACACTGCGCAATATGACTGGATTAGAAACCGTTTTGTAGAAACTGCAATAGATTCTAGTTTAAAGCTAACAGAAAAAGATGAACTGGCAGTTGTGTCCATTGATCATGGATTAATGATTAAATACAAAGAATTGTCTCGTGAAGCTTTTTGGATTTCTATTAAAAAACAACATGTGTCGATATCTAAAAAAGCGCTGGCCATTTTATTGCAATTTTCCACCTCATATTTATGTGAACTGGGATTTTCAACCCTTTCAACAATTAAGTGGAAAAAGAGCGGAACTCTTCAATGCATTGATGAGGAAATGAGAGGAAATGTGACACAAGGTCAATTTGTTAAGCGGAGTTCTACAGGTTTGAATTCAGAGTTTTCCTTCTAGACCGGTTGCCTAACCAAGGTTAAAGAACCCGGTCTGCCCTACCATTTATCCATAGCTGGAGGGAGAGTAGGATTCATACCTTTCCCAAGAGTATTAGCGCTAAGTGAAATGCAATTACTACGTCTAGGATTTGAACTTGGGCAACGAGTCCATTTCCCATGACTTTAACCATTACACCATGCGCTTCCTTACATCATGGTGTCTAGAAACGTCAGTGTCATGCTGAGTTGTTGTATAGACCCCAAAGGGTTTATGTAGACCACTTTGAGAACCCCTACAGTTAACTCTTTATTGGCCATCATGACAGAGGGGCACCAAAGAAGTGATACAATAACTGCTTAAAAAAAATCCTTTCTAATCAAAATATAAGTAAATTCTTATTTGTTGTTGAGGAACATCAATTTCAGTTGCCAAGGGAGATAATCTGCTTAGCCATTGTTGTAGTGCAATTGTTGAGCTGTGTAGATCAGCAGTCCCCAACCACCGGGTCGTGATCCGGTACCGGGCCGCACAGAACGTTTGAATTTTTCTTTTGAGTTTTTTATTATAATTATTTCTTATTAGAAAGGATTTTCATTCTAAAATAAATATTTTCATTTACAAAGATGTTGTTAATTATTGATTTATGAACAAAATTTAGTTGCAATATCAATGTTTTAAGAGCCAATGTATAAATGTAAATGAAAATAATTTTACAGATCTATTTGACCCATAAATAGGACCCTCAGGTCACAGGTATGATCACTCTGAGTCAGAGCAAATCTAAGAGTAACAGCAACAAAGGAATTATTCCACACATATGGTACCCTTATGTACAGTACCCTTATGAACAGTACCCTTATGTCCAGTACCATTATGTCTGTGAAGTTGCAAAACTGCTTCTGTAAAACAAATATAGGACAAAAGAGCAAAGATGTCCGTTCAGCCGTATTCTTTGAAAACTTTTTAGCCTGGCACTCCTAGCAACGTTTGTAAAGCCCAGAAAGGATTGATCAAACAATTTTTTTTTTATGTTTTATTATTTATTTATTTTTTATATGAGGGTTTGGGGATTGGGGATTGGCAAATAAAAATTTTAAAAAAGGGAAAGGAGAAAGCTAACAAACAAAATAAAACAAACATGCCTCGTTTTGAGCTGGACGTGTCACATTCCGCGGATTTAATCATGAAACAGGATGTAACAATTGGCTGATGGAGCTGAAAAAAAAAAAGAAAAAAGAAAAAAAGAAAATCAAAGAAAAAGTCGTCTACCTTTAACCGAAGGATCACCAATGCCATTCTCTCGGTCATTCTCGTTACTAAGATACAAGTCAAGTTTTTAATTTATTTTCATGTTTCAGGTCCTTATCTATGAGAAAGGACTGAAAAGTTCATAGACTGACCTCTAGCTATGGGTAAAATAATATGGTAGGGTAGGCAACCAGTCTAAAACTTTAGCAAAACAGTCATTTTTAGAAGTAGGAAGTTACCCAACCTGTTCACCATAGGTAGGAACTGACACAAGGTCACAAATAATGAGCATCCAGCGAGGATAAACTTACTTTTCAGTAGTAATAGAGCTGTGAGACTAGCTTGCTAACTATTATACCATGATGGGATGCCTAACAGTAATTATGAACTTTTGTTTAGTAATTTAGGGTGTCCCAGAAAAAACAGAACCCACAAATTTTGTAATAAAACTGTTAATTTTCCCATTAAACAAATAAATTATGGTTTAGAGTTAGGGTTAGGATTGGGGTTTAGGGTTTAGGGTTAGTTTAATGGGAAAATAAACAATTTGGGTTCTGTTTTTTATGGGTCACACTGTACAGGGTGCCTTACTATCCATGAGAGTATCTTAGTCAGTCTATGAACTTTTCAGTCCTTCCTCATAGATAAGGACCTGAAATATGAAAATAAATTAAAAACTTGACTTGTATCTTAGTAACAAGTAATTATTCATTAAGTTTTGCTTAATCGTGGCACAAGGCAGGATGCACGGGGCACCCAGTGAGACTCAAACTCACTAGTAATGGTTTGCTAGTCCAGCTTGTTAAATATTACACTACCTGTGGTGAACAGGTTGGGTAACTTCCTACTTCTAAAAATGACTGTTTTGCTAAAGTTTTAGACTGGTTGCCTACCCTACCATATTATTTTACCCATAGCTAGAGGAAGGATAGTTGGATGCATACCTTTCCCAATGGTATTAGCACAATGTGAACTTGACCCTTTTCTATGAAAATAACCATTACACTACAGATACTACAAAGAGGCATATATTGAAAAATAAACCTCATTTGGTTACTATCTATGAGAGTAATTATTTACTAAGCTTTAGTTGTGGCACAAGGCAAGATGTATAGGGCACCCAGTGAGACTCAAACTCACTAGTAGTGGTTTGCTAGTCCAGCTTGTTAAATATTACACTATGCGAGGTGCCTTACTATCCATGAGAGTGTCTTGGTCAGTCTATGAACTTTTCAGTCCTTCCTCATAGATAAGGACCTAAATATGAAAATAAATTAAAAACTGTACAGGGTGACCCATAAAAAACAGAACCCAAATTATTTATTTATTTTCCCATTAACTCTTAACGTCCTATACCACCTCATTCAGCCTGTCCAGAAGTCACATTCGTTTTCCTAATCTGCCCAAACAATAGCCTTTATTTAAATGCAATATTAAACATATTTAGAAGTCTTTGATTTAAGGAAATTAACAGGTAACTTTAAATGAAAAGGCCATTTTTAGCCACTTTTTGATAAATCCTTATAGAAATGTGGCTCTGAACTTGGAAAATTCTTAACGGGATGTTAAGAGTTAAACTAACCCTAAACCCTAATTTATTTGTTTAATGGGAAAATTAACAGTTTTATTACAAAATTTGTGGGTTCTGTTTTTTCTGGGACACACCCTAATTTACTAAACAAAAGTTCATAATTACCTGCCTGACTTATCTACATGGTATATATACAATCCTTAGAGGTGTGTAGTGTAATGGTTACTGTTGTAGGAAATAGACACAATGCAAATAAATTGAAATCAATTACACACAGTCATTCCAGTGGGTTTAAAACTGACCATCTAGTGAAAGAAAGGAAACTAAACCGGTTATTTCAATTAATTTGCTCAATGATGTAAAGTCATTAGTACAAAATAAAAAACACCCTCCGGGCGATGTAAAATTTAATTTTTGAAACATATTGCCTGAGGGGTGGGAGTAAAAAATCCAATGTCAGAGAGTTTGTACCCTAAGTAAGTAAAATCATAAAATTTATTAAAGGATTAAAAAATAAAACAATTTGAAATGTAAACTTTAAATATGTATTAAAATAAAAACAAACTATATATAGATATATAATACCAGTCATGTATTTATTAAAACTTGTTTTAAAAAACAAACAATGAGGACTGTCTAATGTTGCATGTTCAAATTTTGAGTTTGTTGTATATTGGTTGGTTTGGTTTGGTTTGTTTTGTTTTACGGCATATCAACCTCAGTGGGTCATTTAATGCCGATAAAGTTTTGAAATAAATCAATTCTTAATGGATAATACAATTTTTTTATAGATACATTTTTCTATTTAACCTATAGATGGGACCCTAACAGGTACTACCACTCTGGGTCAGAGTGGACCAGGGAGCAATGGTGATGAAGGGGTGCTCCACATTCCCCAAACCTCCAAAACTGGAACCTCACCATCAGATAGAGTTTAACGTCATTCCCAGGACATGTAGACCCTCAGTCACCGCCTTCTAGCACCCATATGATAAAAAGGGGTTGGAGCTTGCCATAAGGGCAATAGGGTTGGGAAAATCATATAGGTGCTAGGGCTTGACGTGACCAGCCGATTGATTGGAGGGGGCCTCTCCGACCGCCCGTCTAGCCCAAGATAGGGTCAAAATGGAGTATTGCAAGTCATGAACTGCTCATCCACCTGGGCTCTATCCTTAAGCATCACAGGTCGCCTTCTAGCACCCATATGATAAAAAGGGGTTGGGGCTTGCCATAAGGGCAATAGGGTTGGGAAAATCATATAGGTGCTAGGGCTTGACGTGACCAGCTGATTGATCGGAGGGGGCCTCTCCGACCACCCGTCTAGCTCAAGATAGGGCCAAAGTGGAGTATTGCATGTCATGAACTGCTCATCCACCTGGGCTCTATCCTTAAGCATCACGGGTCGCCACCCACGACCAACAGGTGGTCCCATTGGGGGAGTCTTACCCCTCTACAGAGGTGCAGTCGGTGCATTCTAACGCCCCAGTCGACAGGGCGGAAGTTTGGTTGGTGGTAAATTTTATGTGAAATGTAACATTACAGAAACAAGCAAAACAGTACAAATAATCACAAAGAAGTTTGAGTCATAATAAAAATTTTGAGTACTTTATATATAATTGTTATCTTATTATAATGGAGATTGTGGGATTTTCTGTCTGTAACCGAAACTATATTACTATACAAGTCACAATTCCCTTTGTTATTTACATCACATTCTCCATGATTTTATTCTTTATTTAAATCTCAATTATTAATAAAATTAGTTTTACATCATTAAGACTGTTGACCATATCTACATACACCGAACATGCAATTATATTTTTATATACAACAAAATAGCGGATTACAATGTGAATGGGAAGGCTAATTTGCATATTGATCTTAAAAATTTGATTTTAATAAATATATGCTTAGTATTATTGATTTCTAATTGTTTGGTTTTATCTTATTGAATATGAGCAAAAATCTCGGGGATAAATTTTAAAAGAAATCCATTAACAAGAAGAAATATCTGTAATTTTATTCTTTATTTCCTATCTTAACAAAATAGTTAAATTAAGAAAATTTACCAATGAAAGAGGGGAGTAATGGAAAATGATGGAAGAGTCAGTTTCAAAGCTGTTCTATTTTTCAATCATACCCCCTCTGTTTCAAATCTTTTTATCTGCATTCTTATTCAGTTTCATTGGCTTTTCTAATTTAATATAATATTCTATTATATTAAAACCTAAATACTTGCACCCGAAGGGTGCATATATTTGCTAGTATATATAACTAAATTTATATATATATATATATATTATATTTATAGGGTTATTTTTGAAGTATATTACCAACCACATGAAGTATATTACCAACCACATCATATTTATATAAATATATATAAACCACATCATATTTATATAAATATATATAAAATATATATTTTTCAAATTAGGTATATAATATCTATTACATATTGATTATTGATTGATATATATCAATTGATATATTTTATTGAAATAAATTAATATATTAATAATATATTAAGTTATTTAAATATATATATTTATATATATTTAACTTAGTTATATATATAACTAATTGTTATATATATATATATTTTGAGTAAAAGTTTGAGTCATAATAAAAATTGTCCTTTTATGTGTATTATGAATTGCATCAAATGCGCCACAATTTACAAAGATGTAGAATGGTTAACGATTTTCTTTTTTACAAATTCTTATTAGTGTTAAGGTTTACTTGTATTTGTTCACACGATTTGAGGAGAGTTATTTGACCTTATGACCTTTAGGCACCCCTTTTGCTTTGCTCATTCATAAGTACATTTTTTCATTTACACCGTCAACATCCGGTTGTTTGTTAACAGACGATTTTTAGAGTTTCTTTTTAAATTATAAAACTAACCCTTAACCCTAACCCTAACCCCTAACCCTAACTTCTAACAAACAACCGGATGTTGACGGTGTAAATGAAAAAAATGTACTTATGAATCAGCAAAGCAAAAGGGGTGCCTAAAGGTCATATGGTCTGAGTTATTTTGTGACTTGCCTGTTCGCTGGTTGCTGCTTTTCTGAGGGTTCTTACTACTAGAATCTTCCTTTCCCCCACTCTCAGAATGTCCATTAATTGGCGGGAGTTTTAAACTTTTGGTGTTGGTCAGTCTGGCTTTGTCTATATTTAGAATACAATTCTTTTTTCTTTCTTCCTCCAAACCTGGTCTAACATGAATCTACAGCTTATGAACCATTACAAGTTCAGATCCTGGATGAGGCTGTTTGCATTTAACATAATGCTAATGCCCTTGGGAAAGGTATGAAGCCAACTATTCTCCATTCAGCTATGGGTAAAATAGTAGGGCAGACTGGGCTCTTTAACCTTAGTGTGGTGAAAAGTGATTCTAGCACTCGAAAACCCATAAAGGAAAAAGGCCCAGCTTCGTTTCACAGGGCTGGGTCTGTGTTTTCGTAGATCCCTTTTACGTTGATATCGCGCACGCGCTCACAAAGCAGAAGTGAGGCAGAAAAAAGGTAAACAAGCAGCGGCGACACGAGAACGCGAAAAAGGGAAGTCCGAACGAGTGAACGGAAACGAAGTGAATAAGAGTGAAGGAGCGATAAAAGAGAAAACTGAGAAGGATAACTAAGAGAAGAAGGAGACAAACGAACGAGAGAAAGAACAAATACAGAAGCGCAGAAGAAGGAATACAAGGATAAAAGAGACAGACGCAGGTTATAACGAATTCTTTGTTTTACTGTATTTTAACTTATCATTTGCTGTTTTATTTTTGGCAAAATAAATCAGTAACTGTTAAGTTTTTTGTTCGGGCTAACTTCAAGGCACACTTAGTTTATGGTCTTTTTTGCTGGGCATCATATATTTTCCCACATTAACCAGGGGGTGCATTTAAATTTCAATGAAGAAGACTCAACAAACAAATGAAGATATAAACATATACCAAAAAAAATACAATTTGCAAACTTAATGGCGTTTGCAGCCAGACTTATCTGCTGAGTTCCATCTTAGTTCTTCCTTTCTTTTCCTTTTAGAAGTCCGTCACAAACGATGATGACATCTTCAACAGTTGTGGACCCTCTGGTGACTAGTTAGTCGAATTCCGCAAATAACTTGCAGATGTGGTCACACACATTGCAAAAGAAATTTCCATCTGCATTTGGTGGTTCATGACGACAGGCGTCTTGCTAACCCTGTCTGCTGGAGGCCAGATCCTCCACGCTTGAAGGTGTGATGCTGCATTTCTTCAGCGTTGTCTTAATATGGTCTTTTAACTGCTTTTGGTGACCTCCTGTCCTCAGCCTGCCATCTGCGAGTTCACCATAAAGTATTTTACGAGGGAGTCTGTCTACAGGCATGGGGATAGTGTGACCCAACCATTGCAGTTCTGGGAGAGACTGGATTAGACGTCTTGTTGCCATGATCCTCAACACTACAAGGAAACGGATTCAATTAATGTGCCAATCTACCATATTGCTTGATTGGCAAAACACCTGAAGAAGGCATCGAGGGAACATAGGCAGAAATAAGAGTATTTATGGGGGTTCGAAGGAGCTCTTATTTCTCCGTAGAATGGCTATTTCGGACAAAGAAGGAACAAACACGAAAGGAAAATGCAGACACTTGTATTAACAAAAATGACATAAATGTTTTTGCAAATTTTATTGGTATTTGCTACAAGACTTATCTGTGAGTTAAGCAGTGTTCGTTGGAGTAATGGTGATAACAGGGGTATTCTGGTCGTTGGTAGGAAATGTTAATAAGACGCTTCGTCTCGGTAGTTTCTCATCCTTCAGTTAGTATGCTATTGTACCTGCCTTTTAACATTTGCTGATACAATGCCTTAGAAGTGAGCTGGTTATGTGCGAGGTGTCTGAGAGGCGTTTATTTTCGCGTCCCTTCTCCAGTAACTGTGATAAGTGGGCCCTGTTTTGGGCTAGGTGATGAGAGCGTTTATTTTTACGTCTCTCTTTGGTAACAGCTCCCTGATAAGTGAAGTTTTTGGTTTTGGCGCCAACATCGTATGTTGGCGATTCACTCCCTAGCGGCAGGGGAAGACAATTCTCTATTGAATTTCTGACAGAAATGTTGTGTATATAACAACAAAGATGAGGACAACAGTCTGAAAAATCCAAATAATATAAGTTTCCTGATTGAACTGTTTGATCCTAGCCGTTGACCTATGAGATTCTACTCACTAGTATGACACATATAATACTCACCCGCCTTGTCGGCTGGGTGTTAGAATGTACCGACTGCACCTCTGCTGAGGGATAAGACTCCCCCAAATGAAGCCACCTGTTGGCTATGGGTGGCAACTTGGGATGCTTAAGGACGGAGTCTTGATGGATGAGCAGTCCATGACACTCCACTTAGACCCTTACTTAGGCTAGACTGGCGGTGGGAGAAGCCCCCTCTGATCAATCGGTTGGTCATGTCAAGCCCTAACTACATTTTGTTAAAATTTGTTAAAATTTTGCACTTCAATTTTTCTGGAAGTTTTGTCCAGATGTGGACTATGTTAAAGTTAGACAATCCCCAAAATTTGAGCTTCCAATTCCAAAAATTGGCAGAGATATGTTGATTTTTAGCCTTCCAAATTTGGGTAGTAGGTTGCAAAAAATGGCAACTTTTTGTAATCTATTTTTGTCTGTAAAATGAGTTGTAGAGCTTCCCTACTCCTAAAAATTTGTTTATTAAATCATTTTAGCCTAAGGAATATGAAAATGCTACAAAAAAAGTCTGAAAGTAAACCAGTTTTAAGTTATTAATGATTTCTGATTTGAAAAATTTTAACTGATGTTGTAGTTTTGGTTCTGAGCAAAAATCAAACTATCTTTTGGTACAAATAGTGTTCAATATATGTGAAATAATAATAGAAAAAATTTGTCATAGATGCAGTGCCACATTGGGATATTGATCTTGCTAGGGAAAAAAAATCATCAATAACTTAAAATTGGTGAACTGTAATACTTTTTTGATAGTAATTTTTGGATTCCTTGGGTAAAAATGCTTTTATAAACCAATTTTTAGTAGTAGGGAAGCTCTAGAACTCATTTTACAGACAAAAATAGATGACAAAAAATCACCATTTTTCTTGAACCCTACCAAATTTGAAGAGCTAAAAGTCAACATAACTCCGCCAATTTTTGGAATTGGAAGCTGAAATTTTGGGGATTGTCTAACTTTATCATAGTACATAGCTGTACAAAATTTCAGAAAAATTGAAGGGAGTGGGTGACAATTTTATAATAATAATTCTTCATTTCAGAGAGAGAGAGATTGAATAGTTGTTTTTTTTTTCATGTAAAATATTTTTAATTAGAATTATTTAAATATTCTTAATGTAAACTTAATTTGAATTATTCAAATAGTTTATGGCTTTTAAAAAAAAATCTAAGTGATTTTAATTGTTGTTTTTTAATGTAAATGTTTTTCTTTAATGTAATGTTTTTTATTTAAATTATTTGAATATTTAAGTTATGTAAATAATTTAAATTAAAACTTACAAAAGAACAATTTAGATAATTGAAAGAAAAGATTACATGAAAACATAAATATTTTATTATTAGAATGATTAAAATAAAAATTTTATTGTCATCTACATAACGTTTCGGTCGATGTGTCCTCCACCTTTCTTCAGATGTTTCTTGTTGAACTTGGGAAAATTCAGACAAATTATTCAAATATTTCAAATTTTTAAAAAATTGTACATAAATTTTCTTTTTAATTTGAATGATTTGAAGAAGAAGAAAGAAGACAATGGTTTATTTTCACATATTACACAATATAAATGATATCACATAAAACAAAACAAAAACAACAAATGTAATGTTGGTTGTTGTAGTAATGTGTGGAGGATGATCACTAATTTGGACTAAGCCTATTCTAGTAGTGACCATATCAGTTGGGTTTTTTTAATTTTTTTAAAATTTTTAATTTTTTTATTTTTTACTAAATTTTTACTGAATTTTTGAAATGAGGCTTGATAATTAGTATTTTGTTTTTTATTAGTATTTTTTGTTTGTTATTTATTAGTATTTTGTTTTTTTGTTTATTTCTACATAGTTTGAAAGTTGTGTAAACTTATAATCAACTTTCAAACTATGTAGAAATAAACAAAAAAACAAAAAAACAAAAACTAATTACTAATTAAAAAACAAAATACTAATAAATAACAAACAAAAAATACTAATACAAAACAAAAAAACTAATTATCAAGCCTCATCTCAAAAATTCAGTAAAAATTTAGTAAAAAATAAAAAAATAAAATAAACCCTAACCCGGTAATTTATGAGGAAGTGCGTCCCTGTCTCCTGCCTCAAAAATTGCTACCCGGTGACTATTAAAATAACGACCCAGCTCAGTCTATTCAAAACTATCCATCTTCATATCTATCTATCTATCTCAATTTGTTCATATTTATCTATATTACTTTAAATACTAAGATTTTTTTTTATTCATGTTTGTTTAATGTCTTGTTTTTAGTTTAAATAAACAAGAATTACGACAAAAAAGAAGTGACACCCCCCCCAATACATTTACTTGTCGAAAATATCTATCTTCATTTGTTCATATCTATCTATATTATTTTTTTTGTTTATCTATCTATCTCAGTCTATTCCAAACTATATATCCATCTTCATATCTAAACAAGAATTACGACAAATTACGATAAATAAACAAGAATTACGACGAGCTGGGGTTGTTATTTTGATAGTCATTGGGTAGCAATTTTTGAGGCAGGAGACCGGGACGCACTTCCTCATAAATTACCCCTAACCCTAACCCTAACTCCGTCTTTTTTCCTAGTAGATCAATAAATAAATAAATAAATAATTTATCAGTCAAGAGTGGTTCCCCTTTTTCATGTTGGAGTTATAGGAAATAACCATACACAGTAAGATTAAAACATGAAACTGAACAAGTTTTCCTCTTCCAAAAAAGAAGAACCAAAAAAGGCATTTCAATGGCCTTTCCACATCAGAAGGACACATGACATCACCATTGTCCAAAGAATTGCGACAAAAATATAATGTCCACAATATGCATATTAGAAAAGATAAAATTCAGGTTGCTCATGGGTATTATAAAGGCCAACAGGGTTATTTCCTATAAGTCTAACATAAACAAAGGGGAACCACTCTTGACTGATAAATTATTTATTTATTTATTTATTGATCTACAAGGAAAAACAATACAGGGTTAGGGTTAGGGTTTAGGGTTAGTTTAATGGGAAAATAAATAAATAATTATCAGTCAAGAGTGGTTCCCCTTTGTTTATGTTAGACTTATGGGAAATAACCGAAAACTGAATACAAACCTGTTAAACTCAGCTTAAGAAATTGATTTTGTCACATCCTACTCATGCAGAGGGGTTGGCATATATATATATATATATATATATATATATATATATATATATATATATATATATTCAAAACAAAAACATTGATGTTGCAAAAAAGTTATGCAGTATTTTCAAATATAAGCACATACGCCAACGCTTTTCTCGGTCAGCAACAGTCATGTATCTCATATTGTAACAGTTATTGAAAAAAGAAGACATATTCCAAACTCGACGATAGACAAATTCTCTTTTTCAAACAGGATGAGTATTAACCCATTGACAGTAGGCCTGCAACAGATTTTTAGAAAAGAATTTTTATTTTTGTATTTAAATTTTTATTTTTGTATTTTTGTATTTTTTCTTTTTTCTTATATATAAAGCAAAAAAGTATGAATGGTTGTAAGGTTTTTGGGATAATGTGAAATTTAAATTTGTTTACAATATGAGATACATGACTGTCGCTGACCGAGAAAAGCGTTGGCGGATATATATATATATATATATATATATATATATATATATATAACTAAATGTACCTGTTTCCTTAGCTGGAAAGATATTTTGAAAATATTTTATGACTATTTATAGATAGTCATTAAATATTTTCAAAATTTATATAAAAGAAAGATTCTGTCTGTAAAGTTGTCTAGTGTTACAGAAAGAAATTTGTCATCTGCATTGAAAGAATCCCTAGAGAAAAGTCTAATGGTGCCTCTGTTAATGTTGGCATCTACCCATCCAATGTGGTTATTGTTATAGGGATACCCATTTTTTTGTCTGCTTTTCATTTAAAAAACGAATTAAAATTAATTAAATCAATTATTTCAAGTTCAAATTTTTGTCTAAGTCGAAAAGTACTAACATAATGAGAATCAGTAAAAAAAGCAAAATAATATTACACATGTAATTTATTTCTAATACATTTAAAACGATTTTTGTGGTCAATTTTGATCAAATATATTTTAAGATGGCCACCATGAGTTGCCGTAAATCTGTGTTTATAAAATAAATTTAACATTCTCGATTGAAAAAGAATTACCAAAAATCAGGGAATTATCCGATTTTAATGAAATTTTCAGTATTAATTCATCAATGAATGAATTTTATAATGCATCAGTTATTTTATTTCAAAACTTTCTGATTTAATTAGGTATTTCGGACCAAGTTACCTTTAAGCACCCCAGGGGTGACCTGGATTCAGAGGGACATGTTTCACTTTGCACCGTCAACATCCGGTTGTTTGTTACCAGACAATTTTTAGACAATTTTTTTTTAATAATAAAACTAACCACTAACCCTAACCCTAACCCTAACCCTAACCCCTAACCCTAACCACTAACCCTAACCCTAACCACTAACCCTTAACCCTAACCCTAACCCCTAACCCTAACAAACAAATGGATGTTGATGGTGCAAAGTGAGACATGTCCTTCTGAATCCAGGTCGCCCCCAAGTGCTTAAAGGTAACTTGGTCTGGTATTTCTGCTATGATTAATATATAAATTGTATAATATATAATTAATATATAAAATTCATTTAAAATATCAGCAGCATGATACTAAGTTTAAAATGTCATATTATTAGATTCAAAAAACATTTTTTTTTAATAACTATTTTTTTTTAATAACTACTTTACTTTAGTATCAATCTCTAATAGTTTTTTGTTGAAAACTTATTGAAATTTAGCGCCCCCCCCCCCTTAAATGGAACAAATATTGATGTATATTTTTTTCTTTTATAAAATAATAGCCAATTAAATAATTATCGAAATGAGTAAAAAGATAAAATCTCCAAAAATGATTTTTTTAGTTTTTATTTTCATTTTATTTTCTGATTTTTGGTACTTATTTACTACCAGAGCAAATTCCTCAAAAATATATTTTTTTCTTCTATTTACACCTATCTTTTTAATTATGCAGAAAAAAGTATCAATCACATATATCCCCCCCCCCGATATTTTGCACCCAAAAAATAATGGGGGGGGGGTTAAAGTTAAGTGACCTAAAAAAATCAGTGAGTCTTGAAATAAAATAACTGATGCATTATAAAATTCATTTATTGATAAATCAACACTGAAAATTTCATTAAAATCGGAAAATTTCTTGAGCTTTGGTAATTTTTTTTCAAACGGTGGGAGGGGGTAAATTTGTATTGTAAAAACACGGATTTTTCGACAAATTGGGTATACGTCGCATCCACCCATCCAACGTGGTTAGTTTAGTGGGAAAATTAATAAATAATTTGGTTTCTGTTTTTTCTGGGTCACTATGTATACAGGGTGACCCAGAAAAAACAGAACCCACAAATTTTGTAGTAAAACTGTTAATTTTAACTGGGGGGGGTAGGGTTAGGGTTAAGGTTAGGGTTAGGGTTAGGGTTGGGGTTGGGTTTTCGGGAAAAACGCCCTAAGTTGGTTGTTTTTTTTTGGTTTTTTTCAAGTGACACCGCTTTGGCTACGGACTTCAATCGTAGCTGGTGTTTTTTTTTTCAGCAGCCACCAGCTAGCGGTTTTTGAAGCAGGAACGCCGGGACGGAACTCCGCGAATATTACCGAATCAATTATGGAAACTACATAATCTTTTACTCGTGTTAAGCAGAGATAAGAAAACTGAGGAATTTTTTTACTCTTTAAAACAGTCATTCACCGGCAATAGAAACAAAAATAAAATCTGTTGGCATTCGCTGGTCAAAGGGAGATAACTCAATTGATCTGTCGAAATAATGAACAATAAAATCACAAATATATTTTTTAGTGGCTATATCATCATCGCGTTGTGCTGACAGCACGGATTTCCATTACTCTCTCCCACCACTCACCCCTATCGTTCATCACTCCTGGCAAGTCCTCCTCGTGGCATTAAGTATCTACACAGAGCTGACCAATGCAAGTTTTTGCTTGTCGGCCTACTCTGGTGTGTCCATGGGTAAGTGTCCGCTGGAGAATGTCACTTATGAGTTCAACCTTACTTCTCCAGCACTTGTCTTGCTCGTCTCACTTGGATGGTTTGTGTGATAGGAGGTAAGTGGCCGTACAGTTGCTTTTTGTGAGATGCTGCATCCACATTGGTTTAAGATAGAACACAACATCTATGGAGTTCCGATTTAAGATAAAAATGGCCATAAATTGATTGAAATAAAAAAGATTTGTTAAAACTTAGAAATTCTTAAAGGAGTAAGGATTAAAAAATAGGGGGGTGTGAGAAAGAGGAAAAATTAGGGAAAAAGGTGGGATGGGTTGGAATTTGGGGTTTTATAATTGCAAATTGTCATCAAAATTAAAATGGAAAATTAAATGGAAATATTTGGCTTGGGCAATGAATTTAATTATCACTAAGATAAAAATAACATAAATCGTGTCGATTTATGTTATTTTTTACTTAAATTTTAACCGTTAGTTGTGTTTTTAACCGTTTTTCATTGGACGTTATTTTCCGCAAGAGAACTAATTTTTAAAGGGAGATAAATATTTTCCGAGAATTTATTAACATAAAAAACATGGATTATTACACTTTTGGTCATCCATACTTAAGAAAAGCACCCGTCGCCTGTTATATTGAAATAGAAAGTACTTTTTTTTGTTTGTACATGTTTATTAATTCTGATTAGTCTTATCATTCATCTGTTTTATTTTATCTATTTTTTTTCCTTAAACACAACTAACGGTTAAAATTTAAGTTAAAAATAACATAAATTGTGTCCTTAGTAATAATTAAATTCATTAAAATCTCTGCCCAAACCAAATTTTTCCGTTTTAATTTTGACGTCGATTTGCAATTTTAACTTAATTTTGTATATATATTTATATACATATACATATTTATATATATATGACTTGATAAGTCGAAACACGTGTCTGTGGATGACCCTATATATGCTCCCCATCCCCTAGGGTTGGGCACTCTGGGGGGGATCTCTCTGACGGCCGCCAACTCAAGCGTAAATGCAACGCTCTTCTCTATAAGGAATGGAGCACTCTGTGACGGCCTTTACACACAAAGCGATGTGTGTATTAAAAACAGTTAAAATCCCCTTCCCATTCTGTAAGTGAAGACAGCCTAATGGTTAAGGTGCCGGACTGACACCCAACCGACTGGAGTTCAATTCCGGCTGTAGGTAGCTTACAAAATGTCTAGCCATACTGAAGAGACTTGATAAGTCGAAACACGTGTCTGTGGATGACCCTATATATATATATATATATATATATATATATATATATACTAGCAAATATATGCACCCTCCGGGTGCAAGTATTAATGTCATAAAATATCATATTAAATTAGAAAGTCTAAATAAACTAAATAAGAATGCAGATAAAATGATTTGAAACAGAGAGGGGTATAATCGAAAAATAAAACAGTTGTAGCTTCCTCTTCCAACCCCCCCCCGTCTCTCCTTGCTAAACTTATCTAATTTAACTATTTAGTTAAATAAGAAAGTAAAGAATAAAATTACAGTTATTTCTTTTTGTTAATTGATATCTTTTAAGATTTATCTCCGAGATTTTTGCTCATATTCTTTAAGATAAAATCAAATAATTAGAAATCAACAATACCAAGCACATATTTATTAAAATCAAATTTTAAATATCAATATGCAAATTAGCCTTCCCGTTCACACAGTAAACGACTTTTTGCTGTACATATAAATACAATTGCATGTTATTAGTACGTAGATATGACCAGCAGTATTAATAATGAAAAACAATTTTATTAATAATTGAGGCTTAAATAAAAATGATTCATGGAGAATGTGATGTATAATAACTAAATGGTTAGTGACTTGAGTAGTGATATAGTTTCGGTTACAGACAAACAAACACATAATCTCCATTATAATAAGATATATATATATATATATATATATATATATATATCCTCTTTTCACTAGTGCTAGACCAAGATCAGAAGGAAATCTTTGGTGGATGGGGAGGGAACCCAGAAAAACCACCTTAGTCCGCATATCCTTTCCAACTTACTCCTCACTTTTGATCTTATCTTCCTCCCCATCCACCAAAGATTTCTTCTGACCAATCAAATTCCTCACAACCACTATCCCATCCACCCGACTTCATCCCCAAAGCCACCCCTCTCCCATCCACTTTCTCTTCTATAAAACACATTTAATAATCAAATAAACGATTGATGAAGCCGAGCTCAATGCACGGTGAAATATATCTCCTACATATACTTGTCTGAGTTTTGTTCCTTTATCCACTTTTCTCCTTCTAACCTTCACTACATTCTGTCAGATTTACTCCAATCCTCCTATTCTCATAATGTCGGGAATGGACAAACACTCACTCAATATATATATGTTTTGTTTTTATTTTTTATATGCATTGTAATTGCCTTCAAATCATTAATATATAATAATATATATATATGTGTGTGTGTGTGTGTGTGTATGTGTATGTATATGTATGTATATATATATGTATATATATATATGTGCATATATATATATGTGCATGTATATATATATATATATGTGTGCATGTATATATATATATATATATGTGTGTGCATGTATATATATATATATACATATATGTGTATATATATGTGCATGTATATATATATATATATATATATACATATATGTGCATGTACATATATATATGTGCATGTATATATATATATATATATATATGTGCATGTATATATATATGTGCATGTATATATATATATGTGCATGTATATATATATATATATATGTGCATGTATATATATATATATATATATATATGTGCATGTATATATATATGTGCATGTATATATATATATATATTATATATATATATATATGTGCATGTATATATATATATATGTATATATATATATATATATATATATATATATATGCATGTATATATTATATATATGCATTATGCATATATGTGGTGCATGTATCTATATGTATGTATGTTTGTATGTATGTATGTATGAATTTATTTTTTACCAAGAAGGAAAATTATTATGGGAAATTCCATGTCAAATTATCCAGGCCATGTCACCGATCCAATTCAGTTTTTCTGAAATTTTATCCAAGGTGGATTATGATAAAGTTAGACAATTTCTGAGCAAATATCAAACTATCTTTTTGGTATAAATAATGTTTAATATATGTGAAATGATAATAGAAAACAAATTTGTCATAGATGTAATGCTACATTGGGATATTGATTTGCTATCAGAAATGATCAATAACTTAAAATTGGTTGACTTTAAGATTATTTTTTGATAGCATATTTGGATTCCTGGGGCAAACATGCTTTTATAAAGCAATTTTTAGTAGTAGGGAAGCTCTAGAACTCATTTTACAGACAAAAATAGATTACAAAACGTTACCATTTTTTGCCAACCCCACCAAATTCGAAGAGCTAAAATTCAACATAACTCCACCAATTTTTGGAATTGGAAGCTCAAATTTTGGGGATTGTCTAATGTTAACATAGTCACACATGGAAAAATTTTCAATAAAATTGAAGGGGTAGGTGACATTTTCTGGATGATTTAACATGGAATTACCCTTATATATGTCATACAAGTGATATAAAAGTTTTTTACAATTGAAAGGTTTTCAAAAACTTAAATAGATGTCAATAGTAAAATTGCTTGAAACAAAAATAGAACACTAATTTTCGAATGCTAAAGAGTTCCTTCATCCAAAAGAAACGGTCCAAGGGAGATAACTCATAATCCACACTAATAGCCATTGATTAAGATGTGATTAATTTTGATGAAAAGTAACTGAAATTAAGATGGAAAAATACTTATTAAATTATTTGTTAAATATCATTGTTCGTCTTTCTCTTTCATTTCCTCAGTGTGATATTTAATAATCAAAAATTAATAATGGCTAACAATGCTTCATTGAATAAAAATTAAAAATAATATTATTACTTGTTTACTAATGGACATAGAATGATGGTGGGTTGAGTTGTAATGAAAAGAAAGTAAAATTAAGATGAAAGAAATACTAGTTAAAAATTAAAGAGCCTTCCGTTGTAATGTTTAGCAACCTAGTCTCACAGATCCATTACTACTGAATAGTGACGATGTGATTAATTCTGATGAAAAGAAAGTAAAATTAAGATGAAAGAAATAATAGTCAAAAATTAATAACAATGACAATGCTTCATGTAATAAAAATTCAAAATAATATTTCTACAGGGGAACCTTGGTTCCCAAATTTAATTGTGGACAACACCAAAAATACCAAAAAGGTGTCCACTTTTCTGAAAGATTTTCATAAACAAGCAAGATGCAACACAAATAGGATGTGACATAAGATCAATGTTTCAGTGGAGTACAGCTGGGTTGAATTCAGAGTTTTCTTTCTAGCCTGGTAATTTTACCAAAGTTAAAGAGCCTAATCTCCCCCACTATTTCCCCATAGATGGGGGGAACAGATGAATTCGTGCCTTCCCTCTTTTTTTAATTTTTTAACTAATGGCCATAGACTGATGGTGGGATTAGTTGTAATGAAAATAAAGTAAAATTAAGATGAAAGTTCAAAATAATAGGTTGGATGGTGTTTAATGGCATACCATTTTGTTGTGGGTTATTTAATGCTAATTATTGCTTTTTTTAATTTGTTTAACTTCATGTGTATTAATAAATAGATAGAAATAATTTTTATGTCATATTTTTAATTAATTTTGCGAGAAAAAATTTGTATAAATAATCATGTCAGATGATTGGTTATTTTTCTTTAATGGCATATCAAACCTTGCGGATTATTTAATGCCAATTATTTGTTGTCTATATGATTTGTACATAAATATTTTCTAGATAAATATTTTTGTTTTGTTTATAAACTGGTGGAAATTATTTTCAGTAAAATAAAGTAAAATTAAGATGAAAGAAATAATAGTCAAAAATTAATAATAACTGACAATGCTTCATTGAATAAAAATTAAAAATAATATTATTACTTGTTTATTAATGGACATAGAATGATGGTATGATTTATTGTGACGAAAATAAAATAAAATTAAACTGAAAGAAATAATAGTCATAAATTTTACAGCTTTGGACAAATTTATTTATTTTGATTTCATCTTCTGGATATTATTAGAAATTAAAATTTAAAGTTGTCCATACTTTATCAAAAGCTGAAATATACGATTGGCGCCCGCTTAACATTATCCCAAAATTAAGAATTCATATTTCTCATATTTTTAATTAGATGTTCCAGACTAAAATTCACTCATCCAACAACAAAAAGCCTTAAAATTGAAATTAAAATATAGTTGAAAATTTCAAATCTGATCATTTAATATTTATTATTGCCATTTTTATCTGTTTTAAATTTTAATTGCTTTTTAGTAAAATTTCTGAATTTAAAAAAAAATTAATTTAAATCTAAATATTATTAAAATAAACAAATACAAAGCTTGGAAAAATATCTTCTCACGCAATTTGAATCAATTTTTTATTCGGAGTTATCTCCCTTAGACCATGTATTTTCTCTCGTAGTACTTAATTATCTCCCTTATATATTTAATTACTGGCACGAAGTTATCTCCCTTAGACTATATATTTTCTCCATTAGATACGTAATTATCTCCCTTATTTATTTAATACATGAAGTTACCTCCCTTGGTGAAGGTTTACAATTTTTCGTTTTTAAATGACAATTAATATTATACACAGTTAATATTAGCAAAGTTATCTGGCGTTGACCGGGATTTAAAGGGGTAAAGATAAATCTATCATCCATATTCATGTATAGATTAATTAAAAATTATTTTACTATATATTTGTTTTATCTTTTATTTTTTATACATTCTTGTTTTAAATGTGTTTATTTTTCTTTTCTTATTTATTTGCCTTTTATTTGCTTTGTATTATATTAGGGAGTAGCAAAAAAAAATCGGATACTACGAGTTTTAAAAGCGAATTAAGAATAATTAAATCTATTATTTAAGGTTAAACTTTGTCTAAATCGATAAGTAGTAACATAATAACCATCATTAAAAAAAGAAAAATATAATTACATATGCAGTTTATTTTTAAAAGATTTAAAACTATTTTTAAATTCGACGATATCCACCATTTTGGCTGTTTTTCAATCGTTTTAGGAGCTTGTTTACAATTTTAACGTAACATTTGGGATGGAAAATTTTTTTTTACCAAAAATCAGGTAATTATCCGATTTTAATGAAATTCGTTCCCCTCAATTTTCTCTATTGAAATAAAACTGAAATGCCATTAATCCGTTCCAGCCCTCCCAGTGTACCTTGACTTACGAGTTTAATTTGTTCCACTCGTAACTCAATTTCCTCTTATATCAAATCAATTTTCTCTATTGAAATAAACTGGAATGCCATTAATCCGTTCCAGCCCTCCCAGTGGTACCTTGACTTATGAGTTTATTTTGTTCAACTCGTAACTCAATTTCCTCTCATATCAAATCAATTTTCTCTATTGAAATAAACTGGAATGCCATTAATCCGTTCCAACCCTCCCAGTGGTACCTTGACTTACGAGTTTAATTTGTTCCACTCGTAAGTCAATTTCCTCTTATATCAAATCAATTTTCTCTATTGAAATAAACTGAAATGCCATTAATCCGTTCCAGCCCTCCCAGTGGTACCTTGACTTACGAGTTTAATTTGTTCAACTCATAACTCAATTTCCTCTTATATCAAATCAATTTTCTCTATTGAAATAAACGCCATTAATAAACCTTGGAAATGCCATTAATCCGTTCCGTCCAATTATTTCCATGTCATTAGACAGAGATGGCCTGAGGGATATAACCAATATAAGTGGTTGTTTAGGGTCGTATGATTTTTGGAAGATCCAAAAGAGTGTCCATTGCGGGGGGGGGGGTCACAGTAGGTGTACAAATAATCAAACATTGACAATTCGTAAAAAAACAAGATTAAATTATTTGAATTAATCTTTTTCCAAACAGCACGGCTTAAAATTAGTACAGTAGTACTTGACTTACGAGTTTAATTTGTTCACTCGTAACTCAATTTCCTCTTATATCAAATCAATTTTCTCTATTGAAATAAACGAAATGCCATTAATCCGTTCCAACCCTCCCAGTGGTACCTTGACTTACGAGTTTAATTTGTTCCACTCGTAAGTCAATTTCCTCTTATATCAAATCAATTTTCTCTATTGAAATAAAATGCCATTAATCCGTTCCAGCCTCCCAGTGTACCTTGACTTATGAGTTTAATTTGTTCCACTAAGTCAATTTCCTCTTATATCAAATCAAATTTCTCTTTGAAATAAACTGAATGCCATTAATCCGTTCCAGCCTCCCAGTAGTACTTGACTTACGAGTTTAATTTGTTCAACTCGTAACTCAATTTCTCTTATATCAAATCAATTTTTCTCTATTGAAATAAACTGGAATGCCATTAATCCGTTCCAGCCCTCCCAGTGGTACCTTGACTTACGAGTTTTAATTTGTTCCAACTCGTAACTCAATTTCCTCTTATATCAAATCAATTTTCTCTATTGAAATAAACTGAAATGCCATTAATCCGTTCAGCCCTCCCAGTGTACTTGACTTACGAGTTTAATTTGTTCAACTCGTAACTCAATTTCCTCTTATATCAATCAATTTTTCTATTGAAATAAACTGGAATGCCATTAATCCGTTCCAACCTCCCAGTGGTACCTTGACTTATGAGTTTAATTTGTTCAACTCGTAACTCACTCCTCGTATATCAAATCAATTTTCTCTATTGAAATAAACTGGAATGCAATTAATCCGTTCCAGCCCACCCAGTGGTACCTTGACTTATGAGTTTAATTTGTTCAACTCGTAACTCAATCTCCTCGTATATCAAATCAATTTTCTCTATTGAAATAAACTGAAATGCCATTAATCCGTTCCAGCCCACCCAGTGGTACCTTGACTTATGAGTTTAATTGTTCAACTCGTAACTCAATCTCCTCGTATATCAAATCAATTTTTCCATTGAAATAAACAGAAATGCCATTAATTCGTTCCGTCCAATTATTTCATGTCATTAGACAGAGATGGCCTGAGGGATATAACCAATATAAGTGGTTGTTTAGGGTCGTATGATTTTTGGAAGATCCAAAAGAGTGTCCATTGCGGGGGGGGGGGGTCACAGTAGGTGTACAAATAATCAAACATTGACAATTCGTAAAAAAACAAGATTAAATTATTTGAATTAATCTTTTTCCAAACAGCACGGCTTAAAATTAGTACAGTAGTACCTTGACTTACGAATTTAATTCGTTTCGCTTGTAACTTGATTTTCTCGTATATCAAATCAGTTTTCCCCATTGAAATAAACTGAAATGCCATTAATCCGTTCCAGTCCTCCCAGTGGTACCTTGACTTACAAGTTTAATTCGTTCCACTAGTAACTCAATTTCCTCGTATATCAAATCAATTTTCTCCATTGAAATAACTGAAATGCCATTAATCCGTTCCAGTGGTATTGACTTACAAGTTTAATTCATTCCACTAGTAACTCATTTCCTCGTATATCAATCAATTTTCTCCATTGAAATAAACTGAAATGCCATTAATCCGTTCCAGTCAGTGGTACTGACTTACAAGTTTAATTCGTTCCACTAGTAACTCAATTTCCTCGTATATCAAATCAATTTTTCTCCATTGAAATAAACTGAAATGCCATTAATCCGTTCCAGTCCTCCCAGTGGTACCTTGACTTACAAGTTTAATTCATTCCACTAGTAACTCAATTTCCTCGTATATCAAATCAATTTTCTCCATTGAAATAAACTGAAATGCCATTAATCCGTTCCAGTTCCCAGTGGTACCTTGACTTACAAGTTTAATTCATTCCACTAGTAACTCAATTTTCCTCTATATCCAACCATTGAAATAAACTGAAATGCCATTAATCCATTCCAGCCCACACAACAAAAAAAAAACACCCTAATTTTTTTATGTTTTTTAAATAACAAAAATCTCAGTGTATTGTATGAAAACATATCGAATGTAATCAATTATGTTTCCATGTTTATTTTTTTATAAATGATCTTTTTCTTTGGTGTAAATAAATTTCGAAACTTAAATGGTTTTCGTGAACATATTGAATAAAGCGTACCTGAAGCTCGCTCGTACATCAAATTTTAGCTCTTAACAAAAAAAGAATCGACCATTTGATAGCTCGTAAAGCTCGTAACTCGAAAAGCTCGCAAATTGAAAAACTCGCATCTTGAAAAACTCGTAATTAGAAAGAGAGAAAAAACTCGCAACTCGAAAAAAATCGCAACTCGAAAAACAATAACTCGCAACTCGAAAAAAACAACATCGGACTTCACAGTCAGAGGAGGCACTGTAACTTCAGGGGCACAAGAATTATATAGTCTTCCGAGACTGCAATGCCAATGACATTACAATAAATTTGGAAACTTAAATGGTTTTAGTGAACTTATTAACATAAGCGTATCTGAAGCTCGCTCGTACCTCAAATTTTAGCTCTTAACACAAAGCAAAAAATTTAACTGAGTGACAGCTCATAATCCGGAAAACTCGTAATTTGGAGTACTCGTAAGTCAAGGTATTACTGTATTAATAACATTTGTTATGAAATGGCTCACGTGACCATTTTCTGTCAAATCAAACAGATCTATCTGACCCCCCTCCTAACAGGTGCGACCAGTCCGAGTCAGAGTGGACCTGGGAGTAATGGCAATGAAGATGTGCTCTACGCTCTCCAGTTCCAGAATTGGAGTCTTACAATCAGATGCAGTTTGTATAATAATAATGAAATTTATTGTGTACAGTGCTCAGGTGCACCACAACTCATCAAAGTCTCATGTCAAGTACACAGAATAATGTATTAGTGTTAGGAACATGAACAGTTTACAGTAGTAATATGCATGTATGTATGTGTGCGCGTGTGTGCATATGTATGTGGAGAGTGGCATCAGGTATAGTGTCGGCGGACTACAGGAAGCATGGAGGCTTTGAAAACTCAGTGCTTGGGCAGCCTACAACAGACGTGGGCAGTTTATTCCATGTCTCCGCAATTCTGAGCGGGAAGAAACGTTTCCGAAAGTCACGTGAGCAGTGCTGTTTTCTGACTTTGTAGGCATGCCCATGTGTGTTAGAAGGATGGCGATCAAAAAGGTGCTCAAGGTTGCTGTTGTTAAGATGATTAATGACCTTATGAGCATTTACCAGGTCAGTTGCCAGACGCCGAAGTTTCAGCGAATCCATTCCCAGGGCAACGAGACGTTCAGAGTATGGTAGATGTCGTTTGGTTTCACGTCTCTGTACAGGGCAACCCTTTTTTTGGAGGAGGCCTTACCCTTCCGCAAGGGGGGGGGTCAGCATATTCTAAGACCCCCCGACAGATCGTTATAGTCAAAGAAATTACGATTAAAATTTATTATAATGGAACGTTGAAAGTCAAGTCACGATTATAATTAAACATTTGCAAATTAATCAAATTTTGGCATTAAATAACCCATAAGTGTTTATATGCCGTTAAACAAATCAATCCACTTGAAAGATATTATCTAGATGGTGAACACAAGTATTACATTTCTCTCTCTTCTCTCTCTCTTATATATATATATATATATATTATATATATATATATATATATATATATAATATATATATATATATATATATATATATAATATATATAATATATATATATATTAAATATATATATATATATAATATATATATAATATATATATATATATATATCTTATTATAATGGAGATTGTGTGTTTGTCTGTCTGAAGCCGAAACTAAATCACTACTCAAGTCACAATTCCCTTAGTTATTGACGTCACATTCACCATGAATTTATTTTTATTTAAACCTCAGTTATTGATAAAATTGTTATACCTTATTAATACTTTTGACTTTATCTACATTCTAATACATGCAATTGTATTTATATATACAACAAAATAGCGGGTTACAGTGTGAACAGGAAAGCTAATTTGCATATTGATATTAAAGTTTAATTTTATTAAATATGCGCTTGGTATTATTGATTTCTAATTGTTTGTTTTTTTCTTAATGAATATGAGCAAAACACTCGGGGATAAATCTTAAAGAAATCCTTTAATATAAAGAAATAACAGTAATTTTATTCTTTACTTCCTAATTTAACTAAATAGTTAAATTAGGAAAATTCAGCAATAAAAGGAGGGAGTGATGAAAAATGATGTAAGACTTAGTTTCAAAGTTGTTCTATTCTTCGATTATACCCCTCTGTTTCAAATCATTTTATTTAGATTTTTATTTAGTTTCAAAAGTATTTCAAATTTAACATATTTCATTACATTAAAATTCAAATACTTGCACCCGAGGGGTGCATATATTTGCTAGTATTATAATAAAATATATATATATATATATATATATATATAATATATATATATATATAATATATATATATATATATATATATATATATAATATATATATATATATATATATATATATATATATATATATATATATATATATATATATATATATATATATATATATATATATATATATATATATATATATATATATATATATATATATATATATATATATATATATATATATATATATATATATATATATATATATATATATATATATATATATATATATATATATATATATATATATATATATATATTATATGGTTCAAGCAAATTATAAAACACTATATAAGTGTTTTTATAATTTGCTTGAAGCATTGTGTTTATATTGGTTTGGTGGTTTGAAGGCTATCACAATGCAAGCCTTCAAAACCAAACGCTTAACCAATATATATATATATATATATATATATATATATATATATATATATATATATATGAAAGTACATTAATGCAGAATTCACGAAATTTTCCATAGGTGGCTATTTGGACAAGTACCGAGTTTTAAAAAAAATCACGAGACAACTGTGCTAATGTCTCAGTTACGCATAGGGATCCACTACAATGAACTCAACCTTGTATCGCATCCCCACCCCCTCGTTTGAAAAATGGATAATTCTTAACAAGGGGAGGTAATCACCATTTAGTATCATTTGATATGTAATGGCTCATTTAGACCCGGTCGACAAATTTTATCGAAGCGTGATAGAAGATGTTATACTGGAATGCCGGGAAATTTTCTTGGACGAGGGAATCGACGAAGCTGTTCTTACCGAACTCAAACAAATGTGGGAACAAAAAGTTCGACAATCCAAGGTCTTCGAATTCACTAACTGGCATGGTAGCCACACTTCCTTCGGGATTGGTAGCTATGGAATCATTTCGTCTTCAAGACATACAACAGTTCCAGAGATTCTCGTTCCCTCTATCCATTTGTCTGGACCCCGTGGTAATGGCCTGAACAATTCTTGTACCCCAACAGCTACAATTGCATTACCCTACGGTTTGTACCAACAGCAGATATCCGCGCTCAACAATGCCGGGATATCGTTGCAACCGAACGGTAACGGCCAATTCTTGGCCTTTTTACGTCCGGACCAACAACGCTTACAGTCTTTGACAGCATCCCAGAATATCTCTGGTTCCAATAAGGGTAATCCTATAACCGTTTCTGTCTCATCTTCAATTCCAGCCAAGCATAATACGGTAAATTTAAATGCTAATATGCCTAACCGGGCGTCTACGTCTCCCACGAAACGGATGCTCGAGTTAAAGAAAACTATATTGCCGGCGCCGACAGATCTTCCTGGGAAAGATCCGAATGGAAATACTGCCGCCAAAGAGACCGGAAACACTGGATATCCAAACACGGTTAATATTAAAACCATAAGTTTAAATCCTAAAAGCACCGAACACCTAACACCTAATATTCCTATACCAAACAATGTTCCTTTAAATATAAACACTAACCCAATTATTGTTACTACGAACAACAATGTTATTCAAACAACTGGTTGTCTCAAGACTGTCTCTAATACTGGTACAACAAATAACTCGCTTGTGGGGAATAATTGTCCCGCAGAGACCATTCCAACATCAGTTAATACAAACAGTACTATTTTTAGTACAATTCAAAATACTTACCCTCCTTTAAACTCGTCTGCTGATAGAAATACTAATACTGTGCCACAGGCGTCTAACAACCAAGGATTTAATAATAATAATAATAATAACCAGTCCCTTGGGAACCGGTGAATAGATTTGAAAATCCACCATTAACAAATAATTATTCCTCAAATTCAGGGTTTTATTATAACACAGGTGCTAATGCGTCCCAGACTGAGGCGATGGTCAATATTTCTAGACCTGCCGATTCTTTGGAAGATTTTATGGACAATATGTCCGACTCCAACTGCCAATCTTACAATTATTCCGACCCACGGCCGAATAATCTTATTACAAACAGAATTCTTTCTTCTGATTTTAATTCTAATATCAACAGCAACAACGGAGGTTTAAATTCGAACACTTACAGCAGCCATATTTACCCTCCTCCTTCAATGATGGGAAACTCACTGCCAGTCCCTTATAAACCCGTACCTTCGAGTGGGGATCCAGACCGTGGACAGATGTGTCGGATTAGCGAAGCAGACATGCAGACGATAGAGGAAATATTGCAGCTTGATGGTGCTGGGGACGAGTATCTGTTTGAAGAGGAGTCATATTCTACGTCACAGAATCCAACTTTATGTAGTTTTTCTCGAAAGCGATGGTCAGTTTCGACTGACCAACACGATTTTAGTTGCAAGGTAAATAAGACCCCAATAATGGAACCTGGTGGGGAAATGCATCAAAATTGCTGGTCAGGTAGTGAAACGAAGAATTTACATCGTCTGAAGTTGCAAAGAATTTTTAATACAGACTCCCCTCAGTGTGATTATATTCCGATGAAAAAGATTCGTTCTTTAAGGGAAGATCCGGTTCCATCAATCAGCAGGGTTCCTTCTGGTTTGAATATTAACCAGACTATGAATAAGCAAAGAACTTCCTTAAAAACCAAATGTCTAAAAATGAGTTCCTCTCCGAAAAAACCCTTACAGAATATCGCCAATTCTTCAACTATATCATTAAATTGCTTTGGAAAATGGTCAGATATTCCTAAAGAGACTCTAGGTGGAACAACTGCCATTTTAACACCAAAACGATTCTTTCCTTTTCGCAGCCATTTTCCGGGACAGATTGATGGCGAAGATGCTGATTCTTCATCGTCGTCGGACGATAATACAAATGCTAATGAGGTGCCAAGCGACGACGACGACGATGAAAATGATGAATGTGAAGAAACAAACGAAGAGATTGAAGATGTCGGCGTTGAATCGGATCCTTTAAACTCGGCCGACGACGACAGTGAGACTGACATCTGCGCCATGTTCGAATCTGAAAATATTGTCGTCTGCCAGTTCGAAAAAGTGTCCCGAAATAAGAACAAGTGGAAATTCCATTTGAAAGATGGGATTATGAATCTTTTTGGACGGGATCTGATTTTCTCCAAGTCTATTGGAGATGCTGAATGGTAACTATTCTTTCAGTCTGGGGAACAGGAAGATCCTGGAATTGGAAGTTTCGGATCTTTCTCTCATATCAATTGTACCATCCTCCCCGCAACAAGAGGCAGTAATTTTTCATAAATATTTTTATTTATCTATTTATTTATTTAAAATTTGATTTATTTGTTTATTTTGTTATATTTATTTTGTTTAGTAAACTCAAATTAGATTTTTTTTAAATTTATCAATGTATTTGACAAAATTTTAATTATATTTATTTAAACCTGTTAAATGAAAATAAATTTTCTCTTTTAGTTATTTAATAATTTATTCATTTAAAACTATTCCTACAACGCATTTTTCGCCAAAAAAAAAGCTATTTCTTTCTTGCATCTTATTTTTCAGTAAATTTCTTTCCAAGATGGGTAAAATTTTTTAGACCTTTTTATTTGTTTAAAAAATAGCTTCTGATTAACAAAAGAAAAAGTCACCCCCCTTAAGTAAACATAATAATGTTAAGATTAAAAATATATCTGAATGAGTTTGGTTATTTTGGGTTATCCCCCTTGGTTTCACTTCTGAAAAAGGAAAATAACTCTTCTTTTCTGACAATCTTACGTTAAATTATCTTCTCAATCTATTTTGGTCTGAAAGACCTGTAGGATTTCTTTTTTCTTTTTTTCTCTCCAGAATCCTCTTGAAAGGCTAAGAATATTCAATAAAAGAAGACCTCTTCTAGATTTGCCATTTTGATTAATTTTCTGTACGATGTTTAATAAAATTGTATACAAACAGAATTTCAAAATTTTTACTTTTGTTAAAAAAAGTTTATTTATTCATAAAACGTTTTCTCATTGTCTGATTTTTTTTTTTTTTCATTTTTCAAAATTGTTTATACATTGATTAAAATTCTTTGTTTATTTAACTCTAACCCAACAAAAACGGAACATTTATAACGAGTTTTGTTGGTATTATTGTAGGTATGTCTAATTTTACTAAAGAAATGTAATAAAAAAAAATTTCAAACAATTAGCAAAAATCAGGGAATTGTCCAATTCTAAAGAAATTTTCAGTGCTTTATTCATTGTTGAATTAATTTTATAATGAATAGATTATTTTATTTAAAAAAAAAAAAAAAAAAAAAAAAAAAAAAAAGCTTATTGAATTTTTTTTATCAATTAACATGGGGGGGGGGAATTTGAATGAGAAAAATAAATCCAGTTCCTAATTATATATTTCTGGAAAGATCAAATCCAGAAGAGCACATTAACAAAATTTTTTAAATGTTAATACCCGAAAAAAAGTTACTTGAAAATTTAAGTTTTTATTTTTTATTTTAACTCAAATAATTTTTGTAGCATGTTTTCTCTTTCGTAATTTTAAAAACAATATTTTTCTTTGATTTGATGCAAAAAAAAAAAAAAAAAAAAAGTATTTTCTCTTATTCAATTGAATTGACCAATTTTTATTCACTTAAAAATTTAATAGTGAATTTTAAACGACTGGAAGGTAGGATGTTGTAAACAATACTTTTGTCATAATAAAGATTTATGTAATGATTACATGAAAATGTATGATTACGCAACATATTCTCCGAGATTTTTATACATCTAAAATTATTACTAATGATTGTTCTTTTTTATTTACGACAGATAACACTTGATTAAGTAAAAAAAAATTAAAAAAATAAAATTATTCCCTTTTTACTTCAAAATACTCGAATGTAGTAATCTCTTTCCTCAAATGTTTCAGTGTGTGAGTGTCCGTGGGTTTATTTATTTATTTATTTATTTATTTATTTCACCCTTGACAGTAGGAGCGGTGTTCAGTAAATTGTTATACCTTAAAAAAAATAAGACCATTAAGCGATAACTGGATTTAGAAATGCTTCATTATGAATCGACTATATCATTAAGAATTTGATTGAAAGTGTTACTTTCTTTGTTCTCTTGTCACAACAATTCATAAACATATGAATCTGTAGTGGAGATTGAACTCGCCACCTCCTGATCGTGAGTGGCTCGTAGGCAGACTACTGTTGAATATGCAAATTCCGCACGGGATTCGTGTCATTAGCCCGGATGTAAGATCGTGGGGAGGGCATTTACTTATTCAGTTCCACCTTCACACAGAACAGGGAGTCGTGTTCTTCTTAGAGTGAAACGTACGTTTGGGCGAGTGAACTTTTGACGGATTGAGCAAAATACTGCGAGAGGGGACTTTTGCGGTTGAAGAAATTCATTATAGCGATTGTGTTCGGTCGTCTCTTGAAATAATTATAGAATATAGACTCTAGCATATTTGCTTGAATGAATTAACTCTAACCCTAACCAGTGTAGAGTGTTTTGAAATTTTCCAGCTAAATAAATAAAAAAAATTTGGACCATATGACCTTTAGGCACCCCTTTTGCGATCTCGATTCATAAGGACATTTTTTTTTATTTACACCGTCAAAATCCGGTTGTTTGTTAACAGACGATTTTTAGAGTTTTTTAAAATTATAAACCTAACCCTAACCCTAATCACTAACAAACAACCGGATTTTGACGGTGTAAATGAAAAACCTGTGCTTATGAATAGAGATCGCAAAAGGGGTGCCTAAAGGTCATATGGTCCAAAAATTCTTTGATTGAGAAAGTTCAAGAGTGCCATTTTTTTTTCTTGCGATTTTTGGCAATTCTGTGTAACTGTTCCGTATGAAATTGACACTTACAGGCTCCCATACAGTTTTTCCTTTTTTTTTTTTTTCACTCTCCAGCTCGGAGTGGTAGTACCTGTTAGGGTACCATCTATGGGTTAAATAGAAAAATGTGTTTATAAAAAAAATTGAGTATCCATTAAGAATGGATTTATTTAAAAACTTTATCGGCATTAAATGACCCACTGAGGTTGATATGCCGTAAAACAAACCAAACTAAACCATTCTCCAACTCGAAGTGTGAAAACCTCATTTATCTCCCTTTAACTCGTGTTTTTGAACATACTTATATTATAGCAATACACTAATGCTCCAACTAATAAAATAAAGCGATTTTCGGGGTCTCCGTTCGCACCGAATATCTTTTGATTATCCATATTCTCAATTTAACGGAGATAACTATGAAATGCTGATTAAAATATTTCACTCCTTCCTGAACAGAAGCATCAACATCATCATGGACTGCTTTACAGTTGGAACCCAACTGGTTTGCGGGTCGTCTTGTTACCTCATAATTCTTAGATGATCTATAATAAATATTCGTGTTCCTTATTTGTACGACCGTAATCAACACCCTCTGGTTAAAAATAAGACCATCCAAAATCGTCCATGGTGTAATGCAAAAATGTAATTCCTGATTATCTCATGTTTCTTATCCACCAAATTCTTATTTCTAATGAGTGTCGTTACCTCGGCTAAATAATGGACCCTTCCGTTTTTATTATAAAGAAAGGGAAGAAAAAGGACATGCTACACAGGAAAATATAAGCAAGAAAGAGTAGGGGAAAGATAGGGAGATGGGTGAGCACGCAGAAGCGATAATGCTAATCTGTTTCAATCGAACATTATGAAAATAAGGGGGGTGGGAGAGTGAGAGAGTTAACTTTGAACCAGGTATCTTTGAGAATCTGTGTTACGCCTCAAAGATACGTGGTTCAAAGTTAACTGAGCTGAAAAAATGTAAAAGTTTTTAAATAAAATAACTGATGCATTATATCTTTTATTCATTAATATATCAACACTGAACATTTCATTAAATTCAGTTAATTCCCTGATTTTTTTTTCTTTCGGCAGGGGACATACGATGGTGGAATTTAGGTCTGTTGTTCGATTTAGAACAATATTTTTTACTAGCAGGACCTATGGATATACCACAGTATGATAATTTAATTATTACAACGTTGGATATGTTTACTTAAGAGCCATTGCAATATAGTTCAGTATATAAAAAGTATAATAATCTTGATTTAACTTTCTTTCACTCTTTTTTCTTTCTTTCCTTCTTTTCATTATGTTCGATTGAAACAGATTAGCGTTATCGTTTCCACACGCTCACCCCCTCTATCTTACCCCTACTCTCTTTCTTTCTTTTATTTTTTCTGTGTAGTATGTTCTTTTTCTTCCCTATCTTTCTTTATAATAAAAACGGAATGGTCCATTATTTAGCTGAGGTGACAACACTCATAAGAAATAAGAATTCAGTGGATAAACAACTTTAGATAATCAGGATTTACATTTTTGCATTTCATCTGGATGATTTGGACAATCTTATTCAATCGATATAACCAAAATAACAATGAAATACTAATTAGAATCTTTCACTCCTTAAATAGAAGCATCAATATAATCAGGGACAGATGTTAACTATGAAATACTAATTAGAATCTTTCACTCCTTCTTGAATAGAAACACCAATATCACTAGTATTATCTGCGTTATTCGGACTATTGTCCTCATCTTCATTGTTATCTGTACAACGTTTCGGCCGTTATGCCCTCCGGCCTTCTTCAGGTATTTCTTGTCGGGCTCGGGAACCTTCTTGGACTCGGGAACCTTCTTTTCGGACTCGGGATCCTTATTGTCGTAGTCGGGAGCCATCACGGAACTTTAAACCTAACCCTTTATTCAGTCCACGGGGGTATCCTCTTCTCATTCCGCTAACCATAGCTGGGGTCGGAGCTGTGTTAATTATTTTTCTATTTTACTGCCGCCGGTCAGGATTGAACCTGGAATCCAGAGATAACTGTCACTTAGAACTGTCTTAACCTAACTACCTTATCCACTAGGCCATATGTCCATAATACTAATCATCAAGCCTCATCTCAAACATTCAGAGAAATACAAATATCACTGTATCTGATATATGGTAACCCAATATGGGTTGTCGTCTAGTCTCGTCATAATTCATAGATGATTTTATTGAATGTTGAACTGAGATAGAAAGTGAGCAATATCTTTATACTACAGGGTGTCCACAAAGTCTGGATACAAATAATCTTCATACAATGACTGCTATTTACATTGCAACCAACAAAGCCTTAATCAAATGATGACTCTGGGTTCAGGCATGGTTTCGGGGCCGAAGCATCATTACCACTAACCCAAAGCGCCCCAGCAGTATCTCACGATACCACCAGACTTTGTCGGTTTAATGTCACAATGTAGGATTGCCATATCCACGCTGATGCGGTTAGAGCTTTATTCAGGATCTTTTTGACGTATTTCCTTTTGTCTGGTGGAGAAAGTCCAAATTTAAACAAGAATACCAAGGTTGAGTTGGTAATAAATCCCCGGCATCCGACTTCGATAGGAAATACATCCATTATCCATCTGTTTCTGGCGCATTGTTCTCGTAGATCTTTATATTTTCCCAACTTCCGCTGATTTGCCCAGTCAAGATTTTCCTCAAATGGAACTGTTAATTCAACGATAAGAAATGTATTTTGATTAACAGATTATTTGAAGTGAGCACATACGTGCACTCACTCCAAATAAATTTTTAAATTTATTTGGAAATGAGATACAACGCATGTGCACACAACTCGGCATGTAGCCGGAAGTTTGGTTTTGGGGGAGGGTGATAAAACTGGTCATATCACTACACGGATCTATCTAGCTAGGCTCACTCACCGACCGATTCATTCAAAAATAAAAATAAAATTCTTGCATTCTCTCCTTGCGCAGTCCCCTTTCACCAAAATACCTCATTCGCTCTATGCATGTATCCTACTTAAAAATTTCCCAATATTGATGATTGGCGATGGAGGGGGTGGGAAAAAATTGAAAATAAAAACCCCAAGAAACTGAAAAAACACATATTTTGATTAACAGACCAAATGACAATATCAGGACGCTGAGTCGTTAATGTTATTTCAGTTGGAAAAACGAGTTGATGTTCCAAGTTACATGCAATGCGTTAGTCCGTGGCGCCATCAAACAGTGACAAAATGTGCCTATTTTAACGCGAAAATTTCGAAATGTTTCCTTCTTTAATAAAATGTACTGGTTTGTTGATGTTATCAACAGCTTTATTTGCAGTCTCACAACATATCTTTGACGCCTCCGCAACAATCTCGAGCACTTGATTGTGCCTCCACGTGTAGCTTCTTAGAGCACACTCGCATCCCATGAGAATATGTTTCAGGCTAGCAGTTTTCCCACATGCTTTGCATAGTCTGATGTAACTAACCCCCAGACGTGAAGGTTGACTGGTGTTGGTAATATGTCGTAGACTGCCTTTATCAGGAAACTTAATTTTTTAGGCTCTATATGTCTGATGTCGCTCCATGTGACAGCTCTCTCTTTGCACACTCCCACCTGGTCCATGCGCCCTGTTTACTTTGTCCTACATCTGTAGCAAAATGCTTGACTTCCTCAAGTTGATGAATTTCCTCCGAAATTATAACCCTTTTATTTAACGTGGATTCTTTAGACCACCAATGCTGTGGATGAAGATCTAGTCTTGATCTTCCCTTTGCCACGGTTCCAATTATTTCTTTCATCTTGAGGGATGATTCTGCGTTTTCTACAGCTTGTTGTGCCTTCCATTTTCGACCAGTTATTACGGAAGGCTGGGCGTTCTTCACCAGTGGGTCGCGAGAGTCACGCAGCATTTGGAAAAGTCGCGCTTTACCTAATTTGAATTTCTCAACAAGTGACACCATCGGAAGTTTTAGCTTCGTTGATGAACTGTATAGTGCCACATTTGTTAAGGAAATAGGTACCCCAACCATTTTTTTTACATAATTACTGATTAAGCGCTCCATTGTTTGAACGTTTGTCAATGATACCTCATATATTTGCATGGGCCATGATAATTTAGGAATTAATCCAAAATAAATGCACCATATTTTGTCTTTATTTATGAGATCACATTTATCAATGGAGCGTAGGCCATCCTTTAGTTGTTTGATAATGTCTTGCCAACGATGTCGATCAGTAATTGGTAGGGAATAGCAGTGACCGAGGCTTTTAACACGGACTGTGGGGATTTCATTCACAGCGACGAAAAAACCTGACTTCTTTGTACATAGAGATTTCACTATTGTATTTATTTATGTTATTTTTCCGAGAAGGCAGATATGGTAATTTAGCAGTAAATAAAATCATAACATAAAAAACTAAATATAAGAAATAATAATTTTCCTTTTGTTTAAATTAGATAAAAAATATTTTACTTTTCTAAATTTATTTATGTTATTTTTCTACCCCTCGTTCACCAGAAAGAGAAAGTTTACTCAATAAAGATTATAGATTTAAACTACATCAGAGAACGCATTATCAGTCAGTTTGCTGTAATTGATGGCAATGTAGACTTATTTAATCGAGTTCACTTGAATTTTGCAAGGCGCATCAAGTTATGCATTGAAAATGATGGAAATATTATTGAAAATATTATTAACATTATAATTAAATAAAATTGTTTTGTTTTAAAAGTATGTGTTAATCCCCGTGTAACCAGACTTTGTGGACACCCGGTATATTTAAGCTTCAAATGAGGATCAAATGGTCCATATGACCTTTAGGCACCCCTTTTTGATCTCGATTCAAAGGACATGTTTTTCATTTACACCGTCAATATCCGGTTGTTGGTTAGGGGTTAGGGTTAGGGGTTGTTTTATAATTAAAAAAAACTCTAAAAATCGTCCGTTAACAAACAACCGGATATTGACGGTGTAAATGAAAAACATGTCCTTCTGAATCGAGATTAAAATGGGGTGCCTAAAGGTCATATGGTCCGATCAAATATATGTGAATTACTTTTTTTTGTCATTAGGTAAAACCAGCCTTGGATATAAGTGTTTTTTTAGGGCCCAGGGAATAAGTGGAAAGGTAAGAACACCTGAGTTTGGGAGGTGATAAGATTAGGTAATTTTTACAGGTGTGCAAACGGTCAAACATTGTCAATATTGTTTGTGGCAATCAAGTGTGTGTGTCTGTGTGTGGAGGGGATAACATTTTGCTTTGGGTCTCATAAAAGCTTGCGATGATCCTCCTAAGTGGTATCAACTTTTTTTTTACAGACATGTAGTAATATTTCCTGATACAAGTAGACATTTATTGTCTTCCTTGAAAAGTGTCTACTAATTAGCCTCATGGACATTCTTATCTGAGAATCCATCTCGGTCTCTTTTGTCTCTGTTCTTTGAACTGTGTGGATGTTGTCTTCTCTCGTGCTCATAGTCATTGTATTGCAATCAACACCAAGGAGGATTCTTACCATTTTTGCACACCTTTCCTATACTGTTTATTGATGGAACAATATGTATATTTTTTGCATTCATTAGATTAAAAAATTATTTTTTATTACTTTTGTCCTTGTTGGGTCAGTAAAATGGTAATTCCTGTGTGTGGAGTTGAGTGAGAGAGAGACTTTCTGCGATTGGATATACCAATCATGTGATGAACCCAGAAGTTTGACACAAAATACGAAAATCAGAGAAGAGATCCCGGACCAGATCCCACGAGACAGCGATTTTAAATCTTCTCCAAGAAACCACCCCAAGATACCAGATATCTTCTCCAGCACGCCAGTAAGTCTCTCAAACTTAACTCTATACACAGGAAGGACTTTATATTGTTACTCATTGTTTTATTTGTCTTTATTAAATTGTTTGAATTAAACTAAGTTTTAATTCATTTATTTGTTGCTGTTAGCCTTTGAATTAAATGCTATACTAACACAATATCCTCATCTTTATTATTATATACACGTTTCGGCCGATGTGCCTTCTAGTCTTCTTCAGATGTTTCTTGTTGAAATCGGGAACCTTCTCATTGAACTTGGGAACCTTCTTTTCATTTGGACACATAGCGTCACAGATAGAATGTTAGGATACTAACCTTATTTCACATCCTGCTTGTGTGCAGAGTTTAGATAAATATAGGGTGTAGCACTATGATATTAGTGCTTTTCAGTTTGGTGCACTGGTATGCATATGATATACAATCTGGGATGATTTGTTTCTGTTTGTAATATAAATTATTTATTTAGAGTAAGGATTTAGTTACAAGGGACATTGTACTAGTTATTGTTAATCTTTAATACCAGAGACTATAAGTCTGGAATTACTTTGTGCTAGTATTGTGATTGTTCTAGTTTTTTTTAATTTCAAACAAAAGAACAGTCAAGGGTTAACCATGTCAAGGAGATGATGGGGGGGAATTTTATATATATATAGTCAAGTTGAAGTTTTGAGGAGACAGTTGAAGTTTCGCAGTTGAAGTCGAAAGACAGTCGACTTGGTGGAGTTTGCAGAGGGGGAGTTGGGCAGAGTTGAGCCGATGCGAGCATTTGGGCTCTCTCCCCCCTATTCGACTGGACCCAACGATGATAGAGTAGCAGAATAGAACCGCCTGGTGCCATAATCTCTTCCTAACCACTTGGACTATCACCCTAACCTGCCTTGTTTGTCTCTCTTTGTTTGATGCTGTTGTTTTACTTATGACGTGGGGGTTGACTTCCGACGATGAGACGGCCAGCGACACGACGACGCGCGAAGACGGGACGCCGGCCCCCTATGTGTCATAAAGTCTTGCACCAGTTCTAAAACTAAAAACTTAAACACATATGATAACAAATGATAGAATTATTTAAAAAAAGCCATGAAAGTTAAATTTTTTTATTTTTTATATATCTTAATTATTGCATTTCAGTAGGCCTACGTGGAGTTGCTAAACACTGTAGTCAAGTCCTGGATAACAAGGGTAACCAATGGTAGGCCATATGTATGGCAGCAGGATTCGGCTTCCTGCCACACCTTTGGGAAATGTCAAAAATGGTTGTCGGCGAATTTTTACGACTACACCAGTCCCAATTTTTGGCCTCCGAACTCCCCAGATCTTAACCCCATGGATTATTATGTATGTGGCTCTGTTGAGAAAGTGCCAGTACTACAAAAGCCCAGTTAATCGACAGAATCAAGGCAGTTTTTGAGACCCTTCCCAGGGAAACTGTGACATCAGCTTGTTCCAGAGCAGGATTGAGGCTGTGATCAACGCTAATGGTGGTTATTTTGAGTGAAACTTGTTGACAGTAGTGTAATAGCAGTGCCTGTTGAATTTCCATTAAATTTTGTAGTTACCAAACACTTTTTCTTTTTCCTTATGAAGCTGTAAAATTTCTCCCAAACACTCTGTATATATATTTGGGCATCAAGGGAAGATTGAATATAGATATTTACCCGACCCCTCCGCACGAGCAGGACGTGACACAAGGTCAATTTCTTAAGCGGAGTTAAACAGGTTTCAATTCAGAGTTTTCCTTCTCCTAGACTGGATGCCTAACCAAAGTTAAAGTACCCTGTCTGCCCTACTATTTACCCATAGCTGGAAGAACAGTTGGATGCATACCTTTTCTAAGGGTATTAGCACTATGTGAAATGCAAACAGCCTTGTCCAGGATTTGAACTCACCTCGTTGAAGATTGAATATATGTGAATGACTATTTTGTAAACAGGTAGAACCAGCCTGGGATATAAGTGGTTGTTTAGGGCCCAGGGAGAAAGTGGAAAGGTAGGAGCACCTGAGTTTGGGGGGGGGGGGGTAATAATGCTAATACTGGACTTTGGGGAGTCGACTAAATATCCTCCCTACTAGATACTTTTTATATAATAGTGTTGTTTTTGATTGACTGTGGGCAAACGCGGCACCCACTTTGAACACGCTTTCTCATTGACAAAAATTCATGCAAAATGGTGAATACACTGCCTTCTGATATCTTCAACTCCTCTGCTATGTCACGCAACTTCAATTTATGATCGGCCAAAACCGAGTTTGTGGAGTTTTTTGGTGTTTTGTTAGTTGTCCTAACTACCGAATTTGGGCGACCTGAGCATTCAGCATCATTTGTGTCTGTACGACCACGTTTAAAGACAACATACCACCTCATAACCGTTGTTTCCGACGGAGTAGAGTCCGAATAACACTTATCAAGCCATCACTTTGTTTGAACAGATTTTTTTTTTCCATCAGAAAGCAATGCTTTATCAACACACGAAATTCAGATTTTTCCATTGTTTTGAAAATTTGCAACCATAGCTTCACTTAAATAACTGTAATTTGTAAACTAATAATCCGATTGGGCTCAAATTTTGACACGTGCCATTTGAAGATTAGTACTTTATAAAAATCATATGGATTTTTTTATTAGTGGCGCCATCTATATGTCAGGCCCGGGACTTATTGAGTGATGAGCTTATCTCGGCTTTCCTTCCATCTATTCAGTGTTAGTATATCATTGGATATACTAATGCTAATATTGGACCTTGGTGGGTGGGCACTCGGCTAAATATCCTCCCGAACATCAACCATTTCAATACAAGTGAAAATGAAAGTCTTGTTAGACGAGTGCACTTGTTACTGTATAACACTTTTTTTCAGCTTTAATTTTTGGTTTGGTGAAAGAAGAGAATCATCTTCATGCCAGAAAATAAAATAAGATAAATATCTGTGTAATGGTCTCTAGCTTAGGTTGTTTCATCACGTCTAAAAATAAAATTACCGTTTCCTAGAAAAGTGTATCATCATTTCCAAAAATAACTTTCGCCAATTCTGCTGCAAAATTCTAGTATCTATTTATTAACCCCCTCCACATGAGTAGGATGTGACACAATGTCAATTTTTAAGCAGCATAGGCATACAATAGATAATTATCTCTCTTAGATAATTTACATGTCTGTTAGGGGCTTCATATGGTGACACGGGATTGTTACAGAAATCCATTATCTACAACAGGGGTTCCTAACCTTTTCAGTCCGATGGACACACAATTTAACTCAGGAGGACTCAGAGCCATGATGTTAAGAGGACAGAACCCCCTGTTAAGTTTTTAAGGGCCATTGCTTGGCCTTATAGCAGAAGCGCTTATCTGGTGGAATCCTTGATAAAGAGTCCATCGACAATGTGAATCCTTTGGTTACTAAAGTGTCCCGAGTTACTGGCAAGTCCTTCATGAGTATTGGTAAAGATCCCGGCAATCCTATAGGCGTCCGTCGTCAAAGAGTGTATTTGATGTGACCAATATGGGGTGGGGGGTTAAGTATCTTATCAGGCCACTAGTACTGCTAGTGATTGGTTAGAAGAGTCAACCACATGACCATGGCCAGTCTATAAGTATATGTGACTAGCACCTTATATTACAAAATTTCTCAAGTCATGAAAGAAAATCATGACCCAATTGATTTTGATGTGTAAATAAAAAGAATCTTATAAAGTTAGGATTTTTAATTAAATCTTCGACTTTAGAGTCAGGAAGCAGACATCAAAGTAAACTGTACAATTTTATGTGTGAAGAATTGGAAAAAATGGGAAATTCTGGAGAAAAAAATGGTAATTCCACCTGGAAAATATTTGCCTGAAAGAAAATTCAATGTGGAGAGAAAAACAACTGGAAGATGTTAATAACATGTGGAGATATCATAGATTTTAGAAGCTGTTCTTAAAAAACATTATTATACCTTTTTTTTTAATAGCTTTCTCCATACATCTGATGGTACACAGAAACATAGTTCTTTTTTTAAAACATTAAAAGTAGTGAATACCTCAAAGGATTTAGAATTCATAATTACATATGATATATGGATATGATTAAGGTGTCCTAAGCTTGGGGAGGCACTCATGGCATAACAGTCATCATAGGAAGTGGACTCGGCTACTTAGTTCAAATCGTGAGTGAGGCTGTTTGCATTTCACATCTTATTATAATGGAGATTATGTAACCGTCTGTAACAAACTATGTCACTACTGACGTCACTATTTCCTTAGGTATTTAAGTTATATTCTCAATGATTATGAAATAGTCATTATTTAATTTCAATTAATATCTTAACACTATTAGATTTACTTCAAAACAGCCCATATCATTAAGGCACTTATAATCCTGAAATAAGTGTTATATATCTCAAAGAAATAAAGATTTACATAGTAAAGGGTGGGAATAATTTTAACAAAACTGGTTTTAATAATTATTAATTCTTATTGATTTCTGATACTATCATGTTATTCTCAAATGTATTAAAAGCAATCCTATATAGAATTTTACTAACAAAAGTACCTGGTCCATGACCGGATGAAAACATTTTTTAAAGCCTCTAGTCATAACTTGTTTTTGGCTACGTTAAATTTCAATTGATTTAACGGTGTGAAAATATAAACATTGTTTTCATTCATATTTTTCATTATTTTTGTAAGCTGAAAAAAATTTTTTTTTTTTTTAAAATCATCAGGTGTTTTTTTTTTTTTTAACATCTAAAAAGATACGCTTGGTTTGAAAAGTTGATTTTTTTTTTTAGTTCTCCAAAATATTTAACAGTTGTTGGCTTTTTAGTAGAAATAAAGCAATGGTTACTATTAAGAAGGTCAAACTCAAAGTAACAGTTGTAGCAGACATTTTGAATCACTGCTGATATAGCCAGCAGCTAGCTCCTGCTGATACAACTGGCAGCAGGAGCAGCAATATGATGCTTTCTGAAAATAGTTTGATTTTTTAAAAATTAATTAAATCTCGTAATCAGTAAAAATCAATAACCAAATTTGGTGTGTTTCTTAGTTATAGGGTATTAAGGTATATGCAAGATTTCGAATCTGAGGGACATCTCTTTTCTGAGCTATACGTCGATACGTACACACCAAACTTACATATATAATCCAAAAAGCCGGAGAAGAAAACTTCCTTACGACATAGGAGTTTTTTTTTAAAAATGTGTCGCAGTTTGCAGAGCTCAATGTGTACTCTTATTGTTAGAGTCACAGAGCAAATTTATAAGTAAAAATATAACAAAAGACTTAGAATTTTTGCATTATAGTCTATTTCAGGAAGCTTAGACAATGTGTCTAACTCTCCCAAATCATCAGATGCAAATCTGATGATTTGGGAGAGTTAGACACCTTGTCTAAGCTTCCTGAAATAGACTATAATGCAAAAATTCTAAGTCTTTTGTTATATTTTTACTTATATATATATATATATATATATATATATATATATATAAAAAGAAAATTTGAAAAAACAAGTGTTCCGAAAATAGGATGAATTTAATTATCGATGTTTAAACATTTCCGTTTCAATAATGCTTCATAAGGATGTATCTTGGGGTGAAGAAAATGATGGATGTTTTTTTTCGATAATTAAATTCATCCTATTTTCGGAACACTTGTTTTTTTTCCAAATTTTCTTAATATTGTCGGATTTATTTTCCATATTTACTCCCATATATATACATATATGTAGTATATCAAGAAAGAATGAAAAAACACAGGTTTAAATGAGTTAAATGGTGAGTTTAAACCTGTGTTTTTTCATTCTTTCTTGATATACTACATACCATTGGATTCACTTCCTTTATATATATATATATATATATATATATATATATATATATATATATAGATAGATAGATAGATAGATAGATATATAGAAATTAATTAAAATAATGTTAGAATAAGTGTAATATCTTTATATACATTCTTATTTAGTTTTGTTAGTCTTATTTAATATGATTTTATTACATTAAAACAACCTTTGTACCATCAGAAAAATAATAAGGTTCATCACATTTATGTTGGCATTTCGAGTCAGGATTTCAACAAGGGAGAGAATAAAAAGAAAAATAACAAACAAGACAGAATTACATGTATATATGTCTTTTACTTGACATGGACAGTTCTTATGAAATGTGCATTGCAAATCCATTTCAAACAAGCCTAGACTGAGTGAACAGGATACCAGCTCGAAAATCATCAGTGTGGGGGGAGAGGGGGGGGTTCAGTTGTCACAAAGATGATACAAGCTGACAACAGCACCAGCAACTAAGAAACAAAAAAGGAAATCAAAGTACAATTGAAGGTAAAAAGGGAGAAAAATAAACAGAAAAAAGGGTTTTAAAAAAATTTAAAAAAAAAAAAAAGAAAAAAAAAATATCAAGAAACAGGTGAGAAGGAAAAAAGAGAAAAGAAGAAAAGTCAGGGGTTGGAGGGGGGGAAGTAAGCGAAAAAAAAAAAAAAGAAAAAAAAAAAAGGAATTATTTATTTAATTTTTTTAATAAGTACTACACAAAAAGAGAGAGGCAGGCAGACAGACAGACAGACAGCAGAAGAGGAGGAGGAGGTTTTTTTTTTTTTGTTTGTTTATCACTTATCTTTCATCTTAAAACTTTGGGGGGTTGGGTGAGGGGCTTCTGTTTTGGATTTTGTCTTGGCCACATTAAATGCTATTTTCACCCTCTTCGCTTAGATTAAAGACTTTTAAAAAAACTTAAAAACAAAATCCTGGGACCTTTCTCCATTATTATGACGCAAGGTTCCCCCCAGACATGAACAGGCTCTTAGAATTCACATAACATATAGATATATTGTTGTATATAACATATGGCACATTAAGATCATACACAACATATATACATTAATATGTATGTATAAATATGTGCCTGTATACATGTTTGTACCTAGCCACTATATAAAGATTACAACTTAGCCATAACTATTGGGAAGGAAGGGGTGGGGGTAGGTTTTTAAAAAGTTTTTTTTTTTTATTTTTTTTTTTTTAAATATATATATATAGAAGTTTAGCTCTGGTGCTCCAACCAAGCATAAAAATCAACTGAAAGACTTGTAGATCCTGTTTATCTTTTATTTTTTTTTTTTTTGTTTCTCTCTCTTTACTTCTTTCTCGCTTTTAGTTAAGTCATTAGGACTTCGCTCGAGCTACCTAACATTTCGATTTTATGGATCTTTTCTCTTATTTTTGCAAAACTTTGTCCATCTTTCCCGGCATTCTGTCGACAACCTTAAAAACTTGCAAACAACCAGCAGCACAATGTCCATATTTTTTTTCCCATGTCACAGTCACACCCACAAACATTTCCGCCCTCCCCCCTTCCCAGACATGCACACAGGTGTATGTTCAGTAAAACTTACACATGGTTTACACACACATACAAAGCAAAAAAAAAAAAAAAAAAAAAAAAAAAATTAAAAGAAAACAAAAACAAAACCATTTATTCATCTCAGCCACACTCAGCACACAGAAACACTTGTGCAACTTTATAGTTGAATATTTCAGGCGCATATGTATATATTTATATATATATATATATATATGTACAAGTATTAAGCCACATGAAGCAGTGGCTATAAAAATTCTCTCCATTTGTAGACAGAAAAGAGTTTCTGCACTATTTTGGCAAGAGAACGAGTCTCTTTGATTTCTTTTCTTTTTTTGTTTGTTTTATTTATATTTTTGTTTAATTTTTTAGATTTTAGTTTTCAAATTGGTGCAACTACCACAGCAGAGAGCATAGAGTTTAGAGCAGCCCGCCACCCGTTCGAGAGAGAGAGAGTCCGACGCCCATTCTGGGAGGCAATCTGCTGTCCCCCCCCGTTCGACAGACAGGCCACGCAAACATCTTGTCGATACTTTTTAGATAGCAGCTAACAGTAAAGAGTTCTATGGAGTAGATTCCAACGGATGATGAATGAAATTTGATGTTCTTTTTTTGACAAATATACAAATGAGAACTTATACAAGATGTACATTGGTTTCTATTTACAACAACTTTATACAACAATTAAGAGGTCCCAAAATGGTTTGAGCGCAATGAAAAAAGAGACAAGACACGAAGGTCGTTGATTGGAGTTTTTGTTTTTGTTTTTTTGCATCATCGGCTCCAAATAGATTTTTCAACAGCAACTGTTTCAACAGAATTTACATATGTAAGGATAGCAATGGCCATATTTATACAAGATTTTTTTCTATCTTTCACTCCCCCTCCCCATTGTTATAATCTTTGGGGGAGTGGGGCATCTTTTCCCCCCTCTTACAAACACAGAATTCACTATGTATATTAGCTTCTTCATTTTTTTTTTTTCATTAAGAGGGGGAGAAAAAAAAGCACACAGATATACGTAGAAAAGAAAAACAAGGATAAAAGGAAAAGGGAAAGAAAAAAAAAATTTAAAAATCAAAGAAAAAATAAAAACCCTCTTTTCTCCCGGTCAACCTGTTGCTATAGTTAATTATTAACTAGAGCAAACATTTAGGAAAACCATGGAATGACTAAGGTCACAAAATTGTTCTTTTAAGTAGAGGCTAAAAACAAAATAACAATGGGACCATTGTAGATGCCATTCGTGCCGTAGCGCAAATTAAAAGCATTTTGTTTTGTTTACAGTCATAAACAATATATGACCAACAACAACATTAACAAAATAAGTTTTTTTTTCTTTTTTTTCTTTTTTTTTCTCAATTTTTTCCACAGTATTTTTGTTAAAACATCAAGCTTTTCATGTATTTTTTTTTGTTATTTTATATTTTTTTATTATTTTTTTTATATTTTTTATTTTTTTGGCTTCTCCTCTCTCTTTCTCTTTTTGTCAAAAATCAGCATCAACAATTTTTTTTTCTCTTTTTTTTTTTTGTGAGTTCAAAAAGAGCAAAGAAAGGGTGAAGAAGAAGAAGAAAGAAGAACTAAGAGAAAATAATTTGTTACTTTGAAGGGGTGTGTGTGTGTGGGCAATCAATGGTTAACGAACGAGAGATGAAGATGAAAGGGGGTTGGGTTTCTTTTTTTTTTTTCTTCCTCATTCTTTATCATTATTGTTTGTAATAGGCAGAGGAGGAGGCAGATTTTCTACAGTTGAGTGGGTGGGTGGGGGTTTTAATCTAGCCAGGAAACTGACTGACTAGCAGCAAAAGATGAGATCATTAAGTAAACAATGAAGAATTGCACATTTACACAGTGATCACCTACAACAGAACACAAAACTAGAAACTTCAAGTACTTACAATATGTACAACAGTTTTGAGAGTAAGAAAAATAACAATCAAGATAAGTTAATTTTTAAAAAAAAGAAAAAAAGAAAAAAAAAAAAAATTTCATTTTTTTTTTTTTTCAATTATGATGGACAGATAAGAGGAAATATGAGGCAGAAAAAAAAATAAAATAAAAAATAAAAAAATCTTTTTCTCTCAAATATGGAGAAAAAAGTTAAAAAAAAAAAAAATTAAAATAAATAAAAAAAAAATTAAGATTTTAAAAATTAAGGATTTGGGAGTAAGGGCATTTAGGGGTCAAATAGAAAGGATAGTTGGGCAGGGGGCAGGTGGAGAAGGGGTGGGGGGTAAAGATAAGGTTTAGCTGCCTTCCAAGAGCAAAAAATTCCCTGTTTGCATAGTTCATCTAAAATGAAGAAATTGTCATCTTGGGTGGTGGTGGTTGGTGGTGGTGGTGGTGGTGGTTGGTTGTAATATCAAACAATAAGTCTTTTCTTCACATTGGTAGATATAATCTCAGTTTGTTTAGGGTTTTTTTTTTTATTTGTTTGTTTTCTTTGTTTTTTGTTTTTTTGGGTAATTTTTTTTTTTCTTAATAGGCCTTTTTTCTTTTTTTTTTCTCTCCTGAAGTTTATGAATTTATTTTTCAAATCCAGAGAAGTGCTATTATTCACCAGCAGTTTGACATTTGAAGTCGAGACTGTGCAGATTTAATTAAAAGACAACTGAAGAATTGGATATTTCTTTTAAAATGTTAGAGATGGCGTCTGTTCATCCAGGGTGATAAAAAATAAAATTTCAAAAAAAAAAAAAAAAAAAAAAAAAAAAAAAAATTAAGTGCTTTACATCTTGTATTTGGGATGGGTCGGGGGGTTAACAAAGTACATTGGGGGTGGGGGGTAAGAAAGAAATGAGTAAAGGTGAAAGTATGTGTCTGCGTGTGTATGTGTTTGTCAGGGTGTAGCAAATATTTGTCTATGTCAAATTATCATATTTTTTTTTCCTCAATGTTTGTGAATTTTTTTCCCCTATTTTTTTTCTTCTGAAAGTGGAAACCTGAATCGGAAGGTGAAGGATGTGCAGCTGGAGCAGAAAAAAAGGGGTCAAGATTTTTGAAGATCACAGGAGGAGTCGGGGGGGGACGGGGACGTAAAGAGGGATGGTTTGGGAAAGGGAAAGGGGGGGGAGAGGAAGGATAACATCCATTAACCGGTCCACCGGGTTTTGCACAGCACGTTGACAACGCAAGGTGAACACAACGCAGGAAGAAGGGACCCGTTTCCCTCGTGCCCTGCAACCGTGGGATGTGAGAGTTAGTACAGACTCAGGAGAGGGTGCAATTGCCATGACAACACACACACACAGCTTCACTGGGTAATCAGCTGTTGCGAGTGCTTCCCACCCCCCCTCATCCTGCTGCTGGAAGTCTTGTCACCTTCTCTTCTTTTCCCTCCATCATCATCATTCTCATGTGCTTGGTATATGGGCAGGTGGCCCACCTCAATGGAGTGATGATGAAAGCAGCAGCAGCAGCAGCAGGGCGCGGCCCCTCACTGGTTTTACTCTTTCTCTCTCTCTTCTATGTTGATCTGATGCACGATCAGAAGCGTTGCGTACAACTACACTGTGGTTATCACTATCACCAAGTGGGCAAAATCGGTTACTTGGTTCATCAGCTCAAACCCAGCCTCTCTTAGTTTCAAGCGGGAAAATTCACAGGGTGGGAATATATGGACGACATAAGCAGGCTGAAAAACAAAGAGAAAATAAAGTTAAAACTAAGAAGAAAACAAATGAAAAGAGAATCAAAACAGAATTTAATATTCATTGGTACCTTGACTTACGAGTTTTCTAAGTGTAATGGCAAACAATAACACCAATAGAATAATTGGTACACTTACTGAGAATTTATATAGTCTAATATTCACTAGAGTTCTCCAAAGGGGAAGTAATCATAAAATAGGGGAAGTAACTCGCAATTACTTATTACACTAAGTTACGAGTTTTCAGAGTTACAAGCTGTCATTTTTTTTTGTCAAGCTGATTTGTGCGTTGTGTTGAGATCAAAAATTTGAGGTTCAGATACGCTTATATTAATATACTAAAAGTGGCAAGGCCTGGGCAGAGGTGAAAAAATTTGTTTAATAACTAGTAAATAAGCTAGTAAAAAAGGTCTTGTGTTAATCCAGCTGTGTAGGAGGTCTTCGCAAATATAAATTAAGTCTTTGTAATTTTTGCACAAAGCTAAAATGTGAGGTACCAAGGAGTTTCAGATACATTTATGTTAATAAAGTTCACTAAAAACATTTAAGTTTCCAAATTTATTACACAAAAAAAAATTCTATACATTCTATTTTATCACATTTAGACTTTAGTGCCGACCATCAGGACTTTTCTGTTATTTTGGAGACCTTAGGGATTACCCTCATAATAAAAGATTATGGAAAAATTTGAAAATAAAAATAATCAAGTAAAAATGAAAAACTGACCTGCTGAGATTCAGGGTTTGCTACATTGACAATTCCAGCAGCTTGCTTACTGCTCAGATAACTAATAAACCCATTACTCAAAGCTCTGGTTTGATGTAAAATATCTAAATGATCACGACCATTGGGTAAAGCAAGCAGCATACAATATTCTTCAGTTAACTAGAAAGAGAAACAAAAAGTATTTAAGCATAAAAAAAAATAAAAATTAATCAAGTTGAAAAATATCAAAAGAATCAAATAAAAAACAATTGTAAAGCGAAAGGGAAATTTGGAGGTGTTAAATTTAACCTTAAAATTTTTTTTTTTTTTTTTAAGTTTCTCTACACATCACACAGTGCTATATTAACACACCATCCAACCATCTTTTAACTGCATTTAAACACAATAAAATGCATATCAAAAAGATTATCTATTAACTCCAACAATAGAGAAATCTTCAATAAAAATATAAAAGAAATGAAAAAGCATTAAAAAAAATAACACATATACTTGAAAACTGTCATATGTCAATGAAAATAAGTTTGACAGTGCACCAGACTACAAAACCAACTACAGTCTAAAAGGCCCATGAACCACTCATGGCTATATTTCAGCTGATGATAATGATTTCATTATTGTATAAGAATAAAATATACGCTAAAGAATTATTGGCAGTTGTTTCATGTTTGGTTATTTTGTTTAATGGTATATCATCTCTTGTGGACTATTTAATGCCAAATCATGTTTTTGTTTCTTGTTTTTTTTTTTTTTTTTTTTTTTTGGGGGGGGGGGGGTATATGATTTCTAAACAAAGTTTGTGTGGACCTCTGAGCAATGGCAATTAAGGAGAGGAGGGGCTTCACACTCCCCAAAGCCCCAGAATTGGAACCTCACCATTAGGTATAGTTTAATGTAATACACAGGATACGCTGTTTCATGGAATCTTGTTAAATAGATCCTAGCAATTTGATGGTTGGTTGATTGATTGATTTTAACGGCATATCAACCCGTCTGGGGTTATGTCATGCCTAGCAGTTAGGAAGTAATATATGTTGTCTATCTACATTTACACTTTTGTAGTAATTGGTTTTAACAATGTGTTAGCATCATTGGGGATCATGTTGTATGGTATTGATTTGTTTCATGTCTATATTCTATGGTATAATTTTATTTCCTTCAAAAAGGACTGAATGTCTTCTATGTTGACATTTTCAAATAGATTTTTCATGTTGTTTGCATTAAAATAACAGTTTCTTTCAAATATTAGAAAGGTGACTAGCTCCTCTTCTTTCTGTCAACCTACAGGACATGAAAGAGAAAACTTTTGTCAATATCAATGGGATAGGGCATAATGGATTCATACCTTTCCCAACAGCATCAGTACTAAGTGAACCCAAGCAGCATCAATTGACAAAGAGAGAGAGGGGGGGGGGGGATACTTAATGTGAATGTGACTTACCTGCATGCGTTTAGCTACGCCCTCCACCTGGATTGGTTCGAGCCGCATCCGCTGGCTGATGCGTAGTGGTTGCATGGTACCATCAGATGCCATCTGTGGCATGGATGGCGCAATCAACTGCCTATTGCCAGACATCAAATGCATTTGTACAATTACATTGTCATTCTTCAGAGCCAAAAAGCCCTGCCATACGATCTGGTATTTCTGCAAGAGGGGGAAAACAAAAATTTTAAAATTACTATTTTATATTTAGAATTTAGCCTTTTTTTTTCTTTTTTTAATGCGGATTATTGAATAATTACAAAGAAATTAACAAATATTAAGAAAAAAATTTTACCTTGTGGGTAAACCACGTTTCATGAATCATCTGGAAGAGAGAAGAAAAAAAATTGTAAGCAAATAAACTTTGGATTAAAATTCCATAAAGAGAGAAAGAGAACATTCTATTAAATTGTTCAGAGTTGGGTTTTTTTTAAATATAAATTAATCAGATGTTTTGATTGTTTGGTTTTACATGTCAATTTTTGTTGAATTATTTAATGTCAAAGTTTTTTGGGGGGTACCAACAATTATTTGATTTCAAATAATTGAAAATTTGTAAACAATTATAGCTGTTCTTTATACAGTTAATTTATATACAGTTATGTTTTCAAGTATTTCTACCTAATACTAATAATTTAACAATCCTATAGATGGGATCCTAAAAGATACTAAAAAAAAACTACAATTTTTATTATCTATAAAATGATTAATGTTTCTTAGTGTTATGAGGGATATTGATACAACTTGAAAACCTGAAAGTGGTGTTAAGACAAAACTTTCTTAACACCAACTTCTAGTTTTCAAGTTCTATTTCTCATCATATATAATTTGGTGATGTGGCGGGAAGTTAATATTATTCCAAGGGGTTACCCTCCAGGCAGTGTGTAATACCTGAAACCATGGGTAGCAGCATGGTGGATGTAAGACATGGTAGACAAACCCAACATGAGCCAATGGTGTATCTCACAAGATTCTAGGCGGATGAGCCCAAAAGCGGGCCAACGGCCAGGATCAAACAATTCAGTCAGGAAACTACTGCTCCTCATCTCTAAGTCTGGTGTCTATTGATGAGTTAACAAAACAGCCACCGAAAGGTATCGATGACATCGAGCCAATCAAACCTATGATAGCATCGTTTATTAAAAGATAGTTGATTAAAAAAGAAAGGAAACTTACCTGCAACATGGCAATTGTATCATAGGTCAATTTGTTCTGATTCACCAGAGCCTGTGATGCCACTGATAAATTTCCATGTAACAACTTGACACCCACTCCGTCTGAATGGCCAAGACCGGGCGATCCGGATGGTGGTTGCTGTCCATGAGCCTTGACCACTGCAGCTGGTCCACCTGCTGCTTGGTTAGGGTTGGAAGGTGGTCGTTTATCAGGTCGTGATGGCGGTCTGGATGGTGGTCGTGGTTCTATAGGTACTCGTTCCAATGCGATACCATGCTGTTGGCCCAAGTAAGCCCCGTGTTGGTAATGAGGGTGGTGAGGTTGTGCTTGGACAATGGTGCCTTCTGGAACAGTTAGAAAACTGTGTTGCGGGCTAGCATAAACAGCAGTAACATGTTCGAGCCGAGCCATTGGGAGCGGAAGGTGGCCCTGTGGGAACGGCATGCCTCGAGACACGTGAAGATTTTCTGTTGGATAGAAGGTCTGCTGCTGCTGTTGTTGTTGTTGCTGTTGTTGTTGCTGCTGCACTTCATGCACCGATCTGGCATCAGGAGGAGAGAAAGCACTAGGAGTGGTGGCCATCTTTTCCCCACGCCGGTCCGGTGTATAGTGTGCAGGGTGTGTTGGTTGAGATAACTGAGCCAAGCGGGCTTCCATTGAAGGCTGGCCGGTTTTGTTTTCTCCAGAGCTACTTACCAGTCGTCCGTCTACAAGATGGTAAGGCAGCCGATGTACAACACTCGAACCTACTTGACGCATTTCTACTGATTGTCCTTGATGGGCTGACACTGGAGTGCTATGTGCCTGAGAAGACCCTTGAGATGACAGCTGTAAAGTGAAGAAAAATGCAAATTAATAACAAAAAACAAAAAGACAAGTTCAAAATATTAGTTATTTAATCTGCTTGCTATCATGGTAACTAATATATATGTCTGTTATTTGAAGTTTCAGATGATTTACACACTACATGAAACTTGCAATTTTATATATATATATATATATATATCTGTGTGTGTGTGTATATTTATTTTTATTTCTAAACTCCGACAGTATAAAAAAAACTCCTGGCTTTATAGTTTGTAATTACACAATACTTCTGGGAGAAAAAAAAAAAAAAAAAAAGAAGACCAAATCATATGCACCCCCTGAAAAAAATCAGAGGGTACCATAAAAATGGCCAAAAGAAAAAAATACTGTAAGAGAGCTAATAAATAATAGAGTAAGCCTAATGAGAGAATATCTACCTAGGTTTCTAGAGTCAGAATTATCCTGATGATCTGTTAGGAGAAACCTAGGTAGATATTCTGACTCATTAGGTTTATATATATATATATATATATATATATATATATATATATATATGGAGGGGGTTAGCGAGAAAATGTTAGAACTTACCTGATGTCCTGAAGGTTGGTGAGCAGGAGATTGATTTGGTGCAGGCTCACGTTCCCTTTCACGTTGGTGTGCAGCATTCACAGCTTGTAATTGATGCTGTATCTGTGATACAGAATGTGCAGATGTGACTGCAACAGAAGCCGATGAAGATACTGAGGAAGAGGACGACACTGATGTGCCATGTGAACCTGGATGGACACCGGGCTGTACATTAGGGCTGGAACGAGGCAGGTGTTGCTGTTGGCTATGAGCCTGGTTAGGACCTCCAGACAATAATTGATGCGTAGTGAGTGATTGGGCTGAATGGGATGCAGATGGTGGTTGCTGCTGCTGTTGTTGTGAACCTCCTTGGTGAGACACTTGCTGGTGGCTCACAGAGAGATTGGTCGCATGCAGAGTTGGGGATGGACTCGGTGATATGGCAATATGCCGGATCAATTGCTGGGGTGGAGGGGATTGTTTCCACACCCTTTGCTGCTGTCCGGCAGATTGAGACATCGTCAATGATAATGGTGCTGATTTGCCATGGTGGCCTGAAAATCAAAAGTAGAAAATTCAAACTCATGACTTTGATAACAACATTTTTTTTTAGCAATCAGTCAAAAAAAGTAGCATTAAAATACTATGTTATTTTAATAGAGACAAGTTAAAATCCTGGACAAGACTTTTTGCATTTCACATAGCACTAATACTCTTGTGAAAGGTATGAATACGACTATTCTGCCTCTAGCTATGGGTAAATAGTAAGGCAGAATGGGGTGTTTAACCTTGATTAGGCAATCAGTCTAGGAGAAGGAAAACTGAATTCACACCTGTTAAACTCTGCTTAAGAAATTGACCTTGTGTCACATCCTACTCGTCCAGATATACTAATTCATAAATATGTTATCTTTATACAAGAGGACAACAAAAATATAAGTCTGATAAATATGTTTCAGATTATGTAAAGATTATTTTCTTTTCTTTTATACGGGATCATAAAAAAAAAGATCATTTTATAAGTGTTCTCATCAAAATGATATTAATCAGATTTAATTGAGGAGAAAAAAAAATTAAATAAAAAGAACCAAAAAGTTCCGGATTCAAGACTGGCCCTCTGCCAACTAAACACAAGAGTAGCACAGCTTGGATCTGTGCGGTAAAGTCGGGAGATGATGGTAGGTGTAGCGCTCTAACTCAGATGCAGAAACAATGGCCTAGCGCTAGTGAAAAGGAGATAGACTCCTACACTATCTGTGATAGAGAATAGGCCACTCTGCTGACTTTACTTTTTTTTTTAGGAATGTAAAGAGTGCAGCACGTAGAAAGGGGATTATATTAATATAATCATAGAAAAGAGGGAAGAAAATGAGGAATTGAAGAAAAGAAATTATAAAGAACACATAAATAAAGCAAAAAGTCAGAGTAAAATAAATTGGTCAATGGATTTAACTTACCTTTATGCTGCTGCTCAGCGACTGAAGACTGTGGGCGACTCATATCAGCCTTTTGCCGAAGTCTTTCTGCACTGTCTGGCATTCTTTCATGGACCAAACCCATGGCAGATGCGCTTTCCATTGACTGAGGTGGCACGGCACCTCGTAAAGGATTTGGTACTTTCTCAATAGTCTACAATAGAAATAGACAACTTTATAATATTTAAAAAAAAAAAAAAAAAAAAAAGGTACTTCGTAATAATAATAATAATAATAATAATAATGACATTTCCAGTTTGATGAAATCTTTAAAGACCACAAATGTTTTTCAGTCATCTTTCTATCTACATTATAAACAACAAATCTTGTTTTTTTTTTTTTAAGAGAAGATTTTTGAAAAATTGAATAATCAAAATGGAAGTGAGAAAAGAGTTTTGGGTCTGTTTGCTGTTTTCACCGAAAACATTTTTTTCTCGTAATGAGGTTTAAGCGTTTTTCATTGATTAAATGTACAATTAGGAAATTTTATAGTTTAGATGAACAATGTGTTCAGTTAACAATGCAAAATATGTAGTGAGATTAGGTTATACAAGTGATAGACTAAGTAGATTCTTAATTTTCAGTAAGCGGTTTGTAAGTAAATATAATATAACAATGATTAAACCATAGATATTTACTAAGTCTTGCACAGTTGGACACAGTGTGGATCAAACTCCTTGCACTAGCAAATATAGTGAATTTACCTTACTAACCTTTACTCTACACCAAGTAGCTTAAGTATTACGTTATTTTCTGTATAAGGTAACAGCAAAAAGAGTACAGCAAAAAGAGTAATACACTATTTTCTGTATAAGGTAACAGCAAAAAGAGTAATACACTATTTTCTGTATAAGGTAACAGCAAAAAGAGTAATACACTATTTTCTGTATAAGGTAACAGCAAAAAGAGTAATACGCTATTTTCTGTATAAGGTAACAGCAAAAAGAGTAATACACTATTTTCTGTATAAGGTAACAGCAAAAAGAGTAATACACTATTTTCTGTATATGGTAACAGCAAAAAGAGTAATACACTATTTTCTATATAAGGTAACAGCAAAAAGAATTTGCTAATGACAAATATTTTCAAAGAAAGCAAAGAGAAGGATTAATACGCACGACCGTAACCAAATAAGGATAAAGCATCAAAGTAGAAAATAAAAAGGTAGTAAAATCGAACAACTTACAAGTCTTACCTGGCCTTTAGGACTTGCTTCCTTAGAAGACACAGGTTGGATTTGAACGACACCCATCTGAATGCCTCCATGCAATTGAGATCTTTTGACATCTTGTCCCAAGTAAGAAGGTGATGTCGTCGTAAGAGGGTGAGGACTATTCACCATGGCCTTATCAATCGTGTGTGCCACGGTCGTTGTCACTACTCCATAGTCACGGCTGCTATGCTCTGTCTTCAAATTAATACAACCAGACATAGCCTGGTGCGAAGGTCCAGAGTATATGTGCGAGACTTGTGTGGAAGGTGGAGTAATCACATGGGGCGATGAGGAGCGAGATCTTTCTTGGGGCTGATCATAGTAACCATGCGGACGCTGGATACCCACCATTGACTTGTGAGCCATAGAATGTTCATGGTGAGGTGATTGATGTGACAATGGTTGGGTGAGATGAATCACACTACCATGAACAGGCTGTGGACAAGGACGAGATGAAACCAGATTCTCAGAGGAAGCAGATGGGCCAGTTCGGATGTTCGATATCGGAACAGACTGATGAGAGAAGGTTTTAGAGTCTGTCAGTTGGTGAATGACTGCTGTGTGTTTGTTGATATTGTCTTTGTGATGTTTCACCGGATCCAATTGGTGTTTTAGTAACTCTGTCGAATGCTTGACAGGATCCATCATCTTGAGGTTTTCTTTTAGATGTTTTACAGAGTCGTGTTTGGGTTTGTGTGGGTCTGTCGGATGCTTAGGCTCCATGACAGATAATTTTCCTGGCATTGGTGCATGCTTTTCCAGGATCATACGGACAGTTTCGGAAGTGTCAAGAGCATGCTTGGATGGATTTTCGTCGGGTTGTTTCAGCATAGCCTCCATTACAGATTGTTTCGGAGCAGGCGGCTCGGGCGTGCTTTTTGTTAGATCCACCGTATGAGGAGGGGCTTGTTTATTTTGCTCTGTGGGAGGCTTCATATCTAATATGACTGGTGTAGATTCCATGACCATTGGGGAATACAGAGGTTTGTTGATTTCTGACAGTCTTAAAGAACACTCCGACGCCATTGTCATCACTGGACTTGGAGACATGACACCAGATGAAACGCCAACTTCTGTTGGGGAAAATAAATAAATAAATAAATAGAAACGTTTTGTAAAAAAAAACAAAAAACAGGATAAGAAAACAATGAGAATTTCAGATTATGAGTATCTCTTGGAATTATTTACAAATACAAAATTTATAAATTGATTTACTTTGTCTATTTCAATTTTATGTCACATTGATTAATTTTATTTCAGATTTGTTGCCTACATGATTGAAAATAATTCTTATAAAATGCACTGTATGTGTGCGTATATATATATATATATATATATAAATGAATTAATGTATTCTCACATACTAATGACGTTAATATTATGGTTTAAATTGAAAATGTTGTTGAAGAAATGTCCTCAACTTAATGAAAAAATAAAAAAGACGGAATTATAGGACTGAAACTATGTGATGCAATATAGACATATTTTTGATATCTTAAATAGTAAAAACACAGAAATTCTTGTTCACTGTGAAGAGAATTGGGCTACATCTTGCAAAAAACAGTCTTACCACAAGAAAAATGGATTCTGGAAATCCAAAAGCTACCATGAAAAGAGATGACCAACAAATAAAATTTGCTGCTCTTGGAGACAGAAAGAAAATCCTGACAAAGTTGGCTAAAGAATTCAAAACTAGTGATGGGAAGAATAACTACTACAAGGCTTAAAGAAAATGGAATTATGTCCAAAAATGTGCTAAGTAGCCTTTATTATAATAATAATGGAGATTCGGTCAGTAACCAAAATTATGTCACTGCTTACGTCACATTACCCAAAATCGCCAAATATAGAATAAAGAACAATATACAAAATTACTTTTAAAAAATTGTATCATTATTTTACTTGGAAAAAATTATTTGCGAAATGTGCAATCAATTGATAAAATTATTTTTTACTCTTTTTTTCAGCAACAAGGAGTTAACTATGAAGTTTACAAATAAATAAATACCTACGATTTTGTGTAAAATCTATGTGTAAGATATTCAAAATAATTAATCAATAAATGCATGCAATTTTGTTTGGGTGGGGGTACTAAGATTCCATTTGAAATGGTCTTATTCTTTTTTACTCCTTTTATAAATTTGATGATTTTACTTAGGATACAAATCCTGTTTAATTTTTACACTGCCCACAGGGCATTTTTTAATTTTTTGCTAGTTATAATAATAATAATAATAATAATAATGAAAAATCAAGTCAAATTCCTTGAGACCTACCTGTTGATATTGTGGCATGCAAAGGTGCCGCAAGGGAACCACGGTTATGAGGCATAACCCCCTGAGGGCTATTTAAAGCATTCAGTATTAATTCACTGCTGCGGCTTCTGCTTCGAGATTGGCGAGGTCGACCAGCAGGAGCTTCGACCAACGAAGGCTTGCTGGTAATAATTGGAGTATTTGATAGATTTTCCATTGGCTGGATAACGCCAGGTCCAGGGATCATAGTAACATCGCTATCAGAATCACGGCGAAATTTTGTGTGAGAGACTGTCTCGACAACATTCTCAGAATTACTAGCCTGTACTTGGTTGGCAAGTTGATTCTCTGAAGACAAAGCCGTAGATACAGTAGTGCTAGTGGTGCTAATACTACTAGGAGCTGGGGTGGTCAAAACAGTTGCAGTAGTAGAAGTTATTGTGCTAGTATTAATGATTGGAGACGTGTTAACCGTGGTTGTCTCTGTAGGAAGAGATACCGAGGCGGTGCTGACCACAGTGGTTGTCGTCCGGGTCGCAGACTGTGGCTGGGATTGTGTTTGAGGTAATGGTTGAATAGATGCTTGCCCCTTGGGGGACACGCATACTTCGGACACACCAGAATCTGCAATCAAATTCAAGCCTTTTTCTTTGCTTTCCGTCTCTTCAAATGGTGTGGGTTGGTTAATTATTTCTGCCGTTTCACTCAGAGCAGGGGTTTCGTCTTCGGCATTGATCTCGTTTGTCGGTGTACGTTGAGGGGAAGTGATCTTTACCTCAGGAGCAGTCACTTTCAGTTCTGCAGTCACGGGGCCTGCCGGAGTAGGGGTAGTAACTACAGCGGCGCTTGCACCTCGCCGTTTCCGTCCTTTTCCGCGGCGGGTAACAATGACAGATTCTACGGGTTGCTGGGGAGGTGGCGGTGGCGGTGGTGGAGGAGGAGGAGTAGGAGATGCTGGCATGGCAGCCGGTTTCTTAGACTCTGACATTTCTTCTTCAGTGCCAGAGGACAGGGCAAGGGAATCATTTTCAACAGGTTCTGGTCGAAGAGTGACCTTCAACGAAGGTTTTTCCTCTTTCAAGTTTTTACTCTCTTCCTTTTTGGAAGAACGAGTGACCAGAGGTAATTTTTCTAATTTCACAACAGGAGAGCCAACCTCTGTTGTCTTGGGTGAGGAGGATGCCACAGCAGCAGCAGCAGCAGGAGTTGTAGGAGTAGTTGCTGCAGCAGCCACCTGGGCCTGAGACTGAGTTTGCTGCCTTGTTGCCTTCGGAGATCGAGTTTTTGGTGAGGACATTCGGGTACGTGGTGAAGTTGTTCTGGGGAGAACACCAGAATCCATAGCCTTGTAATTGGGTTTCCGTCCCCGTCGTGAACGCTGGTACTCTACTTGATTTTCGAGCTTGGTACTTTCGTCTATGTCCAAGGACGGAATTGCATTGCTTTTCTGCGACTCGGCTACGGCAGCCTTATGGGTAGGCGTTGCAGCCTCACTAAGCGGCGGTTCTAACTTTGCAGTCAAATGTTCATCTTTGGCATGTCGTTCAGGGCGCTGCACAGCACGGACCGTCTCCAATTTGGGGGTGTCCATAGCCTCGTCGTCATCGTCGTCAAAATCAAATACATCCTTTGCTTTCTGGAAAGTCTTTTCGGCTGCATCTTCAGCCGCAGGTGGGACCTCTGCAGGTTCTTCTGTAGGTGGCCCTCTTCTCAGAGTGAACCCACGAGTACGACCCCGACGATTTGTTTCTCTCTGGAAGCGTATCGGAGGAATTTCAACCTTCTTCTCTTTTGGTTTGTCCTCAACAACAGGCAGTTTGACAACTGGTTGTGAAACGGTTGCCTCCGGCACTGCAGCAGTTAAGGGCTCCTCTTTCGTTTTCGACGCTTCTGAGACAGATTCCTCTTCAGCGGCAGGAGCGGCAACAACTTGCTTCTCCTCCTCATATTTGGAAGCCCTGGTGCGTCGTCCACCTGTCGTAGGTGGTATGAGTTGCATAGTTGAGGCTGCCACTGTAGAAGTGGCAGCAGCACTTGTTTTGCTGCGGTTGCGTTTTGGATATTCCCTAATTGGCACTGGCGGTGCCGATTTCTTGGTCTCTAAATCTGAGACAGGTAATGAAGCAGTGGCATCGGAGTCCTTCTCCATCTGGATTTCCTTTGGAGGAATTTCCGTCAAAGGTTCCTGGGTATTTGGAACAGGGTCTGAAAACTCTGCCTTGATAAGATCAGCCACAGCAAGAGCTGTAACATCCGTTAATTTTTCTTCACCTTCTTCCCCTTTGTTAGCCGATTCCTGTTTTGCAGGGGTAGTAGCTGCAGAAGCTGGAGTGGCAGTCCACACAGTTTTGAGATCTTCTAAAGGCTTCTCTGTAATCTCACCGAGAGTGGAAGCAGCCGTTTGTTTGCGGCTGTTCCTGCGAAGTCGACGTTTACGTCCCTTCGGTTTATCCTCTTCTAGCTTCAGTGGTTTCTCAATCGTCTCCACTTTATACTGTTCCTCTCGGTCTTTGTCGCCTTCAATCTTTTCTTTCTTCAGGACGATCGATAAAGAAGTTGGTTCGTCCTTTATGGGTTCTGCCAGATCCTCAGCTTCGTCGTCATCTTTCTCATGGGAAGAAGATTCGGATTCCGTTTTAAGATTTTTATCTTTTAAATGACCGGGTTTCTCCTCAGCAGCTGAATCTTCATCAAGTTCTTCTCTGCGTTTCAAGGCATACTTCGAAATCACATTTTTATTCTCTGAAGATGGACTGTGAGTATCGAGTTTAGAAATTTCTAGAGATGTTTCTTTATTTATAATTTCTGGCTCCATCTTAGCGTTGCTTATCACGTGCAGATTAGGAAGTTTGGGATCGCTTGACCGGTGAAATAGAGTGGGTACCACTTCGTATTCGTCCTCAAATTGGTAACAATCAAACGGACTGTTCTTTTCAATCGGCTGGTTCTTTAAATTAAAGTTCTGTAATGTTGACAAAACCTCAGGGGAACCAGAGCTGCCATCTCTTAACATCGAACGAGAAAAGATGCCATCTTTTTTCTTGTTGGCATCTCGTCGTGATGCCCGACATTTCCTCTCTTTTCTTTCCCGGTGTCGGCCTTTACGGCTCGAACGTCGTTGGCTAGGTACCGGTTCTTCATAATCAACACTAGGGCTTATAGTGACACCAGAAATGACAGAGTCAGTCCAGGATTCGACAGAAGTCTTAAAGTTTTCCTGGTTTGCTCTGACTATTCCTGCGTCTGTACACTCATACTGATCGTCTTCGAGTTTGTTCGTCGACCGGTTTTCTTCGGAGCCAGATTTCATATTTTCATCAGGTTTCTTGTAAAAATCATCTTTTTTCGATTCCGGATCGTTTAACTCTGTGTCCGTCTTCATCAGGCTCTCCTGCAGCATCTCAATAGCTTTCAGAGTTTCCAAATCCATGTTGTTGTCTGGTGAAGGAGTTGCTTCTCGACTGTTGGAACCCTCCTTTAATTCTTTGTCGGATGCTTCCAGGGCGGTTTCTATTTCGCAGCTACTGCTGGGACGATTGTCAGTGACAGGGCTTATTTTCCCAGCAAATGGCGTATCGAAATCCTCCAAAACTTGGTAATTTCCTTGAGGGTCTAAAATAGTTTCCTGGCTGTCTTCATCTTTTGCAGCCTCAATTTCAGCATTGGGTATTATTGAAGATGGAGTAACAGTTTCCTCTTCTTGGTTTTCTTCTTCTTCTTCTTCTTTCAACTCATAACTTGTTTTGTTTTCTTCTTCTTCCTCCTCCTCTTCTTCATAGGGTTCAGGCTTCTTGATCACTTTTTCTTCTTCTTCAATTTCTTTCTCTTTTTCTGGGTTTTGTCTTCAAGTGTCATTTCATCCCTATCAGTATTTTCGTCTACTTCATCTTCATCGATTCTGAGCGCACCTTCATCGCTGCTGTCACAGTCATCAGACAATTTAGATGCCGACAGCAGGTCTTTGTTGCCAGATAGCATTCCAAAGCCTATAACCGATTCTATCTTGTCGGGGGTTGTGCCACTGTGATTTGTTAGTCCATAATTCACCACCACTTTCTGTTTGATCGACATTCCAAAAGTGTCTTGATTATTTTTAAAAGACGTGGTATCCAGAGCCTCCGTTTCTTCTTGCTCTTTTTCTTCCTCTTCACTTGACACCTTTTCTTTCACGTCGTCTTGGATATCTTCGTTTTTTTCATCATTGGCTGTTAAATCGTTTTCGGTTTTTGTTTCCGAGCTACACAGCTTTGCTTTATCAGCCTCTTTTTCAATCGGTTCGGTTGAATTTTCATCATAGACGCACATGTCACTTGTATCGATGACAAGTTTATCTTCTTGGTCATCGAGTTCAGCATAATCGCTCTCTTTCATCTCAAACGTATCGGCAGTGACAGTATCATTGTCCGTTGCAGATTCAACCGATGATTTTAAGTCTAGTTCACGAGGCCAAGTAAAGGTAACAATTTTACCTTTATTGCGGCGTTTCCCCTGACCAGATTTGTGTTTACCACATTTGGAACGGCTTTTGTTAGGCTTGGCACCAAAATCTTTAACAGGGTCAAAGTAATATATCTTATCGTCATTTGTAAACCAATCTTGGAACCTTGCCAGTTTTTCGGTACTTTTCTTGCCTCCATCAAAATTGGGTAAATGCTCTTCGGTTTTCTTGTAATCGTGAAGATCATGGATTATATGATCCGTTTTCTTGGAATCTAACAATTCATTAACTTCAAGCTTGTCTTGTTCATCGAAATCATAGACGTCACCATCTGTTTTATCTGTATGCTGCTGCGGGTGGTGGAGATCTGCAATTCGATTGCGCGTCTTGCAAATCTCATCCTCATAAATCTTATCTTCAGTAGAATTAGCCTCGTCCATATTGTACGCCTTTTTGTTAATTTTCTTGAAGATGGTATCAAATTTGGTTGGCGTTTCTAGGCTGTAAATCTTCTGCTCAATCTTCTCGCAGATTTTCTTGGTGACATCAGAATTATAAATTCTGTCCGATTTACGGGGTTGCATCATAAAGACCTTTTTGTAGTTGAACTGTCTGGATTTGCTATCTCCTTTATCGAGATAAGTATTACCGTACATTTCTTCAGTGGTATCGTCAAAGTCATAGATGTGGTCTACATTCCTGTTGGCATCAGTGTTGCTGTTAGCTTTGTCAAGAACCTGATCCACACCAAGAGCGGCCCGACTATCTTTATCGGATAACTCGGCGTCATGCACCTTGTGAAGGTTACCTGTATTCTTGTCAACGACATGAACTTGTAATTGGCCAAAGTTGAACATACCAATTACCTTTTCGTTGGTTTCGGCTAGTTTCTCAAAACTGCTGGAATTTTGATCTTTGCCTTCATCTCGTTTCAGATCCTCACCATCTACAGTTGTCTCACAAGATTCGTCTGTCGGATCTTTTTCAACTTCTGAGGTTTCAGGAGATTTCGATTCTTCTTCAGTCTTTTCTGGTTCTTCTTTTTCAAGTAAATCCTCATTTTCAGGCTTTTTTGCAACAATCTTATCTTCACTGTTGTCTTCAACTTCAGAGCAGCTTTTATCGAGTTTCTTCAAATCAGTAAACACATCCGATACAGTATCTTCTTGTTCTTTTAACTGATAAGGACTGTCCAACTCTTTTGTATCTGAGTGCTCAGGGCTTTGAGCTTGAATATCGTCTGTTGTTTCTTTTTGAACATCGTTATCTGACTGCTCTTCAGGTGTGGGTTCTGGTTGATCAGGGTCTTCCTCAGTGACCTCCTCTCCTGGTGATAAGAGGAACTCAGGGGACTCTTCTCCAACACTTTTTGGAATGTCAGAATCGACAGCTTCATCAGAAACCTTTTTCACCTTCTCAGAGTCGTAGATTTTTTCAAATTTCTTCAACTGTTCACAATCAGTCAGTTTCTCAGTGATATTTTCCGACTTGTCAAAATCGTAGACGTCATCTTGAAAACTTTCACATTTTTCTAAATTGTTGGAGTTGTCTTCTTCCAGCGGGGAGGAGTCGGTATTTGGTTTATTGATCTCCTCGATTTCCTCTTCAACTTCATCTTCTTCAGCCTCCAGTTCTTCCTTTGGTGGCTCTTCAACCTTGGTAGGAAGCGGGTCTTCAGGCTCCATGTAATCTGTGGAAGCCTCTTCTTTTACAGGCTCTTCCAAATAGTCATCGTTAGTTGCTACCTTGATATCTTCGCAAGATGACGTCCTTTTTAGACTACCCACATCGGTTTCTTCTTTCATATCTTCCTCTGCGACAAGGGGCTCGGTTTTTATGAGCTCATTTGGTTCTTCTTTTGAGCCAGAAAGAAAAAAAGACTCAAGGCTAGAAATCTGGAAGAACTTTGTACCTTCTTCTTCCTCTTCTTCATCCTCTTCCTCTTGCGTAACCTCAGGCTGATCATTTAGGAAAACATTGTCATCGAGCATTGAGATCTTCACAATGTTTTTCTTGGAACTTTTCTTAGACTTAGTATCATGTTTCTTCTTCTCTTTCTTTTTCTTCTTCTTGCTCTTGTTCGATTTGGATGACATGTCAGGGGGCTCATCCTCTGTATCTGCGTGGTGGTTCTCCTCGGAGTCCTTGGCTGTAGCCTCACTCAGACTTATAGGTAGGAAGAGTTTCTCTGACAAGCTCTCAACCTGATGGCTTTCTTCTATTTTGTGAGGGAAGGAATCTTTGCTTGATTTCCGCTGGGCAAAAGGTTTGGACTCGTCTTCATCTGCAGTTGCGGTATTCGTGCCAGGAGTGGTGCCAATAGCAACATCAGAAGCATTTTCTTCCTCATCTTCTTCGTCTTCCACTGTTGATGCTGTTGCCACTGATGGCTTATTTGATTTTTGCATCTGGGGATAATCCTCCTTGGGAGAATCTTCATGGGCTATGGACATGTATATGTTGTCCGACAGGATGTTAACAACCTGGGAACCTTGTGAGTCCATGCCTGGCATTTCACTGATATCATTGAACACAGGTGAAGATTTTGGTAAAACCTTCTTCTCATCTTTAGAAGACCTGTCAGCAGACTTCTTGGATTTCTTCTTCTCTTTTTCGCATTTCTTCTTCTTTTCTTTACTAGACTTTTTCCGATTCGGTTTGTCTGTCTTTTCTGTCATCATTTCATCCTGACTGTCTTTTTTAGCATCGGTGGAGTTGCTTCTCTGGTCATGCAGCAACGTTGATGATGAGCCCAACTTCTGCTTGGCCAGTTTAGATGAGATCTTTTTATAATCTTTCTCTTCAGTATCACTATCAGAAGAGACTTCTAAGACGGCCTTGGACTTTTTGTGCATAGGTCGGGTCTTTGGAGAAGATTTCTTCAGTTCTCTCTTGGAGGGTGTGGGTATAAATGTTGGAGGGTCTTCTTCTGAAGAGGAGCTCTCGATTACATTTCGTTTTTTCTTTTTGTTTGTAGTTTCATCTTTTTCTTCTGTTAGCGTCTCCTTCTTGGAAGCCACAAACGAATTGCTTGTACTACTCTCATCATCAGTGTTCTGTACGCTGCTCTCTGTCTCATCACTTCGACTTGGTTTGCTGCCTCTTTTCTTACGAGTGTTTTTAAGTTGGCTCAGTTTCTTGCGCATGTCTTCCATGTCTTTGTCCTTGTTACTGCAGGATCGTCTCTTCACCTTGTCGTACATGGACACATACGGACCAAAGGCATCGAGGCAGAACTCGCTCTTCTTTTCATCTCCACACTTTTCCTTATCGGACTTTTCTTTCTCGGACTTGTCCATCTTTTCGGTGCTCTCAGTTTTCTCAGATCTGTCAGATTTTTCAGACCTGTCGGACTTGTCCTTTTCTGACCGATCCTTTTCTGATCGATCGGGTTTTTCTTTGTCTGGTTTTTCCTTTTCAGATTTGTCAGGTTTCTCTTTCTCAGGTTTTTCCTGCTTGTCTTTGTCGGGTTTTTCTTGTTTGTCCTTATCTGGTTTTTCTTTTTCCGGTTTTTCTTTATCCGGTTTGCTCTTATCTTGCTTCTCCTTTTCAGCTTTATCTTTCTCCTTGTCTGATTTTTCCTTTTCGGACTTTTCTTTTTCCGCCTTTTCCACTTTCTCGGACTTTTCCTTGTCAGATTTTTCCTTTTCCGTTTTATCGGATTTTTCTTTATCAAATTTTTCTTTCTCGGACTTTTCAGTCTTTTCTAACTTTTCCCTGTTTTCGGTCTTGGTATCTTTGTCAGGTTTATCCATTTTTTCTAACCGATCAGACTTCTCCTGTTTTTCAGATTTGTCCATTTTCTCTTTTTCGTTCTTCTTACGATCAGAGCTGCTTTTAACGCTATCTTTACGCGTCCGATCTGAAGAACTGCGGTTACTTTTGTCAGACTTGTGATGCAACTTACTCGATTTCAAGCTGTCTGCCTCAGACTTTAATTGGTCGTGTTTGTGGTGAGACTTGCTGCTAGGTTTTGTTCCTTCGGCCTCACCCTTTTCACATTCATATTTATGGTGAGATTTACTGGCCTTAGTATTTTCTGGTTCTGTCTTTTCAGTTTCCACTTTGTTACATTTATTCTTGGCGGCATCAGCCTCAACTTTTTCCAGGCCCTCTGCTGGTTTCTGGTGAGTTTTTCCAGAAGACTTCACACTTTCCCCATCTATTTTATCATTGTCAGCCTTATGGTGAGACTTACCCGCCTTGCAGGTTTCAAGTTCACTTTTTTCTGGGTCTGTTTTGTGATGTGTCTTATTGTTTTTTGTTGACGCTTCGCCCTCTGGTGGCTCAATACGATGATGGGATTTAACAATCTTGTTAACTTCAGAGCATTTTACATTGTCCGTTTTGTCATCTCCTCCTTTGTCTTCTTCAGATTTCCGGTGAGACTTGGAGGCTTTTAATAGATTCTCAGCTTCTATTTTTTCATGGCCACCCCGCCCATTTTTGGAAGCATCCCCTTCTCCTTTATCTTCCGATTTGGTTTTTGACCGACCGTCAGTTTTAGATTTTAATTTGTCCTTTTTGTGAGACTCCTTTGCCTCTCCTTCTTTTGAGGAGCTTCTCTCCTTGTCAGGCTTCCCCTCTGAGCTTTTTGTACGGTTCTTTTCTTTCTTTTCACTTTTATCATGCTTCCGTTCAGAGTGGCTATTCTTCAACTTAGCCTTCTCATCTAAATCACAGACTGGTTCCTTGCCTCCTGATTTCCATTTCTCAGCGCTTTTATCACTGTCTTTTGAAGCTTTTTGATCTTTCTTCGGAGTTGGTAGTTCAGCTGGTTTCTTTTCCACATCTTTCTTCTCGCCCTCTGTTGGCTCCTTTTTTTCGTTTTTTTCACGACTTGGTGTCTTTACCAGTTTCTTCTCAGGCGATTTGCTGGGCTTGACTGAAGGTACCCCAGGAGATTTCTTCTCACACTCTTTTTCCTCTTTGGGTTTTGTAGACTCGCCGTGTTTGGCTTTCTTTCGAGGCTGCTGCACGGGCTCGTCTTTTGCTTCGGTCTTCTCAAAGCTGTCGTTCTTTGGAACTTCCTGAGGCTTCATTGCAAGAGGACAAGTTTTGGGTTCAGTTTTCATCATCTTATTCCTGGGGGAATCCAAATCATCTGAGGATTTCCTCTTTCCCAGACAGGAACCAGATGATGTGGACGGCACAGATACTGGACCAGGGATAAATTCTCTTTTTTCTTTGGGATCAACTTCACTCATCTCTTCTACTTTGAGATCTTTCCTTGGGGACATCCAAACGGCAACTTCATTTTTACCAGTTACTAAAGGGACGCTAGGTTCCTTCTTCACTGCAGGTTCAGTTTGTTCCGAACATGGACTCACCATAGGAGTGTGTGAACTTGCAAGTGGAGTATCCACTGGCTGCCGTACAGGGGGCAGATTAATTTCTGCCACAGATGGTGGTGGCGAAGAAAGCAAAGCATGGGGTAACTCTTCAGTTTTGACCGACAGCTCTGTCGTGGCAGGAGTGAGCGGAGTCTTCTTTAACACTGAAACTGGCGCTGCCACATCCACGAGTGGTTTTGTTGGCGAGCTCATGGTTGGAGTTGAACCTCCCCAAAACTGTGGAGTAGAAGGGGTATTTGACAAGCGTATCACAGGGTGCTGCGGGAACAAGTTAGAGGTAAAAGGCTGAAAAGGGGAAGTAATGTTACAAGTGGAACTAAAAGGACCAAAGGGCATGAGAGGGCTGAAATTTGGAGGCATTGTAGGGGGCATTTCTTTGGCCGCTGCTTTAGTACGGATATTCATTTTGGGTGGGGAGCCTTCAATATTTATATTGATCTCTTTTGGTTTGTATTTTTCATTTATCTGCTCTAACCGCTTTGAATCTTGATCAAATATACTCGACCGAGAAAGCAATGATTTGACAATATCAGATGGCTCACTCCGCAGACTAGATGTCAGCATGCTTCCACCAGACAGAGGTGTTTCCTTCTTTTTGATTTTAAACTTCGTATAAAGCCCAGGGGTGATTGTATCAACTGGCCGTGGAACAGGAGTCATACTCAGTTTTTTATCCAACTGTCGAATTTTTTCGTCCAGAGAGGAACAGCTAAGTTCACTCAAACTGTCTGATAAATTGTCGTCACCATCAGGGTTTGGTACGTGGGTTTTGATTCCGCTTGAACTGGCAGCCAAATCTTTACTAAGCTGATCTTCATCTTTTTGCTCGTGTAACCTGTTCAGTCCAGACTCGGGGAGATTAGAATTAACTGTATCATGAGAGACATCCGATAACGAACCAGCAGGTGACATTGCCGGAGACTGGGATTTGCTACTGCATTGTGGAGAGAAACAAGGAGAACGAGCCTTGGGCCCAACAGGCAATAGAGGTGGTGAAGGACAAGGAAGAGGAGACTCAATAGGTGACGTGTTGTGCTTAAGAGCAAAACGGGGTAACGGTAAAGAAAGAGGTTCCTCTTTCTTTATTTCATGTCGAGGATCCTGAACGACATCGTCGACTGATAGTTCTTTTTTGATAATTTTCGTACCCGTCTCCATTCCATCCTTCGAGGTCATATGGACCATTTTATACTCTCTGGATTCCTTGTGAGACCCAGACTCGGAAACCTCCCGGCTTAATTCAGAATGTCTTGACTGCTCCTTAAACCGGCTTATAACAGCGGATAGTTCGTCTTTGCTCTCGCGACTGGTGCGTCGCATAACAGGTTCTTCTGCTTCGAGAGATTTTGAATGATCTTTTTCGTCATCACTGCTCATCATTCCACTTTTCTTCATGCGATAAAACCTGCCAGTACGAACACCAGACACTGGGTCTTCTTCGAGTTTCTTCTTTCTCTTTGGCTTGAATGCAGTGGGGATTGCTTTCGGAGAGGTAATACTTATTTCCTCCTCTCCTTCGCTATCCATACCATCAAGCATCACAACTTTTTCAACACTCTTTTTTGGTTTTGATAACAAATTTGACTCTCCCTGAGTCTGTTCTAACAGGCGCCTGGCTTCCATCTGTTTTCGAAAACTCTGAGAAGTTTCTAGTTTTCGTTTTTCCTTTGCGTGTATGTCGCTCAGACTATGCCGTAAACTGCTACAATGAGGATCCTCAGGTCGACCTTTCCTCGGTACAAATCGCCCGTGTCCATCTTCTCGCAGATCATCATGTGTCGGTAAAGAATCATTATCACTGGGGCTTCCAGCGTCTTCCAGTTGTTTTAATTTTTCTAGGAGTAGTCGCTTTTCTCGATGCAAATGGCCAAGATCAGTCTCAGCAAAAGAACCAGGATCTGAATCATCGTGGCCACTGGAATGACTCGAGCTACCATGTGGCTGGTCTAATAGTTTGCGTCTATTGAGACGGTTTTCATCTGCCTTCTTTAACAAGACTTGATGTCTGTCTTGGAGCGCAGATTCTAACAGCCGGTTCGTTGCAGGCACCTGGGACTTATGCAGACGTCCTGCTATTACATCATGTTTGCTATCATCAAACTCCCTACTCTTTTTACGGGCTTGTGTCGTTTCCCCTTTCATGAAAGACATAGATGGAGTACCCAAGCATTTTATACTGTACACCTTTTCATGATCCGAAGACCTAATGCCTTCAATTTTATCATCTGTCCTGCATATTTTTTTCAATTCTCCTGTTCGCTCAAATTCCTCAAACCGGGGTGTGGGGCTGATTGATCGGATTTTAGAATAAATGGGAGGTTCTTCTTCTGTTGGTGTAGGAGGTGTTTGTGGTGTGTGGGGAGAACGTGGCCGGAACACAGATTCTTTCCGCCTTTCCCTTAGAGGCGTCCGGCTCCTACTTCGACTAGGACTTTCTGTCCGACTCCCACTTTTACTTCTGCTCCTGCTCTTGCTTCTTCGTCTCACTGGTGAGTGCCTGTAGGAAAACTCAATGGCAGGGCTGTGATCCCGAGACGATTGCTTTAAGCGTGTCTCGTTCCGACTTGAATATTTCATTTTTGTTGGTGTGGCATGACGATCTGAAAGATCCAATGTATGATGATCCACCCAGTTCTCATCATGACCATTGTCACTGACGACAGGACTGTCACTACTGTAATAATCATATCTGTCTTTGGTGAAGGCTTCTTCATAACGGCTACCCCGCGTCGATTCTTTGTCGGCATTTGAATGCCTATCTTCCCGATAAGGACTGTGGTATCGTCTCGGTGGAGTTACGTTACCCCTCTCACGGCGTTCCCGTTGACTGTAGCCATATTCTCTCAGCTCCTGTTCATAGGAATCTTCCTCAGCATAAGGAGGAGCACTTCCTTGACTGTATTCATCAATATGTCTAGTGAGGAAAGAAAAAAGACAAGTGAGTAAAATAATAGTAATAATAATAATAAAAGAAATATGTAGTGGGGGAAAAAAAGAAAAAAAAAAAAAAAAAAACATACAAAAAAAAATTTTTTTTAAATAAACTATTTGACAGCATATAGGACGCACTTTTCCCCGAAAAATTTTGGCACAAAAAAATTGACCTGCGTCTTAGGTGAAGTTTGAGACCTCCCATAGGCCTAGGCTAATCTTCTCTATGATGCTCACTAACCCAGCTTACGCTCAGTACTTTTACCTACCCTGTACTGCCAAATTGCTTTTATACAGCTATGTTTATGCTTGTGTAATGCACAGCTAGACTGTTTCCAACAATATATGCTTAAATACACTAAAAACTTTTTTTGAATCTGACCTGTTGAAATGGGGGTGCGTCTTATATGCTGTCAAATATGGTAAATAACAATCAGCTCTGAAACATTTTCTATGATTTTCTATATGTGCGTGTTATCTGTCACTAGGAGTACACCTTCATCAAGGAATTATCAAATCTACTCCTCACATGGAGAAAAAAAAAAAATCCTCTTGTTTCATGGTGTTAATTCTGTATTCTATTATCCCCCTCCTAACCACAACAATAGATCTTTGACACAAACTGATGTAGATCTCACTAACATTCTTATTAAATATGTTGATTTTTTTTTTTTAAATTTGATTATTTCTAATTTTCAGCTTTTGATCTTGTAGTGAAAACAACCAAAATAATGAAGTACATTCTACCCTTCTCTGGAGAGAAAAATGGTCGGGGCCACAGGACAAATTACCAAGTTTTAGGAAAATATTAGACCTGACAATTGTTCTGCCATGTGATTGAGACCCGAGAGAGAGAAAGAGAGAGAAAAAAACTGACCCCCCCACCCCACCCCGAAATTAATGATTTAGCACATTTGTTTTTATTTACCTCTGTCTCTGGTTTGCCGGGAATTCTTCTGAGTAAGTACTTTCTGTAAAATGTCTTCCTCTGTATGAGGATCCTTGTCTGGTCGAAGAGGCTTGAAAATTTGTTGCTCGATTACGTTTTGTCGTACTGAACTGTGGTGGGGTCAGTCCAACTCGTGCAGTTGTAGCAACAGGTGTTACAGTGCCAGTCTCGTATCTGACGATTGAAAATATTGAGAACATCAGTCAAAAAATGGATTGAAATATTAAAGATAACCTTTTTTTAACAAATATACTATTTCTGAATTGGTTCCAGGTTTAAGGGGGAAAATAATACTAACAACATGCAAGCCGGTTAAATCCTACTTAACGGACGTAAATTCCACCATTGTATGTCACACAGCCGAAAGAAAAAAATATATACTAAAAATCAAGGAATTAACCGAATTTAATTAAATTTTCAGTGCTGATATATTAATGAATAAACAATATAATGCACCAGTTATTTTATTTGAAAACTTACATTTTTTTTAGGTCAGTTAACTTTGAACCACGCATCTTTGAGGCATAACACAGATTCACAAAGATATGTGGTTCAAAGTTAATTGACCAGAAAAAATGTAAACGTTTTTAAATAAAATAACTGGTGCATTATATCTTTTATTCATTAACATATCAACACTGAAAATTTCATTAAATTCGGTTAATTCATTGATTTATAGTATTTTTTTTCTTTCAGTGGGGTACATACAATGGTGGAATTTAAGTCTGTTAAGTAGGATTTAACCTACAAGCCTTTAAAGCATTGAGTATTTTTTCTAAAATACAAATAAATTGTACAAAATTCTATTGATTCAAGCAGTTGCAATATCAATTCTTTAAGAGCCAAGGTATTGATGTAGGTGAAAATGATTTTTAACATTATCTTAAACAGATCCAATTTGCTCATAGATGGTACCCTAATAGGTACTACCAGTCTGGATTAGAGCCTGGGTGTAATGACAATGAAGGAGTACACTAGGCTACCTAGATGGTGTTTAGCGTAATTACTCGGGATATATATATGTTAGGAGGTTGATTTAGAAAGCTATCACAATGCAGTTTGGAATAAATAAAAAATAATAATACGGTAACAATGGTGTTGTGTGTTGACCTGTATTTTTATTATTTCTTGAATTTTCGAGGTAATACCTCTTTATCAAAAGAATTGAACTGAAGCAGTCCAGCTATGGCATTTAAGATTTGGGAAGAAATGCCATAGCTGGACTGCTTCAGTTCAATTCTTTTGATAAAGAGGTATTACCTCGAAAATTCAAGAAATAATAAAAATACAGGTCAACACACAACACCATTGTTACTGTGTTATTATTTTTTATTTATTCCAAACTGCATTGTGATAGCCTTCTAAATCAACCTCCTAACCAATACATACACAATGCTTCAAGCAAATTAATATATATATATATATATATATATATTATATATATATATATTTTGGAGGGTGGGGTCTTATCCCCCTGCATGAGATGCAGTTAATTTATTCTAAGCCCTGCTAAGAGGGAGGGAATATTTTATGAGAGTTTGTTTAATATGAATAAATATAGACATTAAATGCCTACAAGATTTCATCTGTCATAGTTGCTGAAGAAATCTTCAATAGTTTAATTGGTATTAATTACTTAGAAAACAAGGGTTTTGTTTTGTTCTTACAACATTAAATTTAAAGTCTTTGCAGAATTAAATATTTTGAAGTCAGTATCAAATAACACTTACCTTGCGCTATCTTCCTTGTAAGCGGAAGGGGTTGCAGGAGAATCATAATATTGCTCGAAATTGGCTCCCCTATTGTGCCGGTAGAGGCGCCCTCCTCGTTCATCAGGACGTTCTCCAGGTTGCAGTTGACCCGTCCGCTCCATTTTTTCAAAGAAAGCTGTTTGACAATCTCGACTAGCAAAATCAATCTAGAAATGAAAGAGAAAGAAAAAAATGGCAGCTTTTATACTGTCGAAATGGGAAATTTTTTTTTTTTTTTTTATATAAATCATATCTACTTTGTATTTACAAGAAAAAAATCTAAAAAGTTAAGATATTCTGTTTTAACTAAACTTAAAAATACATGTTCAATAATAACAATAATAATTCTTATTTAATTAGGCTAAAAGGAAGATTAAGAATTGCATAGCGCACACACACACACACACACTCACAGACAGTCAATTAAAATTTTGTTTACAATTTTCCTTTCAATGATTTTAAAGATTTAATTTAGAAAAATAATATTTCTAGGTTTAATAAAACTTAAAAGAAACTTATTCCTTATCAATTCATTTAGTGCCGATTTTATGAAAGGTTTCTTTAAAAAAATTCTGAGCAAATAAAATTAATCAAAAATAATTTCTAAAAAGCTAAATTTACAATTTATTGAACTTAATTGTGTATTTTGAAGAAGAAAAAAAATAGATACATTCAAAAATCTTTTTTTTTGCATATAGAACAAAATCATTTCTTAAGGAATTAGACTATTTTTAAAAACTAAGTAAAAAAAAAAAGAAAAAAAAAAAAGAAGAAAAAAAAAAAGCTAAATGACAATAGCAAATGAGGTGTGATCCAACACAAAGAAAGTGCATGCACGGTCACATTTAAATAGTTGGAAACCTTTACTCATATTGGAAGATTCAAAATTTCATTTGCAAGACTGACAATTCAACATGCAACTGAAATTTTGTAAATTTTATTCTTGTATTTAAATTGCAATGTAGATTTTTTTTATTTTTAATACTTCTAAAAAATTAATAGTAACAATGAGAATGTAGGATTTACATATATCATCTTCATACCGGAAAAAGAAAACCAGGACTTTGTGAGTAAAGGTCCAACTTTGATGAATTCTAAGGTGTTTGAATAAAACTGGATAGACTACAAGCATAACAGTCTATAAACATTCAAAGAGTAAAATTTTGTCAGGAGAGTTGAGAAAAGTGAAATAAATGTGAGAAAATTTATGTTACACAGTAAAAATGATTAACTGAAAGAGAGACACACGCACACACATGTAAACAATTTCATTCACTCGTATGAAATTCTAAAGATCTTTTATATATGCTAGTCAAAATAATAAAACATTTTCTTTTGTAGAATTAGCAATGGTTCTAGTCTTGAATGAAAACTAGTTAACAAGTAAATAAAATAGAAAATGATTCTATCATTTTAAATGTAATTGGTTCATGAATTTCGTGGTTAACTGATGTAGACGGGAGAAGAATAAAAGCACTGCACACAAGTCATACTGTAAATGAAGGAATTTCAAGTTGTGTTTTGCGGCATATTGTACACAGGTACATAAACGCACACTGGAAAAGGAAAAAAGGAAAAAGGAGAAAAAAAAAAAAAGGAAAAAAAAAAAAAAGAAAAAAAAAAAAGGAAAAAAGGAAAAAGGAAAAAAAAAAAAAAAAAAAAAAAAAAAAAAAGCACTGAAATGAATGAATGGAGAAGGAGTGGGTGGGGGGATGTCACGGTTAATCCTAAAGTCTGCAAAGAATGTTAGGTTCAGTTCCACTCAGAATTCAAGAATCACAGAAAGAAGCTCCAAAGATGGAATGATCTTTTAAGATATTCAAGACCAGACATGGCTCACTGATCATAAAAAGAATCACCAATTACTTTGCTTACTTGCAAAGTTTGAAAAATTAATTCTTAATCGAATTCCAAAAGAAATTTATAATAATTTTTTTTTTTTTTAATTTTGAAAAAAAAAAAAAAAAAAAAAAAAAAAAAAAAAAAAATTAAAAATAACACTCCAAACCTGTACTGCATTGCTGTTTGAAGACAAAAAAGGAAAAAAAAAAAACAAAACCCCAAACAGCCAAGTACAATGAGAAAGTGCAGATGTCAACAAAATGGAATCAGTTTGATTCACATGCACCAGTTAACAAACTGCAGTTAAAAGAAAAAGTTTTTAAAAAATAAAAAGAAGAAAACCAATGTACATGGGACTTTGTTGTTTTTTTTAAAAGTTTTTTTTTTTTAAATATAATTTTTTTTTTAATGTTTGCTATTGGGCAAACATCAAATGTGAAAAGAATCAATTTCACACTGCACATAAAAATATGCCAATCTATATAATCAATTTTTTTTTTTTAGTTGAATGTAGATTATAGAAAGTGGATCATTTATTTATTGAGAAACGGCTCTAATGCCTCTTCTCTCATGCCACAAAAATACAGTATATGAACTGATAATACATATATATATATGTGTATGTATATGCATACATATATATACATATGAATGAATGTTGGCTTAGATAAAATTTGGATATCAGTAAAAAATTTGTCAAGAAACGAAAATAGGGAAAGCAAAAAAAAAAAAAAAAAAAAAAAAAAAATGTTTGGTGGGAAAAAAAAAATTTGGAATTTGAAAACCTAAGAATTTCAAACTCAGCTGAATTCTAAATAGACCTAAGGTGTTTTAAGAGAGAAAAGAAGAAAAGAAGACTAAAATGTAGGAGTGAGGAAAGGGGGTTAAGTATTGGTTTTAGATCTGAATTTTTATTTCTTTTCTAAATTTAAAAATTTAACCCAAACTTATGAGAAAGTGAAGATATTGTCCATGTTCTTTCTTGCTCGCTCTCTCTTTTCTTTCTGGCCCACACAGCAAGCAAAGATCACAAGAAACATAAGTGCCAAAGAGAATATGAAAAGGAGGCGGAGGGGGAGGAAAATCATGCTTACATAATAATGATGAAAATAATGCAGAAATTTTGGATGGGTGGGGGGGGTGTCTTTTTTCTTTCTCTGCATGCAGTGCCCCTAATGGATCGCAGCTGTTTTTGCATTACAATTTTTTTTTTCTCATGCTTGCTATGTTGTATGAGGTGGATAAGAAAATATTTACTTATTTACAGAGAGAGAGAGAGAGAGAAAGAGAGAAAGAGAGAGAAGGTAAAATGGGGTTGGGGGTTTGAAAGATTTTTTTTCTTTCTTTAATTTAGCCAAGAGACATATATGGCCATTCATTCAGGTGCTTCAAGACTGGATGGTCCCATCAAACTACATTTTGTTTGTGTGTGTGTGCGTGTGTGTATGTAATGTATGCACGCAAGTGTAATATGTTGGTATATGTAATTGTTTTATGGTGCTGTATGTGAAATTATACATATATATGTGTATATATATATATATTATATATATATAGAAATGTATGTATACCTCCAGCTATATAATGACACAAAATTAATATTCACTTACATTCAGATGTCCACCGAGTCTAAAGTCACCAGTCTACAAAGATTCATCAAAGGAGAAATGCTAACTATCAGAAATTATGGAAATATGTTAATTAGATGAGCAATATCATAGTAGATATTAGTGAACAAAGTTATACTCAATGCTATTTGTTCAAACAATGTTTTTTTTTTTAACCAAATATACATAACATCTTTTAATATTTAAACAGAATCAATAAACAATAAAAAATTTAGACAATAGTTAAAATCTTTAGCAAGAAAAAAATTAAAACTGAGGAAAAAATTTGGGTAGGGTTTTCTAGTTAGCATTAAAATTATTAAAGATGAAATAATCATATACAATATAATTTTTTTTCTCCTTTTCTTTTATCAGCTTTATAGCAGATTTAAAATGATTTTAACCAACAATGTGGAAAAAAACGTTACTTAAGATAAGGATATTAGCAAATGGCACGGCAAAGAGAAGAGATTTAATTTTTTCTCAAAAAGTAAAATAATCTGTTTAATCTTACGAGATTACTTTTAATTCAGAAAAAAAAAAAAAAAAAAAAAAAAAAACAAAAAAAATAATAATTACATATATATATGTATGTATATATATATATATATATTATTATACACACAGTGGAAATCTTTTCACAAATTCTAAATCCATGTACAGATATGTTAATCGGAAAATAAAATACAATCAATTTATTGAGATAAAAAAGATAATAATAATAAAAAAAATAGCCAAGTCATGTCTGTTCTTAAATTTCTATTAAACAAAAAGGAAAAAGAGAGGGAGTCAGTGAATGAGTGAGAAAGAAAAAACAAGATCATTTTTATTTTTTCTTAATATAACATTTTTCATTGGGTATGGAAATGGAAACCATGAAGAATTTTTCAAACACTTTGGTTTGTTGACATTACATTCAAGAAAATGCTAATAATATTTATCAAGCAAAATCATAGAACTCAGTTATACAGAAATGCACTTCATATTACAACTGTTGCCCCAAAATGATAATCAACTTTAATCCATTGTGGACAGTTGTATGGAAAAGCCAGATTTATTCAGTGTATAATGCCAAACACATTTTCAGATATAGTTGCAATCAACTATAACTATCTTAAACTGACCAGTAATGGTCTGCTAGTCTAGCTTGTTAACCATTACACAATGCAAGGCACCATACATGTAAAAGTTATCAGAAAAATCAACTGGAATCGCCCATTTCAGCAATACATAGATAAAGCCATACCAGGAAGATTTTGACTGAACAAAATCTGGAATATTAATTCACTCAAAAAAGTAAAAAAAAAATATATGGCAACTGAATGTTAAAAATATTGGCTCTTCAACAAAAAGTAGTTATTTAGGCTGTTTCTTCTTTCTTGATGCAGAAGTACATTTGTGAAGTTCTTAGAAGAAAAATGAATCCATTATTCAGCAATAATGGAAGCACTTAAAAAAATCTTTTTCAAATGTATAAAACACCAAATACACAATCCACTTCATTTGAAATTGTATAAAACTTCTACCAATGAGGAGGAAAGAAAAAAAATTAAAAAAAAATGCTTTGAATATTGCATCACACAAAAAAGTGCAAACTTTTCAAAAAGCCTGTTCTTTTCAAAGAGGAAATTGACAAAATGAGGTGGGGGTGGCATAATGGCTAAACATGCTGGACTGCAATATCATAGTAAGCGAGTTCAAACTCCAGTTGTGCTATTACATTTACTTTCAGACTAATATCCTTGGGAAAGGTATGAACTCCTTTATCCTCACAGCTATAGGTTAGATAATACCACTACTGTTCTTCTATAAGGATGGCTTTGGCATTAAATAACACAAAGGTTAATGTGCCATTAAACAAAGAAACCAAACCAAAATGAAGATTATATTGATCCTGTAAATAAGATGGAGGTGTGTGTTTAAGTTAGGGGAGGGAGGGGACAGGAAGTGGAAATCAACCAATCCTAGAACATAGTAGGTTGCACACCATTTCTTTTTTTAAGAGGTTGACAATGTTATATTTAAAGTGCCACGGTCAAAAAACATTCAGTGGATTAAAGGAAAAAAAAAAAAAGAAAAAAAAAAAGAAAAGTAAAAAGAAAAAAAAAGGGGGTCGTTCTCTCTACCAACATCAGATTTAGATGACTGGCATATCAAAGGAAAATTCTTATATATGACACACGAGTGATGATTCGCCATTAACAGACACAAGATTCTAATACCAAAAGTATTGGATGAATCTTGTCTTGTAACACTGGTGTTGATTTTTTTCACCCCCCTCCCCAACTTAACTTGTTCATTTGTTCCGCTGTGCAAAAACTGAAAGCTTTGAGAAACAATTTTTCAGAGACAATTGTCATGATGATGATAATCCAACCATTTATATATTTTTATAAATGTTTCCTTTTTCAAATTTGGGGGGTGGAAATAAAGTTTTATAAATTTCTCATTAAGAGAAAAATATACCTAAGAATTAACCACAAACTAGCCCGCCCCCTCCGGGGAAAAACTAATTTTCAAATTAGGTTTTTAGGTGTTTTTTTTTTTTAAAACACACCTAAAAACCTAATTTGAAAAAGAATCAGAAAACTACTGACAACTATTGTAATATGTTTATTTTAAGATTCTAATTTTGGGAATGAGTTGACTTTTAAAAAAATTCATCTACTTTATTTATATAAATCCGTTTTTTTATTGAGGGATGAAATTAAAGAATAACAAAGTAAAAAAAAAGAAAAAAAAAGACAACAAAAAACAAAAACGGTTTCAAAGACAATTACCTGCACTCGTTTCTTCTTCAAAATTCTATTTCTCATCTCAGTGACTGCATATTGAGCTGTATCCATACTTGTGAAATATATCAAGGCCCTTCCTTTATACCGATCAATCACTGCATGACTGACCTCGCCATAACGGCCAAATTGTTGGCAAAGAAACTTCTCTGTTACGGATTCAGACAGGTTATCGAGCCACACACAATTGGTTGGCATACTTTTACCAAAACCAAGCTGAAATTTAAATAAGTATATAAAGGATAAATATATTAAATTCCGAAAAAATTAATTGGTAGTTAAACAACCTTTGCAATTAATATAGTCAATGTTTTAATAACTAGTATAGATTATAAATTTAAGTTTATATATAATTCTAATGCCATATAAGATAAATCTTATTTTATCAACTATGGAAACAGTGAAATTTTAGAAGGTAAGAAAAAGAAAAAAAAAAAAAATTAACATAAAATGAAAAATGATTATAATAGTCACCTTTATTTTATTGGCTCCTATATGTTCGCCCTCCATTTTTCGGAGTGATTTTACAACACTTGTAATATCTGCATACTGTACAAATGCATATGCTGACACTGCACCCTGACGTTTGATATCAATATCCTGAAAATAAGAAAAATAAATTCTAATTGTAATACAACTTGAAAATTAAGGTAGGCTTATTTTTTGTTTAGAAATTCAAAAATTTAAATAGACAATAACAGGTTGTTAAGGAGAAAAAGAAAAAAAAAAAAAAAGGCTCTAATAATTTAGCAAACAAACAAAAACTTACTATAATTTCTCCAAAAGACTTAAAACGATCTCTAAGCTCTTGTGTCGTTATTTCTTTTTCTAAGTTTCCCACAAATAACGTTCGTGTTGCCTTAGGGTGGTATTCATCACATTCAGCTTCTGGGGGACGGAACTCATTGTCTTCCACTTCTGTAACAGGATTTACAAGAAAACCTTAAAAAGGTGAATGTTTAGGAATTAAGTTTCAGTGAACTTTAACTAACCCAATAAAAATGGGTTTTTATTTGTTTTACTTTTATCATCTCAATAGTCAAAGTCAAAGAATTCTTACCAACTCCTTCATGAGCCATAACTTTGATTTTCTTTCCAAAAAACATTTTGTCCTGTGAAGCTTCTAATGCCTTTGCCGCATCTTCAGGTCTGTAGAAAAAGGAAAAATCTCTTTTAGAAACATTTCAATAATCAAAATTTTCAAAAATATTGAAGGAAACAAATTATCAAAGTGAATTTACACGTTTATAATGTGGGTGTTGGGATAGCTAAGTTTGTTATAATTGCAATGAGAATGAGTAGGCAATTAGTGAAATACTGACTTAGAGGAGGGAAAAAAAAAAAAAGAAGTTGTCTATTTTAAACAAAGGCATTCTTTAATTGATAAAAGAATTAAAACAATACGTCCATAATGACCAATACATTATAAAATATACAAAATTCAAAAGCTAAATATTTCATTGATTTAAACCAAATTTTCAACATGCATTTTAAAAAACCTTTTCTTGATATTTAAGTTCATCCAAATATCTGAAATATTTCTTATAAGTCTTTATATAATAAATCCATTTAAAGATATATCTATAATATAATCAAATAAAAATAAAAGTTATTATAAGTTATTTTGGATATTGTAGTTTTAAATGTTTTTAAATTGAAGCATTAGCATCCATCAGACTAACTTGGGAAAACAATTCTGATGAGAAATGTAAAGAAATTTTAAAAAAATTTTTTTAATACTTTGGTTTGATATTTGCAAATGTCTAAAAATTCAATAAAGGGAGACAATTCTTAAAGAAAAGAAAAAAGTTTTCATAAAAAGGGAGACTATTCTTATTAAAGAAAAAAAAAAAAAAGATCAAATTCGTAATGAAGGAATAGTTTTATTAGATTGGACAGATGGAGAAATGTCTGATTATTTTTTCTCAGCAGTTTTCTGGACGAGTGAATGCTGATATAGATGAAAATATTGGAGAGAGGTGGGGGGGGGGCACCATTCACCTGCTTTTAATTACAAAGTATACTATAATAAACCAATTTATAACAAGAGACACTTGTATTGACAAAAGTTTTTTAAGAACTAGTTCAAAAGAGTTAAAGTAGCAGCTAGGATCATGTGAGAATAAATAAAGTCTATTAATACGGATTTGAATTATCTTGTTAGTACTAATCATAGGTAGAGAAAACCTAAGGGAGGAGTAATGGCTGAAAGAAGAGAGATGAAAAAGAAAAAAGGAAGAAAAAAAAAAAATAAAGAAATAAAGAAAAAAAAGACACTTACTTCCGGAAACTGACCACTGAATATCTTTCTTCGCCTTGTCCTAGCACCTGTACAGAAGTAACTTTTCCATGTTTTTTGTATTCATGAAAAAGACCATCTCGAAGACTAGTATCTAAAAAGTAAATTATGTCATGAAGAATTTTATGGGAAGAGATTTTAATCCATTCATTTCATTTTTCATAAAAAAGGGGAAAACTTAAAATATTCAGATGATTAAAATTTTATGAGAAAATGAGAGAGAGAGAGAATGAGAGAGAGAGAGAGAATGAGAGAGAGAGAGAGAGAGAGAGAGAGAGAGAGAGAGAGAGATGAGAGAGAGAGAGAGAGAGAGAGAGAGAGAGAGAGAGAGAGAGATGAGAGAGAGAGAGAATGAGAGAGAGAGAGAATGAGAGAGAGAGATGAGAGAGAGAGAGAGAGAGAGAGATGAGAGAGAGAGATGAGAGAGAGAGAGAGAGAGAGAGAGATGAGAGAGAGAGAGAGAGATGAGAGAGAGAGAGAGATGAGAGGAGAGAATGAGGAGAGAGAGAGAGAATGAGAGAGAGAGAGAGAGAATGAGAGAGAGAATGAGGGACCCAATATGACAAATAAATATTTCTAATATTTATAGTGAAATATTCTTAATGTGAAAAGGGAAATCTTAAGTATAGTTGATCTTTAAACTTATCACATTAGAAAAAAATATTCTTAAATTATGTATATTTTAACTTTATAGCATCTATAGAATATTAATTGCATTGAAATGAAGGAAGAAGGGAAGCACATTTTCAATAAACTTAATTCATTTCAATGAAGAAATTACTTTAACACCCACCCACCCAAAAAAAAAACCGCCAGACTTACCACTGGATCTTAATGGTAAACCCGTTACACAAATCCCAAGTGGTTTTCTTTCCGATTGCGATCCTGCTGTTGAGGATTTACTGGACATCATACTTTGACTTTCTGATTTAGAGTGTTTTTGACTCGATGCTGAACCAACAGGTATTCGCCGCAAACTCCCCCGGCTGCTTGCACGACTACAAAACAGAATTATTTAGTATATTTTGTCAGTTTTCTTTTTTAATCTCAAAAGTTTATTTTCATTAAATCCAAAATTGAAAGTAATTTATATTAAATTTCATAAGTAGTTGATTTAGCACAAACGTAAACAGTAACGTTAAATTTTACATTATTTAAAAAAATTTTAATGGCAGTTACTTCCCTTAGATTTTTACATAAGTTATCTCCCCTGACTTTATTCTTGCAAGAGTTGTTCCCCTTGATAGTTCTAAGGGAGATAAATCTAATGTCTTAACATTTTAAAAATAACATTCAAAAACTTACATCTTTTATTTATTTATTTATTTATTCATTTATTTATTTATCAATTAAATTCTAAAATTTTATTTAAGAAAAAAAAAAAAAAAAAAATTAATAAAAAAGATTAAATTAAATACCTTCTGGAATGTGATCTTGATCCACTGCTTCCTGATGAAGACCGACTATACTCACTGCTGGAACTGGACCTTGACCGACTGCGACTGGACGAACGGGACACAGAGACAGAACCTTTCCGCCGACCACTACTGTGTCGGCTGCTGGCCTGAGAGATGGAACATGTTGGAGACAATGTGGATATCCGTGGCCTTTCAAAACTTTCTCTGTCGCTGCTATACTGTTCGTGGTAACGCTCATCAAAGGAATGCTTTTGCAAGGTATTAGAGACCACAACACTGACCCCAGTGTTGCCAGTGTCCCCTCCATTGTTGGTGCCACCACCTCCACTATTGTTGCCTCCTCCACTGCCAGCACCACTACCAGCACCCCCACCCCCACTGCCACTGGTTCCAACAGCTCCACTCCCAACCACACTACCACCACTGCTGGGTGTCACTGTACTGCCAACTGTATTGCTATTCCCAACCCCTGTGACACTACTGCCACTACCACCGCTAGTGACAACACCCGTGACACTCGCACTGCTAGACTTCTGTCGTTGTGGTCCTCTGAAAAAAATTAAAAAATAGAAAAATAAAAAAAAATAAAGTAAACAAAAACAAACAAAAAAAAAAAAAGGAAAGGGAAAATATTTTTTAATTTTTTTTTTTGAGGGGGGTCATTTCTTTTTTTGTTCTTCATCCAGATACTAAGTCAATCTGATTCTAGCAGAAAAGAATAACAAAAGCAATACCTGTCTAAAAAGAGGCTAAACCAGAGCATTTATACATTAAAATAAGAGTGAAAAATAAGAAACACTTCATAGA
>CM042170.1:8168885-8193885 GCA_023376005.1 Doryteuthis pealeii
GACCAATTGCTATACCAAGGTTAAAGAGCCCAGTCTGCCCTACTATTTACCCATAGCTGGGGGGAGAATAGCTTGAATCGTAGCTTTCCCAAAGGTATTAGTGCTATGTGAAATGCAAATAGCCATGTTCAGGATTTGAAGTCATCTCACCAGGTCTACAGGGTGTCCCAAAATAATGTATACTCCTTTTTCTTTTTTGTATACTCTTGTATCAATCTTATTTACAAGTCAAAATACATAAATTGAATAAGTTTTAACGATTCAAAGAGTGTATACATTATTTTGGGACACCCTGTATTTCCTATGCCAGTAATCACGTGCCTCCAACAAGAGAGTTTAAGAGTTTTTATTCCATTTTAATCATGTCAAAATTCCCTTTTACTTTACGTTACATGGTATTGATCATGTCTATATCTATAATTTTTGGTATAATTTTTTTTTTCTTAAGACAAACAAAATATCATTCATGTTGACATTTTCAAATAGCTTTTTCATATTATTTGCATTGAAATGAGGGCTAAATCTTCACATTCTATGAGAGAATGTTTAACAAAGCCGAGTGTTTGGCATGCTATACACTGCGCTTTTTCTTCTGCAAAGGGAAGAAGGTATGAAATGGTTTACATCAAATTAAATGAATACTAAATGCACAAATAAATAGTTTGTCAGCTTACAAGTCAAAATGTTAATGGTCAAAATTTATTTCTGTAGAAAAGCTGTTATTTGTTTTCTTATGAAAGGTGGAATAATACACAAAAGAAATTCTATTCCCACATGCATTGTATTTTAATGTGTCGAGTGTAGCATGTTGGCCTTGAAGAAATCAAAGAAAACATTTCCTTCACAAAAATGTAATCAAATGAATAAATGAAATAAAAAAAATATTTAAAATTTTTTTATTTTTTATTTTTTTCATATAATTAATCTGTTGATTGAAAAACAGGTGAATATTTTGGCTAGAAATAATTTTGGTGGATTTAGAAGAAAAAAGAAAAAAGAAAAAGAAAAAACATTTGAAAATAACAAAAAAAACAAACATTACCCCCCCCCACACACACACACAAACTAAAATCATAGAAGTCAAGTTTATAAGAAAGATTAGAAGCAGTCCAGTTTTATTGACAAGAAATCTCAATATCCAAAAGAAACATTAAATCTATTCATTTCAAAGTAAATAATAGAATATATCATTAAAGTCATGAATGAAAACAGGATCATCAAGTGGTTCAAAAAGTGACAATGTTTTTACATGATTGCTTTTCAGAATTCATTTTCCATATCTAAAAGTATAAGGTGCCATTATAGTATGTGTGGCCTACCTTTTTGATTCTGTTATAGTATGTGTGGCCTACCCGGTTTGAATGTGTCTTACCTCATTAAGAGTATATTTATAGATATAAGTAGTAGGCAATTTATTGAAATTAATTATTTTTCACATATATTCAATTTCAAGAAATGCAATTCAGTCATAAGCTGTATATAGTAATTAAGAATAATTAAAAAAGAATTTATCCATAATTTACATGAATCAGAGATCTATTTAATTCTAAAATTCTGAAATAGGGTTATGGTTAGGGTTTAGGATTAGGAGTTACTATTATAACCCTATAATATACTTTTTATGGTAGGCCACATACTATAAGGGAGACATGATTTCGTAGGCCACATACTATAATGGTACCAAGTATAAATCTCACTCTGGCAACAGGACTATTTTGAAAAGTCTTTCCCTCTCTCTATTTAAAAATATGACTGATTTTAACGGCATGCCAACCTGTCTAGGGCCTATAAATAAGGGAATCATGTTCAGTGTACATTTAAATTTTTTGTGTAATTGTTTCAGAAGAGAATTTTGCTCAGTTATATGATATCAAGTATTCCTAATAATTCTAAATAAATTTTAAACAGATCAATTTGACCCAAAGATGGGATCCTAACATGCACTACCACTCCAGGTCAAGCTGGGCCTGAGAGTAAAGACAGTACCATTATAGAATGTGGCCTACAAAATCATGTCTCTCTAATAGTATGTGGCCTACCATAAAAAGCATATTATAAGGTTATAATAATAACTGCTAACCCTAACTCAGAATTTTAGAATTAAATCTCTGATTCATGTAAATTATGGATAAATTCTTTTTTTAATTATTCGTAATTCCTATATACAGCTTATGACTGAATTGCATTTCTTGAAATTGAATGTATGTGAAAAATAATTAGTTTCAATAAATTACCTACATCTATAAATATACTCTTACTGAGGTAGGACACATTCAAACCAGGTAGGCCACATACTATAACAGAATCAAAAAAGTAGGCTACATACTATAATGGCACTGTAAAGACAGTGAAGAGTTATTCCACATTCCCCCGATTTCCAGAATGGGAGCCTATCCATCAGATGCTGTCTAGTGTCATACTCAGGATCCCCCCACACTATTTACGGAGGGGGATCTTTACTCCTCTGCTGGGGGATACATTCAACATATTCTAAGCCTCACCAAGAGGATGATTTAAAAAAAAAATAGAAACAATAGATTCATTAAACCAATTTAGCATTGTCACAATTAGATGTGAAATAAATAGAGTTATCTACTAGAAAATGTCCATTTAGTTGTAGCGGAGGGAGGCAAGCTTTATTTGTTGTATATAAAATCACACAATTGAGGTTACTTACACAATACAGACATGATAAGAGGACAACTTTGGACACAATAGTTTCAAGAGGAAGCATAAACTTATCAACTCTGTTATATTAAAATTCTAAAGTTTATATCCTATTCTTTTGTGAAACAAGAATGTAAAGGTTATTATTTTAACAAGATTACAGCCTAAACAACAAAAGTGGAAATGTGATTATTTAAAAAGATCACTTAAGTACAAAATCTGAGTCACAGTGTAAGCAAAGAGAGAGAGAAATTAGAGCAAGAGAGTTTAATCAATGCAACCTAAATCCATGCAAAAGTAAATTACTCTAGATATCATTCATGGATTAATGTTAATTCTTAAATCTTATAATCAAGGCTGATAATCAAAATTGATTATTTCAATAAGTTCTTAACGAGCAATCTGCTTATTATAGCGACAGTGTGTCTTTCAGTATCCATCATAGTCCAGGTTAAAAGCGCAGAAAGGATAACCTGAAGCTGTACAGTTTTTTTTTTGTTTTTTATTTTTTTAGACATTTTTTCTGATGCAGGTATCATTGGGGAATTTGAAAAATTTTGGTAAATGGTTCAGACTTATTGTCATAAGAAATAGAATTGATGACTCAAGTTCAAATCCTGGGTGAGACTGATGCATTTCACTTTGTGCTAATGCCCTTGGGAAAAGGCATGAATCCATCGGTTCTCCTCTCAGTTATTGGTAAATAGCAGGGCAGAATGGGTTCTTTGGCTTTGGTTGAGCAACAAGTTTAGAAGGAAAATGAATTCAAACCGGCTGTTCTCTGCTTAAAAATTAACCTAGTGTTACTTCCTACCAGTGGTGAAGGGGTTTGTGTAAAGACATTGTGCTATCTGTTAATCTCTTGGATATGTGCTTGTCTTTGGACAGGATACGGCAAAAAGAATGAGAACCTGGTCCTGTTTGACATTGGACATGGTGAAACACCAGAGAATATGTTTTGAGAGAGAGAGAGAGAGAGAGAGAGAGAGAGATCAACAATACCATTAATAAGTAGATAGAGTGGCCAATTGTTGGTATAAGCCAGATAGCGAGGGAGTCTATCCCCTTTCCCCTAGTGATAGGCTAGGGAGATTGTTTTGCATCTGAGGTGGATTGCCACATTACTAATTATTAATCCATAGCCTGAACAAATAAACAGTATTACTTTAATATAAAATGTTTTAAACGTATTTGTAGTAAGTAGGGGAGGGGGGGTAATTTAGTTGTTGGTCCGCATTGTCTTTTAAACGCTAGCCCAACAAAAATAAAAGTCATCTAGGCAGCAGAAACAATGCCAGGTTTACAAAAAGTTTTAAATTGTTCCAAACGAACCAAATCAGACAGATGCCGTAAGCCAATGTGATGAATGCAGACGTGAATATTATTAGAAAAATATGTGGTGGGGGTGGTGGTGGGGGGGGGTTAATCAGTTGTATCTAGTGAAGTTATGGTGAGTTGAGTGTAAAACTTACCGCTCATACTGCTTGGAAAATGAGGTCCTATTTCTTTGATAAGACCTTGACTGATGCTGTACTTGTTCATCATATGTGGGATATCTGTTTTCAAATTGACTGTTTTCCCTACTGCCAGTGCTGCCGCTACCACCATAGTAATATTCCCTGTATGTATCATCTTCATCAAGACTACTGGAACAAAAAAGAAGGAATGAAAAAAATACAAACTAAAACATTGGTTGGGGAAAGAAAAAAAAAACAGTACATGAATGAGAAATTAAGAAAAAAAAGTTAAGAATTGAAAATTAATAAGAATTGGACAACATTGTTCTTTTTTTTTTTATCTTTAGATTTACAATAAAAACAGAAAAAGTGTGTGTGTTATATTATGCACACATACAATAGATATTTCAAGTATGAAATAACATAATAAAACAGGACTCATGACACAAAGTTTTGTGTTATTAAGCCTCAATTGAGCTAGTATTCAACATGTATGACTTATGTTAAATTCTACTGAACAAATATGTACTCTTTTTTAATACTATTTCTTTTCTTTTTTTTTTCTTTTTTTTTCTTTCTTTTTTTTTAAAAGTCACATGGCTCAATCAGGAATGAAATTGCAAGTAAATGTTTATGTTCATAGTGGCATTTCACTATCAACTACAATCTTTTATTTAGTAATTTTATTCAAATCCAGAAAACCTTAAAAAATAAATAAATAAAAATAAATATAAACAAAGTACATATTTATTCTGCTGAATCTGGGAAAATCAGATGTGTTCAATACTAGCTAAACATGATGAAACTGTACATTGACCACTGTAAAGTTTTGGAGTTAGTTAATAAATAACACACACACACACACACACACACATGTATATCATATTTATTAACTCCAAAACTTTGCTGATAGTAGTTGAGAACAAAAATATTCTTGGCATAATTGCCATAGATTTAGATGTATCAATTTCAAGTAGATGTTTATTGCTGTTAAGTTGATCTACATAAAGGAAGAGTATCTTTTTTCAAAATTTACACTTGATGGTAAATAATGTTATATATATATATCAATGTTCTCTCTCTCTCTCTCACACAGATTAATAAATAATGAAAGTGAATTAAAAACATTACTGAGAAAGGCACAAAAAGATCAACATTTTAAAAACAGTTCCCAAAACAGTGCAGGTCTTACCATCAGAAACAAACATCAAAATAAAATCTGAGGCTTTTGAATATTTTAGAAAATGCAGAGAAAACATTAAAAAAAAAAAAAAATCATTTGATGGGAATAAAAGTTGTTTTGCAAAACATCAAAGTTTAATATTTGAAAAGAGAAATATTAGTGCAATTAGCTGTAGATGAAATATATTTTTTATACCATCACATAATTCTGGAATATCTTTAAAGATAGATATGTATAGTACATATCTAATTCTGTAAAAAAAAATTATCAACAATTAAATGCTGGTTTTATTTTATTGTAATAATTGTTATTTAGAGGGAAAAATAATAGAAAACTGCAAATATCCAGATTATTGGTTTTCAAATTGACTATTTTAGATTTCTTAAAGATGTTTTTAAATATTAGTTTTAATTTCAGAGCATTTCTTTATTTAAAGTCTTTTTCTTTTCTTTTTTTTTTGTAGCTTTATTATTGCTTTTTTTATCAGAGCCAATGTTCAACAAGTTTTGAAAGATGACTCAATAAAAATGAACAAAACGAATATGTTAGGTACAGTCATTGAGAATCTTAACTTTAATGAGGCAGGAAATTAAAAATAAAAAGGGGGAAAGAAGAAAAAAAAACTTAGCCTAAGTGGAATGCCAATTCCTAAGAAACTTACTAAGTGTTTATTATGATTGTTTCACTTAATTAAAAATCAACAGCTATTGATTGTAAAAGAGTTAAGACAGCAACAATGACAACAACAGAGGCAATAATAAAAAAATGTTTAGATTTAATAATAAATAAAAATCACATGTTTATGGTAAAGTCATTCTGGTTTCTTTTTCATAGCCAACATAAGCAAATTAACAATGGTAGACAGCCGCCTGAAGAACAGATTTTTAAAAATTCACAAAAAATCAGCTAATCATTGCATGGTATAAAATGTCCAATATTTATGTAATAAAAAGATGTTTTGTTACAAAGTCTGTACTCAAAATTTTGGAGGCAACATTTGTTTTTCAATATTTATCCCATCTAATTTGATTTTTTTTATCAATGAATTTGTAACCAAATAATTTAGATTATTTATTTAAAAAGGTAATTAAGAAATATTCTGTTTGCTTTAAAAAGAATGAGAGAGAAAAAAAAAATCTAGTGTTTGTATAGAAGCCTACCCTTTGTGAGTTTCAAAATGGGGAAAAAATAAAAGTAAATATTCCTCATCACTATGTAATTTTTCACTTGTTTACAAGCATTTTTAGGAATAAGATCAGTGTCGGGGGGGGGGGGGGGAGAAAAAAAAAAAAAAAACAAACACACACAAAAAACAAACACAAACATAGCTGTTAATTCTTTTTAGAGATGTTTTTCAAATTGACAATTCTTGTTTAAATTCTTTCACTGTAACAGACTGAAATTTTGTTATTTAAATCAAACACTGAATAAATATGATTGGAATGGGTGAAAAAATATTTGCATGAGATTTTTCATTGGATGATACGTTTGATAGGAAGCCTGCTAGCATTATTGATAAACCCTTTAAGGGGCTTTAATCCTCTTTTAACAACCTGACAGACATGTTTATCTTCAGCTTCGAAACGTCTTTATACATTTAAGCTTTTATTTCTTTTTAACAAAATTCTTTCCTTTTTAGAATTTAGAGGATTAAACCATTTTTGAAGCATAAGACTCAAATTGCAATAAGGATTATTACTCTTCTGATTTCCATATTTCTGAAATTGTAAGGTAGGTATAAACCGAGTTATCCAATGTATTGTTGAAGTAATGTAAATAAAAACAGAAACTGACCAATTAACAAACCAGCTTAATAGATGAAAATAGGTACAAATAAATTTTAAAAAAAATGAAAATATAAAGGCAAGTTTCAGATGCATATTAAACCTTGAAGATTATTTTTGTATCTTTATTTTCTTTTGGTTCAGTTACTGAGAAATTATTATTATACCCTGATCTTCTTGGATTAGTATCCTTATTTTGGTTGTTTTAGTCACAATGTCTTAATAATTGTATAAGTTCCAAGTAACGACCACCACCAGTTTGTCCTGAAGTGTGTCTCGCTACTTGGTGGTTGTGAGTTCAATCTTTATATGGAGTAGTGCCTTCTCCTAGGCTGGTTGCCTTCCCAAAGCCCAAGAAGACAATGTTAAAAAATATTGTGAATATAATAACCAAGATGAAGATACTAGTCTGGATAAATTAATGTATAATAAACATTCAAAAATTTGATTGGTGAATATGGTAGGTATGGGTTTTTATTTTGTCTTTTTAAAATTTTTTTACACAAAAGATAAACTGAATAAAAATCTAACTATCTGCAAGCTAGTGCAAAAATAAATAAATAAATGAAAATAAAAAAAGCCTAAGTTGATAACTTAAATGGTGAAAATGATATAAACACAGCCCCACCTCATCATCAAAGCACAAGGAATTTTAAGATTTCTATTGTGAGAAATAAGCCATCTCCATAATCATTAGTTTTGCTAAAAATATACTTAATGAAACGCTAAGTGCATCGAAAGAAACTCAGCTGCCATCATTTGCACAAATTGGGAGATGTGTACAACACTAATTACATCAGTAAATGCAAAAAGAAATGGATTTATAGAAAGCCTTTTGCTGATGGAAAAAGAGATCTTTAGAAAAGAAGCAGTGAATAACAAACATAGTGGAAGTAGAAAAATCAAAGAAATAATTGCATAGAGAGAGAGAGAAAGAGGTGTGTGCGTATGTGAAGGGGGGGGGGGATTGGCCTAAGCTAACAGTTTGTTTTCTCTTTTCTTTCTCTCTCTAACAAAAACAGCCATAAAACAAGTCTTGTTATTAACAAAAAAGAAACAATGTGAGAAGTGAACACTGAACAGTTTCTCATATTTGTTTCAACAAATTTATTCCAATCTTTTCCTTCTAAGTTCTTTCTTAGAGAAAGATGGAAATAAATATATAATAATTTTGGTCTGAAGAATTATTAATAGACACTTATGTCCTCATTGCTACTATCCTCATCTTAGTTATTATATTCACAACATTTTAGCCAGCCTTTAATAACAACCAAGATGAAGATGATAGTTCAAGTACATCAGTATGTAATAATCAAAAGCATTTTAGTTTAGGAAAGGAAGAGGAAAAAGAAAAAAGAAAGGAAGGGGGGGGGCAGGAAGCTTTGATACCAACATCACACACAGAAAACACAGCAAGGAGTGATATTTAGGAATATTGAAACATCTAAGAAAAGTACAATTTATAATGGAAGTTTAGAATTAAAGTATTTTGCATGAAATGATTGATTTTTTAATGGCATGTCAACCCATCTAGGATTATTTTATGCCTAGAGGTAAGGGAATCACGTTCATTGTATATTCATATCTTTTGTGTAGTTGTTCCAGAAGAGTTTTTTTTGTAGTTATATGATATCAAGTTTTCCTATCTATTACAAATAATTTGCAGTTGTATGGTTTCAAGTAACGAATAATAATCCTTAGTAAACAACTATAGCTTCAAATAACTATTCTTAATACAAATAAGTAACAGTTATATGGCATCAAGTATTCCTATTGAATATGAATAATTTTTAAACAGATCTATTTGACCCATAGATTGGATCCTAACAGGTACTACCATTTCGAGTCAGAGTGGACCTGAGAGTAATTGCAATGAAGGGGTACTCCATACTCCCCAGAATTGGAGCCTTATGCATTTGTCTATATCCAGGATACATCTACTTAAGGGTCTTACCTGTCTGCAGGAGATATAGTTAGCATATTCTAAGCCCTGCTGACAGAATTGGAAGTTTTTTGTTGTTGTTTTTTTCTTACATTAGTTTTCAGTAAAAGACTGAAGCAACATAGGAACATTAATCAAAAAGTGATATTGATATAGATAAAAAAAACAAAAAAAAAAATGCATAACTATTAATTTAACATCAACAGTATGGTTTATCAATATCTGAATTGGCATTTGAGAATAATCATTGCAATTAAATGAGATCTTCAAAAAGAAATCAAAATAGATTTTCAAAATGAAACCATAATGAACAGCTATTGTTAGTAGAGAGCAACAATTCATATAAGAAGTTAATCCTGTACAAAATACAAAATGACCTTTATTGGCCATGGAGTCACAAATGTCACATCCTATTTATAGAATTTATACTATAATTGAAAATGAATGTATAAGAAAAGTTCCATATGATTTGTTAAGAATTATCTCTGTGAGAAAGTATAATGATTGAGGTAAGCACAAATGCAGACCTCTCACTTATTGGATTGAAAATACTCCACAGGAGCTTTTCAAACTGTTGGTTGTCATGAAATCAAGTCAAATCTGATTATTGCAAAAGTATTTCTTGGCTAATAAAATTTATATTGCAATTGTTTTTTAATCTTTAATAAGCCAATGTAAAAAAGAATATGGATAACTCTGCTCTAAGTGTTAACATTGTTGTAGACAATAATCTTGCTACGATTTTTATTATTACAGTAATGTACAAAAACCAAATCATTACAAGAGATTGCTATACACCATGAGAAGGGCAGAGTTAGCTCAGTCAGTAGAGCGCTTAGCTAGGAAACCACAAGGTTCCTAGTTCAATACCAGCCCTGGCCAACTCAGCATATGAGTAGCACAGAGATCTGTGTGGTAAAGTAAGGAGCTGATGGTAGGTGTGGCGCTCCACTTCAGATGCAAAAACAATCTCCTTGGTCTAGTGCTAGTGAAAAGTGGATAGACTCCCTCGCTGATTGGCTGATACAGACTTTAGGCCACTCTGACTACTTTACTTACACATCATGAGAAATTATAATTATACACTAATCTTCTTGGATTAATATTTTGGTTCTTATAGTCACAATGGAGGTGTGTGGTGTAATGGTTATGGTCATAGGATATGACATGTCAAGACAGGTTCAAATCCTAGATGAACCTGTTTGCATTTCACATAGTGCTAATACCCTTGGGAAAAGTATGCATCTATCCATTGTCCATCCATCTATGGGTAAATAGTAGGGGCAGACTGGGCTCTTCAGCCTTGGGTAGGTAACCAGTCTAGGAGAGGATAACTCTGAATTCAAAATTCCTGAGGTCGGTCATTTATTATCGCTAATACCCTTGGGAAAAGTATGCATCCATCCATTGTCCATCTATGGGTAAATAGTAGGGCAGACTTGACTCTTTACCCTTAGGCAACCAGTCTAGGAGAGAAAAAACTCTGAATTCAAACTTGTTAAACTCTGCTTAAGAAATTGAACTTGTGTAACATCTTGGGTTGGTAAATACATATAGTAACAATGTTTTATCAGTTGTAGGAGTTCCTAGTAACCCTCACCACCAGATTTTCCTGGAGATTAAAGTGTATCTAGTTACTTGGTGGTTATGAGTTCAATCCTTACGTTGGGTTGTCCCATTGAAATTCATCTACTTTAGTTCAGTGAATAAATGACAGATTAATTCTGAACAATTAACCAAAACAAAACATCCTTGAAGTATGGATGACATGAGAAAACAATTACCTTTATTGATTGAATAAAAGTTTCAGTCCAAAATTCCCAGAATGTTATCAACTAAAAAAAACACCTGAAGGTGGCTGGAAAGTATGTATTAAACAAAACCCTTTGCCACAGACAGGATGAGACACAAGGTCAATTACTAAGCAAAGTACAACTGGTTTGAATTCAAAGTTTTTCTTCTTCTAGACTGGTTGCCTTCCCAAAGCACATGAAGGCTAGAAGGTAATATGTTAAAAATATTGTGACTATAATAACAACCAAGATGAAGATACTAGTCTAAATAAATTAGTGTATAATAAACATTTGGGATTGTTGGAATTTTGTTTTTACAAAAGGCAAGCTGGGGTGGGGGCTAAAAATTTTTTTCAAGCAAGTGCAAATAAATAAATAAATAAATAAAAAGCCTAAGTTGATAACTTTGTGAAAATAAATGAACCCCCCCCCCCCATCATCAAAGCATAAGGAATTTCAAGGTTTCTATTGATAAATATGCCATTCCACGATTCATTAGTTTTACTAAAAATATACTTAATGAAACGTTAAGTGCATCTAAGTAACATGTTTATAATTTGAGACAAAGAATGAGAGATTATTTATATAAGACAAGTCTTAAAACAAAAAAATGCATTTAAATTATTGCAAAGATTACAGTTTTAATGTTTAATAAACAGTAAGGTTTTCAAGGAATAACAAAATCAGGAAAATGTTAGGAATAAAGGAAATGAAGTGGATAAAAAGATTACTAAGTAGCTTATGTACAAAAACGAACATTTCAAAACAGAAAATGTCTGGGTGGGGGTAAGGGGAATGAAAGAAAGGCTTTTATAAATGATTTTTTTTTTTAAATTGCAATCAGCAAAATGTTAGCTCCCAAATATTTTCTATTAAAATTCCTTCTATTCTAGATTTTTGTGTGAATCTGATTAAAAAAATAGAAAAATATTCATTCAAGAAAAACATCTTTGTTTTTAATAATTCTATAAAATGTGCTTGTTATTTGTAACTAAAAAAGAAATTTCTCTTCTTGCAGTTGGCACATCAAAATAGCAGTGCTTGGTGGAGGTGGTGGGGGTGACAGGTAGGTGTTGAGAGAATGAGGAAGAGGATGATGTAGAAGGGGGGGGGGCTTCTGCATTCCAACTTGACTACAGCAGTTGAAAGGTCAGAAAGAATATTACAAGAAACAGCAAAACTGGCTGGCAAATTTATTCTGTTATTTAAATATCTTTGCCTGTGATGGTTTTTTTGTTTGTTTTTTTAATAATGTTTTTTTATGTTAGTAATTTTAATTTTTGGGTCAGATTTTAGAGAAAAATAAATTAACTCCTTCTCTCTCACATAAATTATTCAATGCAGCAAAAAGCTGCATTTTTTGATTATATTTCAAAATCTTTTTTGTTCCATCAGAAATCAATTAAAACAACTCTTGCATTAGATGCTTTTATTATTACAACCGGCAACCCAACATGTTGCTATGGCATTAGATAGGTCTCCGCAATATTTGTTCTAAAACAATTATCTCAACATCAATGCAATACACTTTGCTTTTGAATACATGGAAAAATCAAATTGCACAGGGTTTTTTTTTTTCTTTCTTTTTTTTCCTGTGTAGAAAGCAGCAAAGAATATATACAAATATTTTTATTTTATTTTTCTTTATTTGGATATAAAATTCAATGACAATCATTTAATCAGGATCAAAAGTAAAATATATTCAATCATCTCATATTTCAAAGGCTTTTTTGAGGCCTTTAATAAAAGATAGTTAAAAATTAATCATCACAAAAGTTAATTGACTGTAAATAGCTGTAATAAAAAGAAAAAATCTTGTTCACATAAGAAAATAGGAATTATTCAAAGATTTCAGATGAAAATCAGGTTCCAGGGTAAAAATAAATAAAAATACAGGAAGTGGAGGGAAAAGCCAATGTTTTACAAACATTGAGTGAAATATGAAGTTCACACTCATGAAATATGTTTGGAAAAAATAAAATAAAAATACCACAACAATTCACATAGGGCACAGCTTTTCAAAGTTTATTGTAAGGTGACACACTATGAAATATTTTACTTATTCAACCCACCAACATAAAAATATAAATATAGACAAAATACAAGGCTTGAAACATATGTTTATGCATTAGAAAAAAAAAATATGTGGCACTTTATTGTGCCACAGCACAAGGTTTTTGAATGACTGACATAGAACATAAAAGAATTGTTATTGAACACCATCTGGTTCTGTGAAATGTAAAAGTCACTATTCCAACAAACAATTTATAGAAAATTGAGAGAGGGGAGAGAAAGAGAGATTCAAAATTTTAAAAATATTTTTAGAGCTAAGTCTTCAGATTCTCACAGATCAATAAAAAATATTGTGTTACGATGAAGCAAAAAAAAAGCTGAAACCTTATCTTATATTCTGACTTGTTAAAAGAATAAAATTGAACAGTTATTTTAGTTGTGTGTGATTTTCAATGAGAGAAAAAGCAAGATATTTGAAGAGAATCTAAAAAAAAAATGCTGCAATTAACTTTAATGAGTTTAAATAAATCAAAGGCAACAAGCAGTTCAAATTAATTGCAATCAAGACAGAGTTCACCCAAAATGGATTAGTCATCAGCTATAAATGGATCTAGAATAAAAAGCAGGTGATATTTTTAGCCAGAATATGGATTTAAAAAATAAAAATTCAAATTGCCATGAAACAAAATCACAGAAGTTATTGATTAAAGAGAAAGAAAAAAAGAAAAGAGGAAAAAAAAAAAAAAAAGAAAAGAAAAAAGATGAAAGGCAACATGTCACCTTATTAAAAAAACATTCAAAGATTTAAATTTTGTTTTTAGAGAATTATTTTTTTGCAGAGCCATTTTATGTAAGTTTTTTCTCGTTATTTATAGTCATAGGAGCAAAATGATTTTATCAATTAACCAACCCCTCACCCACCCCCAAAAAACAGGTGTGCGTGTAGAGGGGTGAATCGATTTAATTTCTATTGTTAAAGTTTTAGAAAAGAAACATGTTAAATGGCAAATACTATTTTGTGTCCATTAAGAACAAACAAATGAAAATTTGTTCCAAATGTTAAGTGAGGATTGGCAAGATGAAAATTAGACCAGAGGTGTGGGAACCTTTTCAGGTTTAAAGGCAATTTTAAAATCTGTTGCCTACTAATAATAATAAAATGTTAATACATTTACAATAAAATCTCAAGTTGAAACTTTTAGTTAATAACTTTGTCCTACTTAAAAGAAAGAAAAAAACATTACTAATCTTTTAATGACATTTTTGAGATTAGGTTTTGAGAGAAAGCATTAGGATATCAGGTTCTAAAATGGAATTATATAATTTTAATGTCTTTTGACAAGGCTGTAAAGGGTTGTATTTGAAGGCTTAGAAAATTGCATATGGCTGTAAGGTTGAAAGCTGTGTATTCCTCAACTAGACAGTTCTGATCTTTAACAATGAGCATTAGGAACTATTTCTAAGACGTATCGTTTTAAAAGTAGGAAAAAAAGAAAAAAGGGGTTTTAATCCTTGAAGATTAAAATTACGAAGAATCACAAGAAAAATCAAGACATCAAGTTTAATAAAGAGATTTTATTTCCTTCAGTAAAACTGAAAGTCAACGTATTAAAAGCTATTTATCATATTGAGACAAGGTATTAGCCTCTCATCCCACTTATGAGGGTGTGACACAAGGACATTTTTATGTGGGCCCACCCACAAGTCAAAGCTCATGGGTGGTAGGCACAAAAAAATGTGTTGATCTTGTCAGCATTTCCCCTCAAGGGGGGCACCTCAGGCACTGGGCAATAAACCCAGCCCTGCCCCTTTAAACTAAGGTATTGTCTGGGGGATAGACCCCTGGGATCAACGCTGTTAATTTTACTTAGCTGCTCCAGAGGCCAAAGCACTCTGAAGCAGGCAAAGCAATTATATTGAGACAAGACAAGAAATTCTTTGCAAAAACCAATTTCATTCTTGTAAGATTTACAATATTCAATTAATAGAAATCAAGACTTATTATTTCAAAGGGAAATTTTTTTTTGGAGGGGAAAATTCATTGGAATTACAAAATAGTGAAGAGCAATGATGATAAAAGAAAGAAATTTTGTTCGGCAAAGAAGAGAAGATTTGCTAAAATAGAAACCTCAAAGAAATACTCTGAAATTATTGGCCAATATAATTTATTTTCTCAAAATATCTTTAAATATAAAAGATTCTATTTTCCCTGATATGAAGAGAAAGAGTGTGGAGCAAAGGAAATAGAGCAATCAATAATATGATTTTGTGTTGCATATTATTATTGACTAGCCTATTACTTCCAATACACGGAACAGGAAATGGAATCAGTGACCTGGGTTCAAATCCTAGACAAGGCTGTTTGCATTTCCCTTCCCATTGATGCCCTTGAGAAAGGCATGATTCAATCTTTTCTCTCCTCAGCTATGGGTAAATAGTAGGGCAGTTGGGTTCTCTAGTCTTGGATAGGCAAACATAATAGAAGAAAAACTGAATTCAAATTTACACTTAAAAACTGATTATCATATCCTGCTTATGGCAGAGGGTTGGGTAACTACATACCTTCCAATACACTTAAGGTCAATTGTGTGTGTATATATATATATATATATATATATATATATATATATATATATATATTTAATTTTGAATAATATAAATAGTAGGGAAAACTTAAAAACACTTAAAAGTGCTCAATACAACAAAAAGGAAGGAGAGCCAATTTAAAATCGTTAGATTTATACTCTCAGTTCCTTTGATTCATTCATTATTAATGTTTCATGCTTGTAGAGCAATCTTCAAATGGTGGTGGAGAATGGTATCAATTTAATAACCAAACTAATAAGCAAACATCTAAAGATTGCGCTACCAGCATGAAACTGAGTAATGAAGTGAATCAGGGAGGGTGAGGCTGTAAATCTAACGATTACATTATATATATATAGCTGAAATTACAACTTTGAAGTCAGCTGAATTCAATTTTTTATAGTAAGTACAGAAAAATACATGAAAGTGAAACAGGGAAAATTTTCATAAATATTTTCTATACCAAAAGCTTGAAGTTTTTAGATCTTCAACTGACAATCAAGGATTTAGATAATCGTTTCTATTTGCAAGATTTGAAATTGAACTTTCATTTTTAACACACATGGTAATCAACATCACCAATCTGGTACTGACTATTCAAAATAAAATAAAATGAACTGTAGTGAATGATTTTAACAGCATGTCAACCCGTCCGGGGTTATTTTATGCTTTAAGGTTAGGGAACTGTGCACATTGTACATTCATATTTACATCTTTTCTGTAGTTTAAGCTTTTTGTACACATTTATATCAAGTATTTCTATCTAATACAAATAATTTGGCCCATAGGTGAGATTCTATCAGGTACTACACCACTGAGTCAGAGCAGACATGGGAGTAATGGCAATGAGGGTTCTTCACAACTGAGATACACCACTAGATGCAGTTAACATCATACCAGGGAGACTGTTTTTTGTGGGGAGGTGATAGTCAAAATATTCTAAACCTCACCAACAGGGCATAACTTGTAGTGAGACAATCTACAATGAATATAATTACTGAAGCAGCATGAAGTGAGGATTTAACTATTAACACCCTAGTGAGAATTTTCTAAGTCCAGAGCCCCATTCCTATAAGGATTTATCAAAAAATGGCTAAAAATGCCTTTTCATTTAAAGTTACCCATTATCTCCCTTAAATCAAAGACTTCTAAATATGTTTAATATTACATTTAAACAAAGGCTATTGTTTGGTGCAGATTAGGAAAACGAATTTGACTTCCGGTCGGGCGGAAATAGGCGGTATAGGATGTTAGGAGTTAAAATGCTTGAAGCAGGTCATTCTGTTATTTGTAAAAAATTTTTTATCATTTTTAATTTAAAGAATCTATGTCCAAATCAAAATCATGTCAAATGACAAAACTAATTTTGGTAGACACAACAGTCTCATTTGTTAGTCTAAACATAAAATTAGAACAAGACTAAAAATCTATAGAAACAGTTTAACAATTAAACCAGTAAATTTGTTTGTAACAAAGAACACATGGAAATGATTCATTTAATCAAGACTGGACTTGCTTTTACTTTTTGTATTTTCCTTTTGTTTTTAAATGCATTGTGTGATTAACTTTCATTGCAAATAGCTTTTCTATTTGATACACTGTCCTGACTGAAATAATCCAAAAATTATTATTACAATCATTTTTGATGGCTAAAAGAGGAAATGTTAAAAAAACATCCCTAAAATCAAACAGCATTCTCTAAGATGTTTATGTTGCATTGCAAGGTCTTGACAAATGTTACCAGAGACAAAGACAAGATGAAGAGATGATGACGAGTTCACATCAGGAAACAGGAAGACATAATGTGGTCAAAGAAAAAATACTATTCACTTTATTACTGTTCCAACCTCCCACTAGACTGGTTTCAAATGAGGAAAATGTGAAGTGATATTTTGAGTCATTGAAGGAAAGAGAAAGAATAATTGAAAAATACAAGTGGTAATAATTGTGTTAACAATGATAATGATGAAAATAGTAATAAAAATGATTGTAATAAGTGAGAGAAATGATCATACAATAGAGAAATTTGAAAAGGATCAGTCAGTACCAGCAGAGAACAAAGGATGTCTTAAATTTGAGAGAGAGAGAGAGAGAGAGAGAGAGAGGAGAGAGAGAGAGAGCCCCATTGGGAATAGCTATGATTTAGCAATTCCTTCAAGTAAAAAACTACCACTTTACATATTCCTTGAGACCAATCTAGAGGGAGGTTGAAACAATAATAAAGTGAATGGTATTTTTTCTGTGACCATGAGTCTGACCCCCACCCCAACCCAAGGTGTGAACTTGTCGTCATCTCATCTTTGTCAACTTTTGTTGGGACCCCCCCCCCCACACACACACACACAACGGCACAATCTTCAGAGATTAGATCCAGATTTTATTGTTCTAGCTTCAAAAATGGACTGAGGGAATCAAAGCAAGCCAATTTTTGTAAAGATAAAGCAAAATGTTTCTGTAGACAAATAATAGAAAGTCAAAATCTGAGGACAGACAAACACAAATGCTGCTGCACATTACAGATTGATATAAGATTTTTTTTTTTTTTTTTTTAAGAAAAAGAAAAAGCAATTCAGATTTTAATGAAAAGAGTTGCCATTTACAGTCAGGAAGAGAGAGGGGTCTGAAAGAGTAAATATTTTGAATTAAAACTGGATTTTGGAGGCAAGCAGTGGACAAAGAAACAAAGGAAGTCCTTTATGTACGTCAGTTAATAGAATATGTCATCAGGTACTACAAAGTTGACAAGGGAAAAAAATGGGGACATAAGCAGAAAAAGTCAGCTGACAAATTGCAAAGTTGGAGGCTGGGAAGAAGAGGATGAAAACTAGCACCAAATTGACAGCAACCAGCAAAGACAACATTCAGGTTGGCTTACTACTGCTACTGCTGCTATTAGAAAAAGGCTGTAACAAAAACAGCTGCTTGGTTTGGGGAACAAGTTTCAAACAAAGTGAACAACAATTGGTCAGGGAAAAAAAAAAAAAAAAAAGAATCTTTAAGCCTCCCCTACCCACTTCCCACCTAATTCTCCAATTCATTTTTTATTTTTATTTAGAGAAAAAGAGGGGGAGAGAGTGAGAGAGAAAAATATGTCATTAAGAACAAAAAAAGGTTTGTAAGAATTTAATAAGTCTTTGTTTAGTGGATGGGAGTCTAGTAAATCAAATGATTTGTTGGGAAACGTTACCTCCATCTGGGATTAAAAAGAACAATAATCTCAAAAGTTTTTATTTAGGATTTTTATCCAGATCACAAAGATTAAAAGAACAAAAATGACAAAGAATCTATAAGTTACTTGAAAACAATAAAAGGTAATTACAATCTAAAAAAAGGAGAATGCTATTTCTTGATTATGCAATTTTCAAAGTAATTTTGTTGATTGATTCTAACAACATGCCAACCCATCTGGGTTATTTTATGCCTAGAGGTAAGGAAACTGAATACATTGTATGTATTTACAGTTTTTTGTAATTTCATTTTATTTTGTATACGGTTATATATTAAATATTCTTAATACAAATAATTTGCAAATAGTATTACCATCAGAGTGAATCTGGTAGTAATGGCAATGAAAGAGTATGCTACACTCCCCCAAATCATCCCAAACTGGAGTCTTACCATACTTAGGACACTCCTTTTTGGTCTTACCCCTTTGCAAGAAATACAGTCATATTTTAAGTCCTGCCGACAGGGCAAATAGAGTCATTTTATTTTAAATTAATAATTTCTTTTAAGTCATTTTAGAAAGTATCAACCGTACAATTGTTTTATGGATAATATACTGTCTACCTGAATTAAAGTTGATCATTCATATTCAAAAGAAATTTTAAATATTTGCATGAACATTAATAATTCTTACTAAAAGCAGATAAAGTTTGAAAACAAAAGCAGCTTTGCTAAAACTATTTATAACTGAACTTTTGTTATTCTAATGGAAAATGGAATGCAGATTTAGATATGTTTAAAACAAAGACAGTTTGATAAATAAAAAAAATGAACAAAGAGAATTTTGAAGAGAGCAATGAAAAACACACACACACTCACAAAGAACTAATTTTTATTGTCATTGCATCATTGGAACCTAGAAAGCTTTGACTGATAATAAAATGAGGACATGTAGAACAATAGACATCTTTATACTTTATAAAGTTGTGGAGAGAAAAATAAGTTTGAAAAATTCAAAGGGATAATATTAGGATATACATAAAAAAGATCCAGGATGAAGCTCTAACCGCATCAGCGTGGATATGGCAATCCTACAATGTGACATTAAACCGACAAAGTCTGGTGGTATCGTGAGATACTGTTGGGGCGCTCTGGGTTAGTGGTAATGATGCTTCGACCCTGAAACCATGCCTGAACCCAGAGTCATCATCTGATGAACGCTTTGTTGGTTGCAATGCTACTGTGTAAATAGCAGTCATTGTATAAAGATTATTACAAAGAATTCATCAAGTGAACAATGAATTAAAAAAAAAAGTCAAGAGATTTTTATGTTAGAGAATATGCAAAGATATTTTATTGAGAAATTAGTTTTTGTGGAAGCCTTTTCTATTGGCTTTAGGTAAACATCACTATCTCCAGTTGACACATGGTCAAAAACACAGCACAGACAGTGTGTGTGAATGTGTGTGTGTGTGACAGGAAATGAATCAAGTAGGAAAGGATGACTGTCAAAGGGAAGGGTGACTATAGACTCTTTTAGTCAGTGCACAACTTTGTTTTTATTGTGGTTCTGAAAAAGCAGTGAGTGCCCACAAATGGAGAACTCAATCCCATATCAAAGTCAAAATATCATTAGTAAAATGGAATAAGCCAAACCCAGTCAATTCCACTAATAACATTGAAAGCTTTTTCTTTAAATTAATTTGACATGTTTACAAAAAAACAAAAACAGAACATACTTTTGAGGTTAGTTTATGTCTGTATACAATAACAATGAATGTTATTACTAAATAAAATTGTACATGATATTCAAGATGAATGTTGATATTAGCATAGACTGACAAAGTAGTCTCTTGGTATATGTATTTATGCAATTGACCTGCCACAAGCAGGATGTGACAGGTCAATTTTTAAGCAGAGTACAACTGGTTTGAATTCAGAGTTAACCTCCTCTTAAACTAGTTACCATACCAAGGTTAAAGAGCCAAGTCTGCCCTACTATTTACTCATAGCTAGAGGGAGAATAATTAGATTCATGCCTTTCCCAAAAGTATTAGTGCAAAGTGAAAAGGAAAAAAAAAAAAAAAAAAAAAGCCTCGTTCAAGATTTGAATGAGTTGCTGAGTATTTCCTACAATGATAACAGTTATGCCACAAGCAGCTTAAATCCAGATTTCCTTCTTCTTGACTGGTTGCCTAACCAAAGCTAAAAGAACCCAGTCTGCTCTAGTATTTACCCAGAGCTCACCAAATAATGAATGAGGGGTGGGGACAAGCCTATATCAAACCAGGCAAGATTGTCACATCAGTAACAATTTAAAAAAAAAAATCTATTTTTAAATTATATAAATGGGCTTTGTTTTGGGGGATTAATGATTTTTTTTTTATAGCATAACACCATGAGTAATATTTGATAATCTCTCCAAAACGAATCAAGTACAGATTAATAATGAAAATACTTAGTAGATTTTGAGTAGAATGATATGATTAGTCTGGTGGTTGGTGAAGCTGAAAAAGAAAAAAGAAAAAAGAAAAAGGAAATTGTTTCATGTGGTAGCTAAGCATTTCTTTTATGTTTGTGAAATGCTGTTAAGTTTAAAGCAGAAAATCAATGCAAGCAAATCAACAGAAAAATTATCTTTGTTGTAAAACAGATAAGAATCTGAAAACCGAAAGAGATTCTATTGCGCATTTGACAATCCATTTAGAAACGAATATCAAATGCCCTGTGTTGAAATTTATAAAGTCAGAACATTTCTTTAACCCATAACATCCTGTTGAGAATTTTTTAAAGTCCAGAGACCCATTTCTCTAAGGATTTATCAATGAATGGCTAAAAATGGCTTTTTCATTTAAAGTTACTTGTTATTTCCCGTAAATCAAAGACTGCTAAATATGTTTAATATTACATTTAAATAAAGTCTATCATTTGGGGTGGATTAGAGAAATGAATGTGACTTCCAGCCAGGTGGAATGAGGCAGTATAGGACATTAAGAGTTAAAACCATTCAAAATGAGTATCTTTCAAGTGTTGCTTTTGTTGGTATACTAACTTGGCAGATCTGTTCTATGACCTTCTTCAGGTATATAATCCATATGGAGAAAGAAAAGAAAAATGCACTTATTTCTCTTGATAGTGCAAACTAGAACATGTTAGTATCTTTGCTGAAGCAAAAAGCCATAATTCATTTCTTTTACTAAAAATAATTTATAAGAAATGAAGGAAACAACCATATTTGTGTGTGTGTGTGTGTGTGTGTGTGAGGGTGCCCATTACAACCACATTCCACCAAACCATGATGGTTTTTAAATTTGGCATCTTAGTTATGGTTGAAGGAGAGGGAGGGGGTTCATATTTTATCTAGCCCAATGAAACAATTATGTAAGAAAATTGCTTTCTAATAAAAGAGATAGAAAATTTAATAAAACTGATGCACTTTAAAAAGAGACAAGATTTAAAAAGAAAAAAAAGAAAAAAAGTCAAGTTAAAAGGAATGCCAAGAGCAGGTTCTTTGGTTTTTGTTGGGAAAGTGGTTACATTTTGGAAAATATCCAGACATTTGACATTTCCTTGAAAGGACAATCTCACAATCCAAGTGAGGCTGGAATCTGAAATGTAGCTAGTTTAGTTATAGGCTGTGTGTGTGTGCATATGTGTGGTGTGGTGTGTGTGTGTGCGTACATTTGATGCATACAGAATTAGATGAACAAGAGAAGGTCAGAGAGAGAAGGGAACACAAAAGCCAAAGATGATGATAACATTTCAAGCTGAAAGAAGCACACACACACACCTTATCAGCAGTTTATGCTATTTAAGGTTATGGAGATTTAAAGAAAGAAAAACTCGTAGCTAAAACTGACAAAGATATTTTAAAACTGAATCTATAATCTCTGTAAATTTACCAGGCTGAAAACTTCAACCATCTGTTTTAGTAATACATATTTAGATTGTATACTTGGAAAGGAGAGAAAAAAAAAAGAAAGAAAAAAAAGTAAAGTAAAATAAAAAAGCAGGAATCTAATGCATTAACTGAATTAAGTAATATTTACTGATGGGCAGAGCAGACAGTATCATTTTCTATAAGCTTAAGATTTTATATAATAAAAAAATGTTGGCATGCACTTTAAGAAATGGAAATCACCCCAGGGGATATTGTTACCATATTTTTTTTCTAAATATATCTAATTAAACTGCTAAATAGAAAAAGATATTCAGTTGTGAAGACAAAGAAAACAGTTGTAGACTATTGCATCAGATTTTTTTTTAGTAGAAAGTCAAAGTAAATAATATAGAAAGTAAAAAGCAGAAATAACTATAAAGAAATTTCCATATCACATGATATATACAATTTATACTAGAAATATTTTTAAAAATATTCAAATTTGGGACATGAGGGGAAAAAAAGTGTATAGTGAACACAGCATTTATTGACTATATGAGAGAGAATGGGGTCACTTCATGTAGTGTAATGGATAGCAAGTTAAATTAACAGATCATTAGTGACTGATTCTCACTGGGTGCCTCATATGTCTGGCCTTATGTCACAACTAAGTTAAACTTAGTAAATAGAGAGAGAAAGTAGTAAGCCTAGTTAAAAAAAAAAAACAAAAAAAACTGACAATTTAAAAAAAATTATTTTATGCGTTTTGGCAAAAACTATCTTTTTTTTAAAATATATATTTCAGGATAAAAAGAAAAATGTTTTTTTTTCACTGGCTAAAAGCCAAAAGAATGAATGAATATTAATTCTTTTCTCAAAACTAATATATTGAGAAAAAAAAGGTAACAAAGAAAGTTAAGAGAAAAAAGAAAAGAGAAAAAAAGGCCTGAAACAACTTAGTAAGTTATTAAAAGCAAATCTATACTAGCAAATCAATACTGATTCAGATCTAAAATATCAATAATGCAAACCCCCTCCTCCTCAAAAAATAAATAAATAAAAAATAAAAATAAAAAATAAAAAAATCATTAAACATGGATAAATTATTCATGAAGGAAATGAAAATAATATGGGTCAGAATTTTTTTGTAAATAGAATCTAAACAAAAAAGAAATTTTATACTAATCAAATGTAAGAGATATTTATACAAATAGATAACAAATGACAGGAGTGCTATGATATTCTAATCAAATAGAATACAAAATATGGGTTTTAAGTAGAATTTTTGATTAGTGTTTATAAAAGCCTATTGCTAGATGAGGATAAAATTCAACCATCATATCTTGCTGAGTAATAAAATATAAATTTAGTGAGAGCATCAAATTAGGAAAATTTATCCTTTTATAGAAGCTTAAAAAACACCTTCAAATTTTGTGAGCAAATATGTCATTTTATATGAACATTTTAACTAAAATAATTCTATTTATCTATAAATAAACCAAAAAGCTAGTGAAAATAGCTTTTTTTCCCACCTCTGGTTATGATAAGATCTTTAATTGAAAAGCATTTTTATATCAAAAGAATATATATATATATATATAACTTATTTAAAAAATCTTTAACATCTACAAGAACTACAGAGTGGTCCGAAAGTCTTGTCACACCTACCAAATATAACTCCTAATTAGTCAATTATAATTACATGAAATAAGATGCTTGAAATGAAATAGAAAATTATTTATTATTATAATTAATGATATTATATATTATCAAAACAAAAAAAAATACTGAAAGTTAAAATAATATATAGGGGTGACACGACTTTCAGACCACCCAGCACAATTAGAATTGAAAAGCATCTCTGTCTCTCTCTCTCACACACACACACACAAACCAGAGATGCACTAATAACTAATAAATTCTAGCAGGAAGAATTCATCACCACTGTACAAATGCATGTATTGCGGTGGTGGTAAGGTACAAAATTCAACTTGAAGCAGTGAATGTAAAAGCAGGTAGTAGCAGAGATAAGAAAAGTAAAGAAAGAAAGAAAAAACATGAAAGGCATTTGGATTTAAAAGCTAATCTTTCATCTATAATTTTGTGGCTAGAGAAAAAAAATCAATCCCAAATAATATCAGTCATTGATTAGCGAGAGGAAAAATGGTATGACAGATCCAACGACAAGCAGTAGCAATAAATCTCAAGTGAAAGGAATGATAAATTTAGTGAATGAAAAACACAAAACACTTTTACGTTTGATCAATAGCTTCTTGCCTTTCCAATTACATTCTTTTCCTTTTTTCAGTTAATAAAAAATGAAATGAAATAAATAATTGTTCCATGAGACAAGATTATTTAAATAAAGCATTAATTGAACATTATTAGAAACAAAAATTAGTAGCTAAGAACACTGGACTATTTTTGCGGTTTATCTCTGTTAAAAGGATAAAACATTCTTATAGATTAACAATGATTATTAGTGGTTCTGGATTAAGCTTTTATTTCCATATCCCTAAACAAGAAAAGT
>CM042170.1:8196385-8221303 GCA_023376005.1 Doryteuthis pealeii
GCTGAGAGAGAAAGAGAGAAGAGAGAAAGAGAGAAAAAGGTTTTGCTGAATGACTCTAACTGGCTGACAAAGTGATTGCTTAGGGATAAGCAGCAGCAGCAGCATAAGAACAAAGAAACACTTGGGATAAAAGCCGAATAAATTTCAAACAAAAGGTGTGTGTGAGAAAGAGAGAAAATGAAAAATCAGTTACAAACAAAAGTGCAGTCATTTTTCTAGGGACCATTGCTACTCAGATTTTTAATTTCTTTTTTAAAGCTCTGCTTTTTATATTTGGTATTTTATTCTTGAATATTCAAGAATAAAAGACAATGGAAGCCAAAGAGTTGATTGCAAATTAAATTTATGGATGCTAAAAGAAATTTATGTGACATCATTCTTTAAAAAATAAAAAATAAATAAATTTAAAAAAATGAAAAATAAAAAGTTGAATCTTGCAGTTTCTTCAGCAGAATTATAAAATTAAATGGGAATAATTTTTAGAAAAACCAATGAATTTGTGATGTCGAAATCACACTTCATAGAAATTTTTTTATTTGATTATTCAAAATTAATAAATCATAATTATAACCAAATATTTAAATGTTAAATAAATTATCCAAAGTTCATCTCTTTCTCAAAGGAGGAAAAGAAAAGAAGTTGCCACAAAAAAAAAAAAAAAAAAAAAAGAAAGGGGGGGGATCTCCCATTATGCCTTCCATATCTGGATATTATTTGAAATGCACAAATGAGAGTAAGAGATCAAAACATTATTTAAAAGAAGCAATACAATTGGAAGACAAAAAGCCTCTTATTTGGTAAAGCCACTTGTGAGAGAAAACTTCAGAGTAATATTGAATATAATTGCAGAGCTTTGTTAAAGTAAGCTGATAATCCAATCAAAAACATCTGTCATCTCAAATGTAGTGGTTAACGATTTGATGGAAACAAATTTCTTTGGCAATCCCGTTAATATTTCTGTGTACAATGTTATTGCTGAAATAAACTAATACATAAAGCAAAGCATTTGAACTATAACAAACAGATTTTTATTTAAAAAAAAAAAAAATTCTGTGTTTAGATAAGCAGCTGGTGACATGCTTAGAGTTTGTTTTTTTCTTCCTTGCATCAACCTGACTCCATGTTACTGGAATTTGGTGATCGTCATCAAGAGAATTGCTGGCCAAATGCGGCTTTATAAAGCAAGTCAATGCGATTCTTGAAGAAACATTTCATATCAGGAACCAATTGCTGAATAAAATTGAAGCCAAGTGTTTAAGTCCACAATTCAACATTTTCAACACTGTAATATCAACTAAAATCCTTAATGAAAATAAGTCATTAAAAATTGTTTTTCTATATAAAGTAGAAATTATTAGAAGTAACAAAGAAATTTAACTGGACAAAAAAAAAAAAAAAAAAAAAAAAACTAAGAATATAATAACAATAATGAAAACTAAACATATTTCAATTTCAAATTTAAAAAAAATAAGAGCATTAAAATAAGAGGTAAGATGGAAGTCTTGAAAGATTTCAGAAAATCAGCCAACAATTACTCTGACAAAACACTAATAGCAACAGTATAAACAAAACAAAATAAGTTGAGACATGTCTTTAATAAGTATGCAATTGTAAGCCAGTCCTGTTGGAGCAGGACTTAAGAGACAGAGAGGGGGGGGGTCTGCTTCCATTTGTGTTGGACTTAAACCATAAGTGGGAGAGGTTGTACAAGATATTTGCCACATTAGATACTGGCATAGCAAGTAAAACTAGCTACACAAATAGGATATTTTCGTTGTGTATTTTCTCTTCTTTATTTGAAATAGAGTGCATAATTCTGTTTAACAAGGACACACAGACACACACCAAATAAAGTATTGGCGTAGTGTAAACAAGTCAAGACAAGGGTGGACTTTAAATTTGTCTGCCTACTTGCTTTTTAAAAAAAATACTAGACGTGCTCATGGTTATTGTTGTAGGAAATGGACCTGGCAACCAGAGTTCAAATCCTGAATGAGGCCATTTGTATTTCATATAGTGCTAATACCTTTGAGAATGGTGTGAATCCAACTATGGGTAAACAGTATGTATTTACCCACCCCTCCACACAAGTAGGATATGACACAAGGTCAATTTTTAAACTTAAGAGTTTAACAGGTTTGAATTCAAAGTATTCCTTCTAGACAGATTGCCATACCAAAGTAAAAGAATCCAATCTGCCCTACTATTTACCCATAGCTGAAAAGAGAATAGTTGGATTCATATCTTTCCCAAGGGTATTAGTGCTATGTGTTTTAAAAAGTTCTTATTCTAAACTTGGAAATTGCCAATAGTGGGGTGATATCCAATTTCTTAAAATTCTGAATATTATCTTAGTTGTACAGATAACAATGAAGATGAGGACAATAGTCCGAATAATCCAAATAATACTAATTATCTTAGTTGTTATAAACAACATCCATTTAGTTATTCAGGAGACACAAAAGAATTTGTAAAATTTCTTGTATTTGCCTACATTTTTTTTTAGTATTTGTGAAATGATCAATTATGAATGAACATGTGCACCGTTGCAATAGAGGAGGAGAAAATTCTATTTTATCTCAGTTTTCTTGTTGAGAATAAAAAATAAAAAACAGTATAATCGAGACAGACTTCCAAGTGCAAATAGCAGAACTACTAGAAAATGGCTAAAATCTATAAAGCAAGATTCTAACAAATAATGATATTGAAGTTATAATGTTTTCTAAGTAAAGGAAAAGAGCTAAGGCTGCCAGCAGGGGTTAACAGAGTATACTGGGATTTGATTTGCTTGTTAAGTACCCAAGATAGTAGATATGGAAAGATACTGGATGGTGTGGTGGGGGGTGGCTGGGTGCAGTAAATAAACAAGGCAAAGTGAGAGATAAGAAAGCAAAGTATCAGATTAATTTCCCAAGCTCAGAATAGGTTGGCAAGGAGCTTGAGTGGCAAAATGCCGAAGCTTTTGGAAGAAACAACATTACATCACAGGCTCTTGTTTAAATATCGTTCACCACAAGTCGTATCTTTCTATATATTAGAATAACTGTTGGCTAACATGAAGCCACAATTGGACTTTATTAGTCATTAGTTACCTGCCAAGGTAGCAATTACTGCAAACAGAAATAAAGTCTAACTAAATTGAGACAAAAGAATTAGATTAGTTGGTGGCAAGTTCAAAAAGAATCGACCTAAAAAGGAATTGATAAAGACAAACAAGATTTGAAGCAATCGGCAGAAACAGATTGCTGTATTTATTGACATACTAAATATGGAGAGAGAGAGAGAGAGAGAAAAAAAATGGAAAAACATTGAGAGAGAGACAGAGACAGAAAAACATTGACAGATGCAAAAGACGGAAAACATTGGAGATATTGAGAGACACAGAGAGAGACGGAAAACATTGAGAGAGAGACGGAAAAAACATTGAGAGATACAGAGAGAGATGGAAAAAACATTGAGAGATACAGAGAGAGAGATACAGAGAAAAACATTGAGAGATACAGAGAGAAATGGAAAAACATTGAGAGATACAGAGAGAGAAAAAACATTGAGAGATACAGAAAGACGGAAAAACAGTGAGAGAGGGAAATGGAAAACATTGTGAGGGAGAGAGAATAGCAGAAATAGCGTGAAATAGAAGAGATTTTTTTAAAAAGAAAAGAAAGAATGAAGACAAAGGTAAAAATAATAGCAAAGATTCATCTATTGTTATTCATAAATGATTGATTGTAAATTTCTGTATATATAAAGATTTATGAAAAGAAAAAGTCATGCTCAATCGTCACTATATATATAATATATATATTATATATATATATATATGTTTATTTTTTCCTTGTAAGACAACAGTTTTGTATTATGAAAATATGAAGCTAGAACCACTGAATACACAAGGAGACTAAACACAAAGAATCTTGGTGTTCAAGATTGAGAGTAAAATGTCATTTCTCTCTCTCTCTCTCTCTCTCTCTCTCTCTCTTATTTAGATCAGTATAGAAAGAAGAAAGAAAATCCTCACAGCTGCCTATGAAGACTTGCACATTTTTGCAAATTAAGAATTTTTTTTTTTAAATTCCAAGATGTTCAAATTTTGTGATGGAAGTTAAAATGACGTCAAAAACTTATTAGATTTCAGTTATGAACAAGTTTTATTTTGTTAAGTTTTAAAAATAGTTTTTAAACCAAGGACGTATCATGATATACAGCTGGAGAAATTTTATAACTTATAGTTAATCAATAGAAATTCAGTTTACACAAAGAAAGGCAAGAAATTTGATAGAATTAAGATCTATAAAAAATATGTTTATATTGGCCAATCAGACTAAGCACAATGCAATTCAACATATAATGTAAAAAGTAAAGTCGTCGGGGTGGCCTAAAGTAGTCTCGGCCAGACAGCGAGGGAGTCTATCTCTTTTCACTAGAGCTAGACCAAGGATATTGTTTGATTGTCTGAGGTGAGAGCGCCAACCTACCATCAGCTCCTCACTTTACTGCACAGATTCCCTGTGCTACTCATACACCGAGTTGGCGAGGGCCAGTATCAAACAACAAAAACAATTTTTCCATAATACCTTTAGCCAACTAAATTCTTTTCTCTTTTGTGTCAATGTCTACAATTCACAATTGTAGAGAGAACTTTATGAAGAAAATGAATATGGCTACTTAACCAATAAGAAACAGCAAATATTCACAGATTTTTTCTTCATCGGCAACAAACCTATTTTTAATTCATTGACATTACATAAGAGCACAAGAATGTCAGAAGAGATCTCAAAAGAATCCATTATCAATCTGATTATTGTTTAAAATACTCAGGTCATTAATTATATAAGTGGCTTAGTCAATTCAAAAAGATCATTACTACTATTATTATGAAGTAGTAATGGAGATTTCATTGGCTTTTTAATCAGTTTTTAGATATTCTGATGAAGAACAATTTGTAAGATTTCATTATTAAAAAAATAAATAAATTCTATAAATTCAAGGCTATTTTTAAAAAATTAAAAGTTTGCTGTAATTATTCTTTTATGATCAAGACATTTTTTTCTCTCCACAGAAAACTTAACACTTGTGCAAATCTGTTGGAAAGTAAAAAGAAAGTTGTATAAGAAAAAATAGGAAATAAGAAGCTCATGTGGTGAACCATTTTATATATACATATATATATTATAGCGTTTAAGAGAGAGAGAGAGAGGAGAAGAAGAAAAAAAACAAGGGTGGCAAGTGCTCAGTGAGAAATTCTTTATCAGGAGATGGTAATTTAAAGGTTTCAGTGGAGTATTGCAATCACAGATTGGCAGAATCCAGTTGAATGCATATCATCTTTCTAAAAACTACAATTCCACCTTTTGAATCAGATAATCTTGGAAAACCAAATGGGTACGAGATTCTCAAATGAATCAAATGGAAAAAAGATTTGAAAATCTATTGCAAAAGCAGATAAACAATTATAAAAACAAACCAATAATATTCAGTGTCTACAGAGTTTGAATCAGGAATATGCACTGCAATCGTGCTATATTTGGATAACTTACAATTAAATTCATCATTAGAAAAAGTAATTTCTCAATTGAACTCTTTACAAAATAGAAACAGCAAAAAAATAATTAGAGATCATAATTGAAAATTGTGCTAACTTATCAAATATGAACGTGATCAAGAAAAATAATTATCATATGTCCACGATAAAATGAAAAGTACATCTAATTTTGCATTCAGAATTTAAAAAAAAAAAAAAAAAAAAAAAAAAAATCTTTATTACGGATAGGATTTTGTGAAAACGTGCAGAGCAAGAAAAAGAGAGAGTCATTAGAATTTAATTTTGATGAAATGATTTAAGGAGATTAACACAAAGAATTTCTTCAATAAATGAATCTCCATGAGAAAACATTTCAGTAATTCCATCAATTTGAGATTGCCTTTCTTTTACTCCCAAACAGTCATCAGCCATTTATAGAACTGTCAAAGAACAAAGCTTTTGCTGAAATCATCAAACTCTGACATTAATAATCATAAAAAAAAGAAAATATTTCCCATATATAAAATAATCAATAATAATGTTGTTCTATCAAAGTAGAAAATATTTATGGAATGTGCATGATAATTTCATTGAAAATGATATTTTAAAAAAGGGAAAAATAGAATCAGTTTTTAAATGGTGATAAGAGAAAATTCTATTCATAATCTTTCAGCTATTTTTGCCAATAGTTTTTTAAATTATATCAATTAATTTCCTAATAGCCACAGTAAAAAAAAAAAAAACTGCAATTAATCAATAGTTAATTATTTCATTTCCTATTTCTTGAATATCAAGCGGTTGAGAGATGTGTTAGGCTCATGAGTAGGACCAAAAAAAGAAATTTTTAAAGAGGATTGCTCAAGTGCTAATGCCATGACTTTAGTCAATTTTAATATTCATTTCAAAAGTTAATTCTACTGGGGTAAAAAACAAGTAGTCAAATGCTAAAAAAGAAGGAACATTTGAAAGTATACAGTAAGATGGACAAATCTGCCTAGTCTGGTACAAGGATATGAAAAGCAGCAATTGAAACTCAAATTTAATTTTTTCAATGCAAGCTTATCAATTGTTAGATAACACAAAAAATGCATTTTATATAATTAAAGCTAATTCTAGAACAATCTAATGCAAGAGGATGTTTATAGGTTCCAAACAAAAAAAAAAGTTTTATTCAATCAATCAGTTGCTATCAAAAATAGAGAGAAAAAAAAAAGGTGGAATTTCAGAAGTCAAAATAAAAGCTTATTTACATGCAATAAATGAGGGTTTTTTTCTTTCATGTTTAAGTTAAAAGGTTATAAGGTTAGTAAAATGCTGGGACAAACAGCAATAAGATAATAATCAAAAATTAAAGACTAACATTCTTATATTTAGACAAATTCATTTAGCAGACATAATCCTAATCCTTTTGAGTATAGAAGGCTTTGTTATATTAGGGAGAATAATTGCAAAAAAAAAAAACACATTAAAAAGCTTGATTTTAATATAATCATCATTTTAAGTGTTAAAGTGTAAAATATAGATGCAAGTGTTAAATAACAAATGGGTTATTATTATTATTATCATAAATCATGTAAAGAAATGTCAAATAAAGAGTTTGACTTGAACCAACTTGAAGGGAATAATAACAATAATAATACAGACTAATCAAAAGATCAAATAATTATAATGGTATTTCAGATTGTTTTCTTTACTATAATAAAACTTTTCAACAATATTTTTAGGTCATCTCTAGAATAACCTTTTCTCCTCTTTGAAGTCTGCATCCTATAAACTTTTTTACAAGGACATGAATGTTAAGTTATTCTATACCCGCCCCCAAATGAAAGCTACAGTAATTTCCCTCAAAGGTGAATACAATAATAGAATAGATTCTTGTTTTGGAATCTTAAACTTTATTGTATACAAAGTAAATTCAAGCTGACAGATAATACGCTCTACTCAAGCAAGTCTTACAAAAGATTCAGCTTCTTCCTACATCTATATCTGAAATATATTCTTCATACAACCATATAATATAAAATTACAATAAGGCTTCAATAGAAACCATATAATTCCCAATTTAAAGCAACATTGAATGGCTGAAAGATATTCTCATATAAAGGAAAAAAAGAAGAGAAAAATCATGAAGCATTCCTAAAAAAAATACAAGGGTGTCCCGCAATATGTATACACTCTTTAAATATTGGGACAAATGATATTAACTATTAATATTTAAAAGAGTGTATACATTATTTTGGGACACCCTGTATTTTCATTTTCTTGACATCAATTAACCAGGGCACAACAAAATTTTTGTTTTTTCTTTTTTAATGAAAAGACAACCATGGCAGTATAGAATTAATATAGAATAAACCTTTTATTATAACTTTATCCTCTAATTACAACTTTTACAAGGATTGGAATGTTGAGTCATTTTATCCACCCTTGCCCTTACACCAGAAATGAAAAGATTTTGCTCAAATAGGAAAATTAATAATAGAGGTAGAATGAGTCAGGAAAATTGGCTCCCAGATTAATAGAACAAGACTTTTATTGTGAAACAGTGACAAAAAGCGAGCATAATGCTTGTTTAGTTTAATTCAAAAGAAAAAAAAAAGACAAAGAAAAAGAAAAGAAAAAGTATCAAGATGCATTGGAATGTACAATATTAAAAAATTTCTCAATAGAATAAGTCCGAGAAATAGAAATGAGAAAGAAGAAAATTAATATCATTCCAATGCCAGTCGTTATACTGAGAGTATTATTTTTTTTATTAAACTTCAACGGATCAATGAAACACAGATCAAAAATGCAGTTCTATATTCGGGTATGTTGCTAATACAACAATAAAAAAAATTTTTTTTTAAAAGTAGCAAATAGAAAACCAATTTCATACAGCAGAGAGCAGAACTAATAAATCAAGAGGAACAATGCCAAATATGAAGAGTTTCCATAAACCCCAAATTCATTAATCTAATTTGCTAGCTTTTAAAAAAAAAATTTTTTTTATTGGTTTGTATTAGCAACTAGCCGAAGTATAGAACTGCATTTTATCTGTGTTTTCATTGAATCCGTTTTTGAAGTTTTAATAAAAAAAAATAATACTCTCAGTATTACACGACTGCTTGAATGATATAATTTTGCCTTTTCTCATTTCTATTCTCGGACTTTATTCTATGAGAATTTTTTTTAATATTGTACATTCCAATGCATTTGGATACTTTTTCTTTCTCTTTTTCTTTGTCTTTTTTTTACTTTTTAATTAACTAACATCTGCATTGCTCGCGTTTTTGGTCACTGTTCACAATAAAAGTCTTGTTCTATTTCTGGGGCCAATTTTTCCTGCTCATTTCTACGTCTATTATTTATTTCGCTATTTTGAGCAAAAATCTTTCAGTTTCTGTGTAAGGGGTGATTAAAATGACTCAACATTCAATCCTTGTAAATTGGTATATTAGAGGATATGTTATATAAAAGGTTTATTCTTATTAATTCCTATAGTGCCATGGTTGTCTTCATTAAAAAAGAAAACCAAAAATTTTGTTGTGCCTGGTTTAATGATTCAGAAAAATGAAATATACAGGGTGTCCCAAAAATAATGTATACACTCTTTAAATATAATAGTTGAATATCATTGTCCGCAATATTTTAATAGAGTGTATACATTTTTGGGACAACCCTGTAATTTTTTTAAGAATGCTTCATGATTTGTATTCTTTCTTTTTTCCTTTAATGAAGATACTTTCAGCCATTCAATGTTGCTTTAAATTGGGTATATATGGTTCTATTGAACCTTTTGTAATTCTTATATTATATGGTTGTATGAGAATATATTCGTTAGATGTAGAAGAAGCTTGAATCTTTTTTAAGAACTTGCTTGCAGTAGAGCGTATTATCTGTCAGCTTTGAAATTTACTTTGTTATACATGAAAGGTTAAGATTCAAACGCCAAGAATCTTTCTTTATTGTATTCATTAGGGAATTATCTGTACTTTCATTTGGGGCGGGTAGAATAACTTACATTGCATGTCTTGTAAAAGTTTGATAGATGCAGACTCAAAGAGGAGAAAAGTTATTCAGAGAATGACCTAAATATTGTTGAAAATTTTGTATTATAGTAAAAGAATAACAATCTGAAATACATTATGAATTATTTGATCTTTCTTGATTAGTTGTATTAATTATTGTTTATTTATTCCCTCAGTTGGTTCAGTCAAATCTTTATTTTGACATTTCTTTACATGATTATGAATAATAATAATAACCCATTTGTTATTTAACACTTGCATCTATATTTTACACTTTAACACTTTAAATGATGATTATTTAAAATCAAGGCTTTTTAATGTGTTTTTCTTCTTTTTTTCAATTATCTCCTATATAACAGCCTTTCTATACTCAAATAGGATTAGGATATGTTGCTAATGAATTGGTCTTAAATATAAGAATGTTAGTCTTTAATTTTGATTTTATCATTATTGCTGTTTTGTCCCAGCATTTTACTATCTTAATAAACCTTTAACTTAAAACATGAAAGAAAACCTCATTTATGCATGTAAATAAAGCTTTATTATTTTGACTCTGAAATTCCACCTTTTTTTTTCTCTTATTTCTGATAGCAACTGATTGATTGAATAAACATTTTTTTTTTGTTTGGAAACCTATAAACATCCTCTTGCATTAGATTGTTCTAGAATAGCTTTATTATATAAAATGCATTTTTTGTGTTATCTAAAATTGATAAGCTTGCATGAAACAATTGTAAATTGAGTTTCAATTGCCTGCTTCATATCCTTGTACCAGACTAGGCGATTTGTCCATCTTACTGTATACTCTTCAAATTTCCTTCTGTTTTTAGCATTGCTACTTGTTTTCCCCAGTGAATTAACTTTGAAATGAATTTAAAAATTGACTAAAGTCAATGGGCATTAGCACTTGAGCAATGCTCTTTTAAAAATTCTTTTTTGGTCCTACTCATGAGCCAACACATCTCTCAACGCGCTTGATATTCAAGAAATAGGAATGATAATTACTATTGATTAATTGCAGTTTTTTTTTTTCTGTGGCTATTAGGAAAATTAATTTGATTATAATTGAAAAAACTATTGGCATAGCTGAAAAGGATTATGAATAGAATTTCTCTTAATCACAAATTTTAAACTGATTCTATTTTCCCTTTTATAAAAATTATCATTTTCAATGAATTATCATGCACATTCCATAAATATTGTTCTACTTTGATAGAACAACATTTATTATTGATTATTTTATATATTGGAAATATTTTCTTTTTTTTATGATTTATTAATGTCAGAGTTTGATGATTTCAGCAAAAGCTTTGTTCTTTGACAGTTCTATAAATGGCTGATGACTGTTTGGGAGGTAAAAGAAGGCAATCTCAATTGATGGAATTACTGAAATGTTTTTCTCATGGAGATTCATTTTATTGAAGAAATTCTTGTGTTTAATCTCCTTAAATCATTTCATCAAAAATTAAATTCTAATGATCTCTCTTTTTCTTGCTCTGCCGTTTTCACAAATTCCTATCCGTAATAAAGATTTTTTTTTTTTTTTTTTTTTTAAATTCTGAATGCAAAATTAGATGTACTTTTCATTTTTATCGTGGACATATGATAATTATTTTTCTTGATCACGTTCTATATTTGATAAGTTAGCACAATTTTCAATTATGATCTCTAATTATTTTTGCTTGTTTTCTATTTTTGTAAAGAGTTCAATTGAGAAATTACTTTTTTCTAATGATGAAATTTAATTGTAAGTTATCCAAATAATAGCACGATTGCAGTGCATATTCCTGATTCAAACTCTGTAGACACTTGAATATTATTGGTTTGTTGTTTATAATTGTTTATCTGCTTTTGCAATAGGATTTTCAAATCTTTTTTTCATTTGATTCTATTTGAGAATCTCGTACCCATTTGGTTTTCCCAAGATTATCTGATTCAAAAGGTGAATTTAGTTTTTTAGAAAGATTGATATGCATTCAACTGGATTCTGCCAATCTGTGATTGCAATACTCCACTGAAACCTTTAAATTACCATCTCCTGATAAAGAATTTCTCACTGAGCACTTGCCACCCTTGTTTTTTTTTTCTTCTTCTTCTCTCTCTTCTCTTAAAACGCTAATATATAATATATGTATAATATAAGGTGTTTTCACCACATGAGCTCTTATTTTCCTATTTTTTTTTATACAACTTTCTTTTTACTTTCAACAGATTTGCACAAGTGTTAAGTTTTCTGTGGAGAGAAAAAATGTCTTGATCATAAAAAGAATAATTAACAGCAATCTTTTAATGTTTTAAAAATAAGCCATGAATTATAGAATTTAATTTATTTTTTTAAAATAATGAAATCTTACAAATGTTCTTCATCAGAATAATCTAAAACTGATTTAAAAAGCCAATGAAATCTCATTACTACTTCATAATAATAGTAGTAATGATCTTTTTGAATTGACTGAAGCCACTTATATAATTAATGACCTTGAGTATTTAACAATAATCAGATTGATAATGGATTTCTTTGAGATCTCTTCTGACATTCTTGTGCTCTAGTGGTAATGTCAATGAATTAAAAATAGGTTTGTTGCCGATGAAGAAAAAATCTGTGAAATATTTGCTGTTTCTTATTGGTTAAAGTAGCCATATTTCATTGTTCTTCATAAAGTTCTCTCTACAATTGTGAAATTGTAAGACATTGACACAAAAGAGAAAAAATTTAGTTGGCTAAGGTATTATGGAAAAGATTGTTTTTGTTGTTTGATACTGGCCCTCGCCACATCGGTGTATGAGTAGCACAGGGATCTGTGCAGTAAAGTGAGGAGCTGATGGTAGGTTTGGCGCTCCACCTCAGACAATCAAGACAATATCCTTGGTCTAGCTCTAGTGAAAGAGGATAGATCCCTCGCTGTCTGGCCGAGACTGACTTTAGCACCCCCGACGACTTTACTTTTTACATTATATGTTGAATTGCATTGCTTAGTCTGATTGCCAATATAAACATATTTTTTATAGATCTTAATTCTATCAAATTTCTTTGCCTTTCTTTTGTGTAAACTGAATTTCTATTGATTAACTATAAAGTTATAAAATTCTCCAGCTGTATATCATGAATACGTCCTTGGTTTAAAAAACTATTTTGTAAAACTTAACAAAATAAACTTGTTCATAACTGAATCTAATAAGTTTTTGACGTCATTTTAACTTCCATCACAAAATTTGAACATCTTGGAATTTAAAAAAAAAATTCTTAATTTGCAAAAATGTGCAAGTCTTCATAGGCAGCTGTGAGGATTTTCTTCTTCAATTTCTATACTTGATCTAAATAGAGAGAGAGAGAGAGAGAAGAGAGAGAGAGAGAGAAATGAATTTTATCTCAATCTGAACACCAAGATTTCTTTGTGTTTTAGTTCCTTGTGTATTCATGGTTCTAGCTTCATATTTTCATAATACAAAACTGTTGTCTACAAGGAAAAATAAACATATTATATATATAATATATATATATTATATATTTAGTGACGATTGAGCATGATTTTTTCTTTTCAATAAATCTTTATATATACAGAAATTTACAATCAGTCATTTATGAAAAACAATAGTGAATCTTGCTATTATTTTTTACCTTTGCTCTCATTCTTTTCTTTTCTTTTTTATAAAATCTCTTCTATTTCACGCTATTTTCTGCTATTCTCTCTCCTCACAATGTTTTCCATTTCCTCTTCACTGTTTTGTCTTTCTTTATCTCTAATGTTTTTCCGTCTCTCTCTGTATCTCTCATGTTTTCCATTTCTCCTGTATCTCTCATGTTTTTCATTCTCTCTGTATCCTCAATGTTTCTCTGTTCTCTCAATGTTTTTCTCCTCTCTTATCTCTCATTTTTTTCCGTCTCTACTCTCAATGTTTTTCCGTCCTCTCTCTATGTGTCCTCAATATCTCCAATGTTTTTCCGTCTTTTGGCATCTGTCAATGTTTTTCTGTCTCTGTCTCTTTCATGTTTTTCCTTTTTTTTTTCTCTCTCTCTCTCTCTCTCCATATTTAGTATGTCAATAAATACAGCAATTCTGTTTTCTGCCGATTGCTTCAATCTTGTTTGTCTTTATCAATTCTTTTTAGGTCGATTCTTTTTGAACTTGCACCACAATCTAATTCTTTTGTCTCAATTTAGTTAGACTTTATTTCTGTTTTGCAGTAATTGCTACCTTGGCGGTAACTAATGACTAATAAAGTCCAATTGTGCTTCATGTTAGCCAACAGTTATTCTATATATATGAAAGATACGACTTGTGGTGAACGATATTAACAAGAGCCGGTGATGTAATGTTGTTTCTCTTCCAAAAGCTTCGGCATTTGCCACTCAGCTCCCTGCCAACCTATTCTGAGCTTGGGAATTAGATCTTGATCTTTGCTTCTTTTTATCTCTCACTTTGCCTTGTTTATTTACTGCACCAGCCCACCCCCACCACACCATTCCAGTATCTCCATATCTACTATCTTGGGTACTACAAGCAATCAAATCCCAGTATACTCTGTTAACCCCTGCTGGCAGCCTTAGCTCTTTTCCTTTCTTAGAAACATTATAACTTCAATATCATTATTTTTGTAGAATCTTGCTTATAGATTTTTTAGCCATTTTCTAGTAGTTCTGCTATTTGCACTTGGAAGTCTGTCTCGATTATACTGTTTTTATTTTATTCTAACAAGAAAATGAGAAATAAAAATAGAATTTTCTCTCTCTATTGCAACGGTGCACATGTTCATTCATAATTGATCATTTCACAAATCTATAAAAAATGTAGCAAATACAAGAAATTTTTACAAATTCTTTTGTGCTCCTGAATAACTAAATGGATGTTGTTTAAACAACAGATAATTAGTATTATTTGGATTATTCGGACTATTGTCCTCATCTCATTGTTATCTGTACAACTAAAGATAATATTCAGAATTTTAAGAAATTGGATATCACCCCACTATTGGCAATTTCCAAGTTTAGAATAAGACTTTTAAAACACATAGCACTAATACCCTTGGGAAAGATATGAATCCAACGTATCTCTTTTCGCTATGGGTAAAATAGTAGGGGCAGATTGGATTTCTTTTATTGGTAATGGCAATCTGTCTAGAAGGAATACTTTGAATTCAAACCTGTTAAACTCTTAAGTTTAAAATTGACCTTGTGTCATATCTACTTGTGGGAGGGGTGGGTAAATACATACTGGTTACCCATAGTTGGATTCACACCATTCTCAAAGGTATTGCACTATATGAAATACAAATGGCTCATTCAGGATTTGAATCTGGTTGCCAGTCATTCCTACAAACAATACCATGAGCACGTCTAGTATTTTTTTTTAAAGCAAGTAGGCAGACAAATTTAAAGTCCACCCTTGTCTTGACTTGTTTACACACGCAATACTTTATTTGGTGTGTGTCTGTGTGTCCTTGTTAAAACAGAATTATGCACCTATTTCACTAAAGAAGAGAGAATACACAACGAAAATATCCTATTTGTGTAGCTAGTTTTACGCTTGCTATGCAGTACTAATGTGGCAAATATCTTGTACAACCTCTCCCACTTATGGTTTTTAAGTCCAACACAAATGGAGCAGACCCCCCTCTCTGTCTCTTAAGTCCTGCTCCACAGGATGGCTTACAATTGATAGCTTATTAAAGACATGTCTCAATTATTTTGTTTTGTTATACTGTTGCTATTTAAGTTTTTGTCAGAGTAATTGTTGGCTGATTTTGAATCTTTCAAGACTTCCATCTTACCTCTTATTTTAATGCTCTTATTTTTTTTTAAATTTGAAATTGAAATATGTTTAGTTTCATTATTGTTATTAATATCTTAGTTTTTTTTTTTTTTTTTTTTTTTTTTTGTCCAGTTAAATTTCTTTGTTCTTCTAATAATTTTCTAACTTTATATAAAAATTTTTAATGACTTATTTCATTAAGGATTTTAGTTGATATTACAGGTGTTGAAAATGGTTGAATTGGTGGACTTAAACACTTGGCTTTCAATTTTATTATTCAGCAATTGGTTCCTGTATGAAATGTTTCTTCAAGAATCGGCATTGACTTGCTTTATAAAGCCGCTTTGCCAGCAATTCTCTTGATGACGATCACCAAATTCCAGTAACATGGAGTCAGGTTGATTGCAAGAAGAAAAAAACAAACTCTAAGCATGTCACAGCTGCTTATCTAAACACAGAATTTTTTTTTTTTTTAAATAAAAATTGTTGTTATAGGTTCAAATGCTTTGCTTTATGTAATTAGTTTATTTCAGCAATAAACATTGTACACAGAATATAACGGGATTGCCAAGAAATTTGTTCCATCAAATCGTTAACCACTACATTTGAGATGACAGATGTTTTTTGTGGATTTCAGCTTACTTTAACAAGCTGCAATTATATTCAATATTACTCTGAAGTTTTCTCTCACAAGTGGCTTTACCAAATAGAGCTTTTTGTCTTCCAATTGTATTGCTTCTTTTAAATATGTTTTGATCTCTTACTCTCATTTGTGCATTTCAATAATATCCAGATATGGAAGGCATAATGGGAGATCCCCCCCCCTTTCTTTTTTTTTTTTTTTTTTTTTTTGTGGCAACTTCTTTTTCTTTTCCTCCTTTTTGGAAAGAGATGAACTTTGGATAATTTATTTAACATTTAAAATATTTGGTTATAATTATGATTTATTAATTTTGATAATCAAATTAAAATTTTCTATGAAGTGTGATTTTCGACATCACAATTCATTGGTTTTTCTAAAAATTATTCCATTTAATTTTATAATTTGCTGAAGAAACTGCAGATTCACTTTTTTTTTTCATTTTTTTAAATTTATTTATTTTTTATTTTTTAAAGAATGATGTCACATAAATTTCTTTTAGCATCTCATAAATTTAATTGCAATCAACTCTTTGGCTTCCATTGTCTTTTATTCTGAATTATCAAGAATAAAATAACCAAATATAAAAAGCAGAGCTTTAAAAAGAAATTAAAAATCTGAGTAGCAATGGTCCCTAGAAAAATGACTGCACTTTTGTTGTAACTGATTTTTTCATTTTCTCTCTTCCTCACACACACCTTTTGTTTTTGAAATTTTATTCGGCTTTTATCCAAGTGTTTCTTTGTCTTATGCTGCTGCTGCGCTTATCCCTAAGCAATCACTTTGTCAGCCAGTTAGAGTCATTCAGAAAACTTTTTCTCTCTTTCTCTCTTCTCTCTTCTTCTCAGCCCACCCTGCCATTGTCTCAAATTCTCCACTTTGAATGACATTGGAGTATTCAAATGTTTGTCTGCTTTCCTTCTGCCTTGTCTGTCGCCTAAGCTATCGCCTCTCCCTCTCATCACCCACCCCCCCCCCAAATGTTGTGTTCAATTGTTCTCCAATGAGATCATCCACCATTATAATATGGCTGCCTCCATCTCTGGCCATACATGCACCTGCTTTGTGAGTGAATGAGAGATGCAAGGCATTGAGCTAATTTTCAGCCCTACATCTTGGGTTCTTTCTTTCTCTTTTTTATTTATATATTTTATCCTTTTTTTTTTTTTTTTTTTTTTTTTCCCCTTAATCTTCTCACTTGTTTTTCTCCTCCTGCTGGCTCTTTCTTGAAAGAGGAGAACTTTGACATGATACTTCATTTATTACTACTTGGAACGATAGGCATTTAAAGTGTGCTGTACTAAAAAGCTCTCATTTATTTCAACTAATTTCAATATGACAGTCCCATTGCCAATTCCTTTTAGTCATAGTTACATCCATCTGACATCAGAGCTGAGGACTTTTCTTTGTTTTATTAATGGCATACATTTTCTCAAAATATAGTCTAAATAATCTTTAATTTTAGGATTTATACATCTACATTCATTTTTAATAAGATAATTTTTATGTTGGGCAAAAATAATCTTTTTAATCTTTAGAATTTAAAAAAAAAAAAAATATAATAAAAATTCCTTTTTAAAAGATTTTAATGATTTAATTTGAAACATGATTTCAAACTGTCATTTAAACAGATTTTTATTTTTAAGTATAATATTTTGCTTTAAGTTTACTTTTTTTTTTTAACCATGAACATTTTTGTTTTTGTGCACACACACATACACACACAATATTCAACCAATTATCTCCATAGAACCAACCTTAAAGTCTGAATCCAAAATACCTTTTTGCATTAAATGACCACAGGGTTGAATGCCGTTAAACAAAACTCAACTCAAACACACACATTCACCTCATAGTCTCCTATTATTAGTTCATATATTATTACCAACAAAAGAATCATCGTCTTATCTGATGAAGTAATGAAACTGTCATGACAAGATTGGTAGAGATTAATTTAGTTTTATCCTGCTCTACTGGCCAGTATTTAAGCTCTTTTCTGATTTTTATGAAAAAGCGTTTTAGAATAATTTCACTAATTAGGATAGCATAGACACAAAATCAGAGGACTTGGTGACTGTCATTTTCTCCCTATCTATCAAATTATATATATATATATATATAATATATTAATATATAATATATTATATAATCCCAAAATAATGTATACACCCTTTGAATATTAATAGTTAATGCATTGCCCCAATATTAAAAGTGTATACATTATTTTGGGACCTGTGTGTGTGTGTGTGTGTGTGTATATATATATATATATCATTATATATGTATAATAATTATATACACATATATATATATAATATAACACACACACACTATTCAATTCTTGTCTAATTATCAATGTAATATAAACTTATTCGGTGACATACGTTTTGTAATGTTGAATATTTGAAATGAATGTTAATTTGGATATGAAAAATAAATATGTACACATACGCACACGTGGTATTGCACTTGTGTATCATTGAAATTGTCTTTTTTTTATATCTATACTGAATGTCGTGTAGCTGTCTTAGATTCATTACTTCATAGCTTTGTTAATTAAACATCATTTGAGCAAATTTCAATCAGAATGTAAAAGAAAATACAAAATAGATTTTTTTTTCTTTTCTTTTTCTCTCCAGAATTAAATAGCCAAGTACAATTCAATAATTGCAATAAAAGCTCGGCTTCTAGTTTTTGCTGCTGCTTACTATGTAGGCTAGCTTATATCTTGCTTTAGTACGTCTGCAGTTGCTGCAGTGTTGATGATGATGATGTGGTGGTGGAAGTGGTGGTGGTTGCCTTAATGCATAAACACAAGCTGTTTGCAACTACAGTCTAAGTATTGATTTTGCTACCAGCTGATGGCTGTCCGCCATATCATTATCCAATACTTCTACCTTAGCAAGCCAGCCATAGGGGATACTGATGGATTAAATGGGTCTCATTATGTGAAGTAACACAAGCTAGGTCACTGTGCTGTAAAGTGATTTACTTAAAACATCAAAGCCCATACTTTCATTTTGAACTCTTTATTTATACTCTGTGAAAAAGCAACCAGAATGTTAAGCAGGTTTCTCATTAGGGAAATGAGAAAAAGAAGAAAATGTAATTGAAAGCCGTTATAAAAATTTATCTCACGGCTTCGAACGTCCTCGTCCTACAAATTATAAATTTCATAAGTTAACATTTCAGTCGATTCAATTTCTGCTGTTTTAATAATAAATGCTTTCATTATGTAATAAACATGTTCGTTATTAGAGATAAAGACATTCTAATTACTAACTTTTTTCTTGTTTAGGGATATGGAAATAAAAGCTTAATCCAGAACCACTAATAATCATTGTTAATCTATAAGAAGTTTTATCCTTTTAACAGAGATAACCGCAAAAATAGTCCAGTGTTCTTAGCTACTAATTTTTGTTTTATAATGTTCAATTAATGCTTATTTAAATAATCTTGTCTCATGGAACAATTTATTTCATTTCATTTTTTATTAACTGAAAAAGGAAAAGAATGTAATTGGAAAGGCCAAGAAGCTATTGATCAACGTAAAAGTGTTTTGTTTTTTTCATTCACTAAATTTATCATTCTTTCACTTGAGATTTATTGCTACTGCTTGTCGTTGGATCTGTCATACCATTTTTCCTCTCGCTAATCAATGACTGATTATTTGGATTTGATTTTTTTTCTCTAGCACAAAATTATAGATGAAAGATTAGCTTTTAAATCCAAATGCCTTTCATGTTTTTTCTTTCTTTCTTACTTTTCTTATCTCTGCTACTACCTGCTTTTACATTCACTGCTTCAAGTTGAATTTTGTACCTTACCACCACCGCAATACATGCATTTGTACAGTGGTGATGAATTCTTCCTGCTAGAATTTATTAGTTTTTAGTGCATCTCTGGTTTGTGTGTGTGTGTGTGAGAGAGAGAGACAGAGATGCTTTTCAATTCTAATTGTGCTGGGTGGTCTGAAAGTCGTGTCACCCCTATATATTATTTTAACTTTCAGTATTTTTTTTTGTTTTGATAATATATAATATCATTAATTAAATAATATAATAATAATTTTCTATTTCATTTCAAGCATCTTATTATGTAATTATAATTGACTAATTAGGAGTTATATTTTGGTAGGTGTGACAAGACTTCGGACCACTCTGTAGTTCTTGTAGATGTTAAAAGATTTTTAAATAAGTTATATATATATAATATATTCTTTGATATAAAAATGCTTTTCAATTAAAGATCTTATCATAACGGAGTGGGAAAAAAAGCTATTTTCACTAGCTTTTTTTATTTATAGATAAATAGAATTATTTTTAGTTAAAATGTTCATATAAAAATGACATATTTGCTCACAAATTTGAAGGTGTTTTTTAAGCTTCTTAAAAGGATAAATTTTCCTAATTTGATGCTCTCACTAAATTTTATATTTTATACTCAGCAAGATATGATGGTTGAATTTTATCCTCATCTAGCAATAGGCTTTTATAAACACTAATCAAAAATTCTACTTAAAACCATATTTTGTATTCTATTGGATTAGAATATCATAGCACTCCTGTCATTTGTTATCTATTTGTATAAATATCTCTTACATTTGATTAGTATAAAATTTTTCTTTTTTGTTTAGATTCTATTTACAAAAAATTCTGACCCTATTATTTCATTTCCTTCATGAATAATTTATCCATGTTAATGATTTTTTTTTTTTATTTTTTATTTTTTATTTATTTTATTTTTTGAGGAGGAGGGGGTTTGCATTATTTGATATTTTAGATCTGAATCAGTATTGATTTGCTAGTATAGATTTGCTTTTAATAACTACTAAGTTTTTCAGGCCTTTTTTTCTCTTTTCTTTTTCTCTAACTTTCTTTGTTACCTTTTTTTTCTCAATATATTAGTTTTGAGAAAAGAATTAATATTCATTCATTCTTTTGGCTTTTAGCCAGTGAAAAAAAACATTTTTCTTTTTATCCTGAATATATATTTAAAAAAAAAAGATATTTTTTTGCCAAACGCATAAAATATTTTTTTTAAAATTGTCAGTTTTTTTGTTTTTTTTTTTTAACTAGGCTTACTACTTCTTCTCTATTTACTAAGTTTTAACTTAGTTGTGACATAAGGCCAGACATATGAGGCACCCAGTGAGAATCAGTCACTAATGATCTGTTAATTTAACTGCTATCCATTACCTACATGAAGTGCCCCATTCTCTTCTCATATAGTCAATAAATGCTGTGTTCACTATACACTTTTTTTCCCCTCATGTCCCAAATTTGAATATTTTTAAAAATTTTCTAGTATAAATTGTATATATCATGTGAATGGAATTTCTTTATAGTTATTTCTGCTTTAACTTTCTATATTATTTACTTTGACTTTCTACTAAAAAAAAAATCTGATGCAATAGTCTACAACTGTTTTCTTTGTCTTCAACAACTGAATATCTTTTTTCTATTTAGCAGTTTAATTAGATATATTTAGAAAAAAATATGGTAACAATATCCCCTGGGGTGATTTCCATTTTTAAAGTGCATGCCAAATTTTTTTATTATATAAAACTAAGCTTATAGAAAATGATACTGTCTGCTCTGCCCATCAGTAAATATCTTTATTCAGTTAATGCATTAGATTCCTGCTTTTTATTTTACTTTACTTTTTTTTCTTTCTTTTTTTTTCTCTCCTTTCCAAGTATACAATCTAAATATGTATTACTAAAACAGATGGTTGAAGTTTCAGCCTGGTAAATTTACAGAGATTATAGATTCAGTTTTTAAAATATCTTTGTCAGTTTTAGCTACGAGTTTTCTTTCTTTAAATCTCCATAACCTTAAATAGCATAAACGCTGATAAGGTGTGTGTGTGTGCTTCTTTCAGCTTTGAAATGTTACATCATCTTTGGCTTTTGTGTTCCCTTTCTCTCTCTGACTTCTCTTGTTCATCTAATTCTGTATGCATCAAATTACGCACACACACACACACACCACACATATGCACACACACACAGCTATAACTAAACTAGCTACATTTCAATTCCAGCTGCACTTGGATTGTGAGATGTCCTTTCAAGAAATGTCAAATGGGTCTGGATATTTTCCAAAATGTAACCACTTTCCCAACAAAACCAAGAACTGCTCTTGGCATTCCTTTTTAACTTGACTTTTTTCTTTTTTCTTTTAATCTTGTCTCTTTTTAAAGTGCATCAGTTTTTTTTTAAATTTTCATCTCTTTTATTGAAAAGCAATTTCTAACATATTGTTCTCATTGGGCTAGATAAAATGAACCCCTCCCTCTCCTTCAACCATAACTAAATGCAAATTTAAAAACATCATGTTTGGTGGAATGTGGTTGTATGGCACCCTCACACCACACACACACACACACACAAATTATGTTGTTTCCTTCATTTTCCTTTAATTTAATTTTTTAGTAAAAGAAATGAAATTATGGCTTTTTGCTTCAGCAAGATACTAACATGTTCTAGTTTGCACTATCAGAGAAATAAGTGCATTTTCTTTTTCTTTCTCATTGGATTAAATATACCTGAAGAAGGTTCAAGAACAGATCTGCCAAGGTTGTATCCAACAAAAACAACACTTGAAAGATATCATTTGAATGGTTTTAATCTTAATGTCCTATACTGCCATTCCACCTGGCTGGAAGTACATTCATTTCTCTAATCCACCCCAAAATGATAGACTTTATTGAAATGTAATATTAAACATATTTAGCAGTCTTTGATTTACGGGAAATAACAAGTAACTTTAAATGAAAAATCCATTTTTAGCCATTCATTGATAAATCCTTAGAGAAATGGGTCTCTGGACTTTAAAAAAATTCTCACGGATGTTATGGGTTAAGAAATTTCTGACTTTATAAATTTCAACACAAGGGCATTTGATATTCGTTTCTAAATGGATTGTCAAATGCGCAATAAATCTCTTTCGGTTTTCAGATTCCTTATCCTGTTTTAACAACAGTAATTTTTCTGTTGATTTGCTTGCATTGATTTTCTGCTTTAACTTAAACAGCATTTCCACAACACATAAAAGAAATGCTTAGCTACCACATGAACAATTTCCTTTTTCTTTTTCTTTTTTCAAGCTTCACCAACCACCAACTATCAATTCATTCTACTCTCAAAATCTCTAAGTATTTCTTATTAATCTGTACTTATTCGTTTTGGAGAGATATCAATATTACTCATGTGTTATTGCTATAAAAAAAAATCATTAATCCCCAAAACAAAGCCCATTTATATATATTTAAAAATAGATTTTTTTTTAAATTGTTACTGATCGTGACATCTTGCCTGGTTTGATATAGCTGTCCCTCACCCTATTCATTATGTTGGTGAGCTCTGTAAATCTAGAGCAGACTGGGTGTGTTAGCGTTTGGTTAGGGCAACCCAGTCCAAGAAGAAGGAATCTGGATTTAGCTGCTTGTGGCATAACTGTTATCATGTGTAGGAAATACTCAGCACTCATTCAAATCTTGAACGAGGCTTTTTTTTTTTTTTTTTTTTTCCTTTCAACTTTGCACGTAATACTTTTGGAAAGGCATGAATCTAATTATTCTCGCCTCTACTATGAGTAAATAGTAGGGCAGACTTGCTCTTTAACCTTGGTAGGTAACTAGTTTAAGAGAAGGTTAACTCTGAATTCAAACCAGTTGTACTCTGCTTTAAAAATTGACCTGTCACATCCTGCTTGTGGGCAGGTGCAATTGCATAAACTATCCAGAGACTACTTTGTCAGTCTATGTATATCACATTCAATCTTGAATATATGTACAATTTTATTTAGTTATAACATTCATTGTTATTGTATACAACATAATAACACTCAAGTATGTTCTGTTTTTGTTTTTTTTGTCAACATGTCAATTAATTTAAAGAAAAACTTTCAATGTTATTAGTGAATTGACTGGGTTTGCTTAATTCGCATTTTACTAATGATATTTTGACTTTGATATGGGATTGAGTTCTCCATTTGTGGGCACTCATGCTTTTTTTCAGAACCACAATAACAAAGTTGTGCACTTGCTAAAAAGGATCTATAGTCACCTTCCTTTGACAGTCATCTTCCTACTTGATTCATTTCCTGTCAACACAGCAGCACCATTCACACCCTGTCTGTGCTGTGTTTTTGACCAGTGTCAACTGGAGATACGTGATGTACCTAAAGCCATAGAAAAGGCTTCCACAAAAACTAATTTCTCAATAAAATATCTTTGCATATCTTAACATAAAAATCTCTGACTTTTTTTTAATTCATTGTTCACTTGATGATCTTTGTAATTCTTATACAATGACTGCTATTTACACATAGGCATTGCAACCAACAAAAAGCGTTCACAGATGATGATCTGGGCAGCATGTTTCAGGGTCGAAGCATCATTACCACTAACCAGAGCGCCCCAACGTATCTCAGCGATACCACCAGACTTTGTCGGTTTAATGTCACATTGTAGGATTGCCATATCCCGCTGATGCGGTTAAGCTTCATCCCTGGATCTTTTTATGATATCCTAATATTATCTCTGAATTTTTCAACTTATTTTCTCGTCACACTTTATACAGTATAAGATGTCTATTGTTCTACATGTCCTCATTTATTATCAGTCAAAGCTTTCTAGTTCCAATGAGCAATTGACAATAAAAATTAGTTCTTGTTAGTTGTGTGTTTTTTCAATGCCTCTTCAAAATTCTCCTTTGTTCATTTTTTTTATTTATCAACTGTCTTTGTTTAAACATATTATCTGCATTCCATTTCCATTAGAATAACAAAAGTTCAGTTATAAAGTAGTTTTAGCAATAGCTGCTTTGTTTTCAAACTTTATCTGCTTTTAGTAAGAATTATTAATTGTTCATGCAAATTAAAATTTTCTTTTGAATATGAAGTGATCAACTTTAATTCAGGTAGACAGTTATTTATCCATAAAAAATTGTACGTGTTGATACTTTCCCTACAATGACTTAAAGAAATATTA
>CM042170.1:8221403-8231403 GCA_023376005.1 Doryteuthis pealeii
GAGAGATTTTGCAAAAACCAATTTCATTCTGTAAGATTTACAATATTTCAATAATAGAAATCAGACTTATTATTTCAAAGGAAATTTTTTTTGGAGGGGAAAATTCAATTGGAATTACAAAGTAGTGATAGAGCAATGATGAAAAAAAAGAAATGTATACGGCAAAGAAAGAGAAAGATTTGCTAAAATAGAACCTCAAGAAATACTCCTGAAAAATTATTGGCCAATATAATTTATTTCTCAAAATAATCTTAAATATAAAAGATTCTAATTTTCCCTGATATGAAGAGAAAGAGTGTGGAGCAAAGGAATAGAGCAATCAATAATATGATTTTGGTTGCATATTATTATTGACTATGCCTATTACTTCCAATACACGGAACAGGAAATGGAATCAGTGAATCCTGGGTTCAAAACCCTAGACCAAGGCTGTTTGCATTTCCCTTCCTATTGATGCCCTTGAGAAAGGCATGATCAAATTCTTTTCTCTCCTCAGCTATGGAAATAGTAGGGGCAGATTGGTTCTTTATCTGGATAAGCAAAACATAATAGAAAGAAAACTGAAACCAAATTTAACGCTTAAAAACTGATTTATCATATCCTGCTTATGGCAGAGGGGTTGGGTAACTACATACCTCCAATACACTTAAGGTCAATTGTGTGTGTGTGTGTATATATATATATAATATATATAATATAATAATATATATATATAATATATATTTAATTTGAAAGAATATAAATAGTACGGGGAAAAACTTAAAAACACTTAAAAGTGCTCAATACAACAAAAAGGAAGGAGAGCCAATTTAAAACGTTAGATTTATTACTCTGCAGTTCCTTTGATTCAATTCATTAATTAATGTTCATGCTTGTAGACAATCTTCAAATGGTGTGGAGAAGGTAATCAATTTAAAACCAAACTAATAAAGCAACATCAAAGATTGCGCTACAGCATGACTGAGTAATGAAGTGAATCAGGGGAGGGTGAGGCTTGTAAATCTAACGATTACATTAATATATATAAGCTGGAAATTACAACTTTGAAAGTCAGCTGATTCAAATTTTTATAGTAAGTACAGAAAAAATAACATAAAGTGAAACGGGAAATTTTCATAAAATTTCTAATACCCAAAAAGCTTGAAGTTTTTAGATCTTCAACTGACATCAAGGATTTAGATAATCGTTTCTAATTGCAGATTTGAAATGGAACTTTCATTTTTAGCTGTAAACACATGGTAATCAACATACCAATCTGTGTACGACAATTCAAAATAAAATAAAATGAAACTGTAAGTGAAATGATTTTAAAACAGCAGTCCAACACGTCCTGCGGTTATTTATGCTTTAAGGTTAGGGAACTGTGCACATTGTACATTCATATTACATCTTTTCTGTAGTTTAAGCTTTTTGTACACATTTATATCAAGTAAATATTCTATCAATAACAAATAGATTTGGGCCCATAGGGTGAAGTCTATCAGGTACTACAAGCCAACTTGAGTCAGAAGAAGAACATGGAGTAATGGCAATGGGGGTTCTTCACAACTGAAAGATACACCACTAGAATGCAGTTAAACATCAAACAGGGAGACTGTTTTTTGTGGGGAGGTGAATAGGTCCAAATATTCTAAACTCACCAACGGGCATAACTTGTAGTGAGACAACTACAATGAATATAATTACGAAGCAGCATGAAGTGAGGTTTAACTATTAACATCCCTAGTGAGAATTTTTCTAAGTCAGACCGCCATTCCTATAAGGATTTATCAAAAAAATGGCTAAAAAATGTCATTTTCATTTAAAGTTACCCATTTATCTCCCTTAAATCAAAGACTTCTAAATATGTTAATATTACATTTAAACAAAGGCTATTGTTTGGTGCAGATTAGGAAAAACGAATTTGACTTCCGGTCGGGCGAAAATAGGCGGTATAGGATGTTAGGAGTTAAAAAATGCTTGAAGCAGTCATTCTGTTATTTGTAAAAAAAAATTTTTATCATTTTAATTTTAAAAGAATCTATGTCCAAATCAAAAATCATGTCAAATGACAAAAACTAATTTTTGGGTAGACACAACAGTCTCATTTGTTTAGTCTAAAACATAAAATTAAAGAACAAGACTAAAAAATCTATAGAAACAGTTTAACAAATTAAAACAGTAAATTTGTTTGTAACAAAGAAACACATGGAAATGAATTCAATCAAGACTGGACTTGCTTTTGACTTTTTGATTTCCTTTTGTTTTTTTAAATGCATTTGGATTAACTTTCATTGCAAATAGCTTTTCTATTTGATACACTGCCCTGACTGAAATAATCCAAAAAATTATTATTAACAATCATTTTTGATGGCTAAAAGAGGAAATGTTAAAAAAAACATCCCTAAAATCAAACCAGCATTCTCTAAGATGTTTATGTTGCATTGCAAGGTCTTGACAAATGGTTACCAGAGACAAAGACAAGATGGAAGAGATGATGAACGAGTTCACATCAGGAACAGGAAAGACATAATGTGGTCAAAGAAAAAATACTATTCACTTTATTACTTTCCAAACCTCCACCAGACTGGTTTCAAAATGAGGAAATGTGAAGTGATATTTTAGTCATTGAAGGAAAGAAAAGAAATAATTGAAAAATACAAAGTGGTAATAATTGTGTTAACAATGATAATGATGAAAAATAGTAATAAAAATGATTGTAATAAGTGAGAGAAAATGATCATACAATAGAGAAGAAATTTGAAAAGATCAGTCAGTACCAGCAGAGAACAAAGGATGTCTTAAATTTTGAGAGAGAGAGAGAGAGAAAGAGAGAAGAGAGGGAGGAGAGAGGGAGAGAGCCCATTGGGAATAGCTATGATATGTAGCAATTCCTTCAAGTAAAAAACTACCACTTTACATATTCCTTGAGACCAATCTAGAGGGAGGTTGAAACAAATATAAAGTGAATGGTATTTTTTTCTGTGAACCATGAGTCTGACCCCACCCCAAACCCAAGGTGTGAACTTGTCGTCATCTCATCTTTGTCCACTTTGTTGGGACCCCCCCACACACACACAACACACACAACGGCACAATCTTCAGAGATTAGAATCAGATTTTAATTGTTCTAGCTTCAAAATGGACTGAGGAATCAAAGCAAGCCAATTTTGTAAAGAAAGCAAAATGTTTCTGTAGACAAATAATAGAAAGTCAAAAATCTGAGGACAGACAAACACAAAATGCTGCTGCACATTACAGATTGTATAAGATTTTTTTTTTTTTTTTTTTTTTTTTAAAGAAAAAGAAAAAGCATTCAGATTTTAATGAAAAGAGTTGCCATTACAGTCAGGAAAAGAGAGAGGGGTCTGAAGAGTAAAAATATTTTGAATTAAAACTGGATTTTGGAGGCAAGCAGTGACAAAGAAACAAAGGAAGTCCCTTATTGTACGTCAGTTATAGAATATTGTCATCAGGTACTACAAAGTTGACAAGGGAAAAAAAATGGGGACATAAGCAGAAAAGTCAGCTGACAAATTGCAAAGTTGGAGGCTGGAAGAAGAGGCATGAAAAACTAGCACCAAATTGAACAGCAACCAGAAAGACAACATTCAGGTTGGCTTACTACTGCTACTGCTGCTATTAGAAAAGGCTGTAACAAAAACAGCTGCTTGGTTTGGGGAACAAGTTTCAACAAAGTGAAACAACAATTGGTCAGGGAAAAAAAAAAAAAAGAATCTTTAAGCCTCCCCTACCCACTCCCCACCTAATTCTCCAATTCATTTTTTTTTATTTTTATTTAGAGAAAAAGAAGTAGAGAGAGAAAGAGGGGAGAGAGTGAAGAAGAGAAAAGAGGGGGAGAGAGTGAGAGAGAAAGAGGGGAAGAGAGTGAGAGAGAAAGAAGGGGAGAAGAGTGAGAGAGAAAAGAGGGGGAGAGAGTGAGAGAGAAAATATGTCATTAAGAACAAAAAAGCTTTGTAAGAATTTTAATAAGTCTTTGTTTAGTGGATGGGAAGTCTAGTAAAATCAAATGATTTGTTGGGAAACGTTACCTCCCATCTGGGATTAATAAAGAACAATAATCTCAAAAGTTTTTTATTTAGGATTTTTATCCAGAATCAAAGATTAAAAGAACAAAAATGAAAAAGAATCTATAAGTTACTTGAAAACAATAAAAGGTAATTACAATCTAAAAAAAGGAGAATGCTATTTCTTGATTATGCAATTTTCAAAAAGTAATTTGTTGATTGATTCTTAACAACATGCCAACCCTCTGGGTTATTTTATGCCTAGAGGTAAGGAAACTGAATACATTGTATGTATTACAGTTTTTTGTAATTTCATTTTAATTTGTATACGGTTATATAATTAAATATTCTTAATACAAATATTTTGCAAATAGTATTACCATCAAGAGTGAATCTGGTAGTAATGGCAATGAAGAGTATGCTACACTCCCCCAAATCTGGTAGTAATGGCAAAATGAAGAGATAGCTACACCCCCCCAAATCATCAAACTGGAGTCTTACCATACTTAGGACACTCCTTTTTGGTCTTTACCCTTTGCAAGAATACAGTCAGTATATTTTAAGTCCTGCGACAGGGCAAATAGAGTCATTTTATTTAAATTAATAATTTCTTTTTAGTCATTTTAGAAAGTATCAACCGTACAATTGTTTTAAATGGATAATATACTGTCTACCTGAATTAAAGTTGATCATTCATATTCAAAAGAAAATTTTAAAATATTTGCATGAACATTAATAATTCTTACAAAAAAGCAGAAATAAAGTTTGAAAACAAAAGCACTTTGCTAGATAACTATTTATAACTGAACTTTGTTATTCTAAATGGAAAAGGAATGCAAAGATTTTATGACTATGTTTAAAAACAAAGAGTTTGATAAATAAAAAAAATGAACAAAGAGAATTTTTAAGCGGATGAACAGCCCGCACAATAATGAAAAAACACACACATCACTGCACAAAGAACTAAAGTTTATTGTCATGCTGGCATCATTGAGACACCTAGAAGAGCGTGTTGAGACTGTAAATAATAAAATAGGACATTGTAGGAGTCACACAGATTAGGAACATGTACGCTTCCATATCAGGGGTCACCTTGTTGGAAATAGAAGTTGTGGAGAGAAAAATAAGTTTAGAAAAAAATTAAAGGGACTAGAAATATTAAGGATATACATAAAAAAGATCCAGATGAAGCTCTAACCGCATCAGCGTGGATATGGCAAAGTCCTGACAATGTGACATTAAACCGACAACAGGTCTGGTGGAGCTGAATCACCTGGTGAAGATACTTCGTGGGGCGCGCTCTGAGGTTAGTAGGTATGATGTCTTCGACCCCTGAAACCATGCTGAACCCAGAGTCATCATCTGATTATAACCGCATTGTGATTGGTTGCAATGCCTTGACTATTGCGTGATACTAGGCTGTAAATAAGCAGTCATTGTAACAAGAATTATTACAAAGATATCATGCAAAGTGAACAATGAAATTAAAAAAAAAAGTCAAGGAGATTTTATATGTAGAGAATATGCAAAGATATATTTTATATTGAGAAAATTAGTTTTTTGGTGGGACAGGCCTTTTCTATTAGGCTTTAAGGTAAACCCATCAAACTATCTCCAGCCTAGGACACATCGGTCAATCAGACACGAGCACAGACAGGTGTGTCGTGATGTGTGTGTGTGTTGACTCAGGAAATGAAGTCGAAGATAGGGGAATAGGATGACTGGGGTCAAGAGGGAAGGGTGACTATAGACTCTGTTAGTCATGGCGATACAACTTATGTTTATTATTGGCTCGCGGTGTTCTGAAAAAAGGCAGGATGAGTGCCCAACTCAATGCGACGGACAACTTCATCGGCCATATCAAAGTCAAACATATGCATTAGTTAAGTATGATCGAATATAAACCGCAAACCAGTTCATTCCACTGAATAAACATTGCGAACAGCTTTTGTTTCCTCTTAAATTATTTGCATGTTTACAAAAGAACAAAAAACAGAAACATAGCTTTTGAAGGTTTAAGTCTTTAATGTTCTGTATACAATACAATGAATGTTATTTAGCTAATACAATGTACATGAATCAAGATGGCGAATGTATATATTTGGAGACATAGGACTGACAAAAGTAGTCTCTGGTATAAATCGTACTGTCTAGCATATCTCGAACGTATGCCAGCAGGAGACGAAAGGGTGTGAGGACAAGGTCAAGCCTTCTTTAAGCAGAGTCACAAGAACGTGGTTCTGAATTCAGAGTTAAACCATCCTCTTAAACTATTGACATGAGCCAATGCTGCTAAAAACGACCAGAAGTCTGCCGCTCAGTCTTATACTCATAGCTAGAGGAGAATAAATTAGATTCATTTAACTGGGCCGTGAGCCTTGTCCCCCAGAAACGCTATTAGTAGGAGCACAAGTGTGAAAAGGAAAAAAAAAAAAAAAAAAAAGCCTCGTTCATGATTTCTAATATGAGTTTGGCTGAGGTACTATTTACCTACATGATAAGCAGTTATCGCCCACAGAGCCCGAGCTTACGAGTCTCATCAGATTTCCCTATCTTCCTTAAGAAGCTGTTTGATTAAGAGCCCAAGAGCGCCATGAAAGAACCCAGTCTGGACTTAAGTGATAAGGTACCCCCAGAGCTCACTTCAAATATTATTAATGATGAGGGGTGGGGGACAAGGCCTATATCCTAAACCAAGGTCAAGATTGTCACATCCAGTTAACAAGTTTAAAAAAAAATCTATGTGCCATTTACAATTATATAAATGAGTGGGAGTCAGCTCTTTGTCTTTGGGGGAGATTAATGATTTTTTTTTATTATCAGCATAACACCATGTCGAGTATATGATTGCATAATCTCGACTCCAAACACGAAATCAAAGTAACAAGAATTAAGATATGCAAAATAACTCAGCTAATAAAGATTGTTTTGAGTAGAATGATCGATGATTAGTCTGGTGCGTTGGTGAAGCTGAAAAAAGAAAAAGGAAAAAGCGATAATCGTTATCAATGGGTAGCTTGAAGCATTTTATCTATTTATGTTGGAAATGCTGTTAAGTTTAAAAGCAGAAAAATCAATGCAAGCAAAAATCAACGGCCAAGAAAAATTATCTTTGTTGTAAACACAGGATTAAGGAAATCGGATGAAAACCCGAAAGAGATTACTATTGCGCGATAGATGACAATCGCCATGTAGAACAGCTCCGAAAATGATGACAATAAGTGCCCTGTGTGACAATTATAAAGTTCTCAGAAAACATCTCTTATTAAGCGTAACCCATAACATCTGGACGATGAATTTTTAAAAAGTCCAGAGACAATTTCTCTAAAGGATTTAATCAATGAATGGCTAAAAAATGGCTTTTTCATTTAATATGTTTACTTGGTTAATTGTTCCCGTAATCCAAAGAACGCTTGCAAATACTTGTTCTTATATACCTTACATTTAAATAAAAGTCCTATCATTTGGGCCGGTGGATTAGTCAGAAAGTGGGATGTGACTTCCAGCCAGTGGAATGAGGCCAGTATAGGACATTAAAGAGTTTAACCTTCAATAAAAGAAGCTATCTTCAAAGTGTTTGGCCTTTGTGGTTATATGCGTAAGCGTTGGTCAGTCAGATCTGTCTCTAGTGGACCATCGTACCATGCAGGCTATATAATCCATATGGAGAAGAAAGAAAAATGCAACTTTATTCCGTCTATCCGTTGATAGTGCAAACTAGAAGGCTTAAACTGCTTGAGGTGAAATCTCGTTTTGTGCTGAGAAAGGACAAAAACGGCCATACATATATCAGATATTTCTTTTGACTAAAAGATATAATTTCGATTCAAGGAGAATGAAGGCGAAGACAAACCGACTTGATTTGTATAGTGCGTGGTCAGGTGTGGTGTGTGTGTGATTGAAGGGTTCGAACGCCCAATATTCACAGGGTGCAGCGTCTGCTCAGGATTCCACCGAGAATAGCATGATGCGTGTGTCTTAAATGTGTTGGCAATCGTTCGGATAAGGCAGTCGTTATTATCGACGTCTGGGTGGTATGACCAGCAGCATGAGGGAGCGTCATCGAGGGAGGTATCATATTTGTTAGCACGCCGAAGTCGCAAACAATTATGATAGGAGGAAACTTGGCTTTCTAATAAAAGCAAGATAGAAAGAAGTTGTAATAAACTTATGAGATTGCGTCACTTATAAAAAAGGAGACAACAGTTGCATAAAAGAAAAGAATAAGAAAAAAGTCAATAGGCTTAGGAGGATGCCAAGGCAGGACAGAGGCGTTCTGGTGGGTGTGTTTTGGAGAGTGAGAATAGTGGCTTACAATTTCCGGAAAATATCCGACATTTTGAGACTTTTTCCGCTTGAGAGGACAATCTCACATCCAAGTGAGAGCTGGAATCATGGAATGGTAAGCTAGTTTAGTTGAAGGCGTGGTGTGTGTGCATGATGTGTGGGTCGCTGGGTGTGTGGTGTGTGCGTACATTTTGATCATACGGAGATTAGAGTCTCTTCAGCAACAAGAAGATAGGTCAAAGAAGAGAGAAGTGGATACTACAGAAGGCGAGAGGAAAAGACATTGGCAAGAAGCCCTGAAGAAGACACCACACACCCTAGCACCCTTAGGAGATTACGAGATCGGAGCAGTTTATCTATTAGGTTATGGAGATTTAAGAGAAGAAAAACTCGGTAGCTAAAACTGACAAAATATTTTAAAACTGAATCTATAATCTCTGTAAATTACCAGGCAAACTGGCAGACATCGTGTTTAGGTAGATGAGCATATTTTAGGATTGAGACTGGAGAAGGAGAGGAGAAAAAAAGAAAAAAAGAAAAGTAAGAAAATAAAGAAGCAGGAATCGGGAAATGCATTAACTGATTAAGTAATATTACTGATGGGCAGAGCAGACAGTATCATTTCTATAAGCTTAAAGATTTTATATAATAACAAAATGTTGGCCATGCGAACTTTAAGAGAAATGGAAATCATCGCCCAGGGGAATATTGTTACCATAATTTTTTTTTTTTTCTAATATATCTAATTAAACTGCAAATAGAAAAAGTATTCAGTTGTGAAGACAAAGAAAATTCAGTTGTAAGACTATTGCCATCAGATTTTTTTTAGTAAGAAAGTCAAAGTAAATAATATAGAAGTAAAAAGCAGAATAAATATAAAGAAATTTCCATATCACATCATATATACAATTTTATACTAGAAATATTTTTAAAAATATTCAAATTTGGGACATGAGGGAAAAAAAGTGTATATGAACACAGCATTTATTGACTATATGAGAGAGAATGGGTCACTTCATGTAGTGTAATGGATAGCAAGTTAAATTAACAGATCATTAGTGACTGATTCTCACTGGGTGCCTCATATGTTGCCTTATGTCACAACTAAGTTAAACTTAGTAAATAGAGAGAGAAAGTAGTAGCCTAGTTAAAAAAAAAAAAAAAAAAAACTGACAATTTAAAAAAAATTATTTTTATGCGTTTGGCAAAAACTATCTTTTTTTTTAAAATATATTCAGGATAAAAAGAAAAATGTTTTTTTTTCACTGGCTAAAAGCCAAAAGAATGAATGAATATTAATTCTTTCTCAAAACTAAATATATTGAGAAAAAAAAAAGGTCACAAAGAAAGTTAGAGAAAAAAAAAGAGAAAAAAAGGCTGAAACAACTTAGTAAGTTATTAAAAGCAAATCTATACTAGCAAATCAATACTGATTCAGATCTAAAATATCAATAATGCAAACCCCCTCCTCCTCAAAAAATAAATAAAAAAAAATAAAATAAAAATAAAAAAATCATTAAACATGGATAAATTATTCATGAAGGAAATGAAAATAATATGGGTCAGAATTTTTTTGTAAATAGAATCTAAACAAAAAAGAAATTTTATACTAATCAAATGTAAGAGATATTTATACAAATAGATAACAAATGACAGGAGTGCTATGATATTCTAATCAAATAGAATACAAAATATGGGTTTTAAGT
>CM042170.1:8236403-8278903 GCA_023376005.1 Doryteuthis pealeii
AGTGTTTAAGTCCACAATTCAACATTTTCAACACTGTAATATCAACTAAAATCCTTAATGAAAATAAGTCATTAAAAATTGTTTTTTCTATATAAAGTAGAAATTATTAGAAGTAACAAAGAAATTTAACTGGACAAAAAAAAAAAAAAAAAAAAAAAAAAACTAAGAATATAATAACAATAATGAAAACTAAACATATTTCAATTTCAAATTTAAAAAAAAATAAGAGCATTAAAATAAGAGGTAAGATGGAAGTCTTGAAAGATTTCAGAAAATCAGCCAACAATTACTCTGACAAAACACTAAATAGCAACAGTATAAACAAAACAAAATAAGTTGAGACATGTCTTTAATAAGCTATGCAATTGTAAGCCAGTCCTGTTGGAGCAGGACTTAAGAGACAGAGAGGGGGGGGGGTCTGCTTCCATTTGTGTTGGACTTAAAACCATAAGTGGGAGAGGTTGTACAAGATATTTGCCACATTAGATACTGGCATAGCAAGTAAAACTAGCTACACAAATAGGATATTTTCGTTGTGTATTTTCTCTTCTTTATTTGAAATAGAGTGCATAATTCTGTTTAACAAGGACACACAGACACACACCAAATAAAGTATTGGCGTAGTGTAAACAAGTCAAGACAAGGGTGGACTTTAAATTTGTCTGCCTACTTGCTTTTTTAAAAAAATACTAGACGTGCTCATGGTTATTGTTGTAGGAAATGGACCTGGCAACCAGAGTTCAAATCCTGAATGAGGCCATTTGTATTTCATATAGTGCTAATACCTTTGAGAATGGTGTGAATCCAACTATGGGTAAACAGTATGTATTTACCCACCCCTCCACACAAGTAGGATATGACACAAGGTCAATTTTTAAACTTAAGAGTTTAACAGGTTTGAATTCAAAGTATTCCTTCTAGACAGATTGCCATACCAAAGTAAAAGAATCCAATCTGCCCTACTATTTACCCATAGCTGAAAAGAGAATAGTTGGATTCATATCTTTCCCAAGGGTATTAGTGCTATGTGTTTTAAAAAGTTCTTATTCTAAACTTGGAAATTGCCAATAGTGGGGTGATATCCAATTTCTTAAAATTCTGAATATTATCTTAGTTGTACAGATAACAATGAAGATGAGGACAATAGTCCGAATAATCCAAATAATACTAATTATCTTAGTTGTTATAAACAACATCCATTTAGTTATTCAGGAGACACAAAAGAATTTGTAAAATTTCTTGTATTTGCCTACATTTTTTATTTAGTATTTGTGAAATGATCAATTATGAATGAACATGTGCACCGTTGCAATAGAGGAGGAGAAAATTCTATTTTTATCTCAGTTTTTCTTGTTGAGAATAAAAAATAAAAAACAGTATAATCGAGACAGACTTCCAAGTGCAAATAGCAGAACTACTAGAAAATGGCTAAAATCTATAAAGCAAGATTCTAACAAAATAATGATATTGAAGTTATAATGTTTTCTAAGTAAAGGAAAAGAGCTAAGGCTGCCAGCAGGGGTTAACAGAGTATACTGGGATTTGATTGCTTGTTAAGTACCCAAGATAGTAGATATGGAAAGATACTGGGATGGTGTGGTGGGGGGTGGGCTGGGTGCAGTAAATAAACAAGGCAAAGTGAGAGATAAAGAAAGCAAAGTATCAGATCTAATTTCCCAAGCTCAGAATAGGTTGGCAAGGAGCTTGAGTGGCAAAATGCCGAAGCTTTTGGAAGAGAAACAACATTACATCACAGGCTCTTGTTTAAATATCGTTCACCACAAGTCGTATCTTTCTATATATTAGAATAACTGTTGGCTAACATGAAGCCACAATTGGACTTTATTAGTCATTAGTTACCTGCCAAGGTAGCAATTACTGCAAACAGAAATAAAGTCTAACTAAATTGAGACAAAAGAATTAGATTAGTTGGTGGCAAGTTCAAAAAGAATCGACCTAAAAAGGAATTGATAAAGACAAACAAGATTTGAAGCAATCGGCAGAAACAGAATTGCTGTATTTATTGACATACTAAATATGGAGAGAGAGAGAGAGAAAAAAAAAAAATGGAAAAACATTTGAGAGAGAGACAGAGACAGAAAAACATTGAGAGATGCAAAAAGACGGAAAAACATTGGAGATATTGAGAGACACAGAGAGAGAGACGGAAAAACATTGAGAGAGAGACGGAAAAACATTGAGAGATACAGAGAGAGACGGAAAAACATTGAGAGATACAGAGAAACATTGAGAGATACAGAGAGAAATGGAAAAACATTGAGAGATACAGAGAGAGAGACGGAAAAACATTGAGAGATACAGAGACGGAAAAACAGTGAGAGAGGGAAATGGAAAACATTGTGAGGGAGAGAGAATAGCAGAAAATAGCGTGAAATAGAAGAGATTTTTTTAAAAAAGAAAAGAAAAGAATGAAGAGACAAAGGTAAAAAATAATAGCAAAGATTCATCTATTGTTATTCATAAATGATTGATTGTAAATTTCTGTATATATAAAGATTTATGAAAAGAAAAAAGTCATGCTCAATCGTCACTATATATATATATATATATATATATATATATATATATATGTTTATTTTTTCCTTGTAAGACAACAGTTTTGTATTATGAAAATATGAAGCTAGAACCACTGAATACACAAGGAGACTAAACACAAAGAATCTTGGTGTTCAAGATTGAGAGTAAAATGTCATTCTCTCTCTCTCTCTCTCTCTCTCTCTCTCTCTCTCTCTCTATTTAGATCAAGTATAGAAATTGAAGAAAGAAAATCCTCACAGCTGCCTATGAAGACTTGCACATTTTTGCAAATTAAGAATTTTTTTTTTAAATTCCAAGATGTTCAAATTTTGTGATGGAAGTTAAAATGACGTCAAAAACTTATTAGATTTCAGTTATGAACAAGTTTATTTTGTTAAGTTTTACAAAATAGTTTTTAAACCAAGGACGTATCATGATATACAGCTGGAGAAATTTTATAACTTATAGTTAATCAATAGAAATTCAGTTTATACAAAAGAAAGGCAAAGAAATTTGATAGAATTAAGATCTATAAAAAATATGTTTATATTGGCCAATCAGACTAAGCACAATGCAATTCAACATATAATGTAAAAAGTAAAGTCGTCGGGGTGGCCTAAAGTCAGTCTCGGCCAGACAGCGAGGGAGTCTATCCTCTTTTCACTAGAGCTAGACCAAGGATATTGTCTTGATTGTCTGAGGTGGAGCGCCAAACCTACCATCAGCTCCTCACTTTACTGCACAGATCCCTGTGCTACTCATACGCCGAGTTGGCAAGGGCCAGTATCAAACAACAAAAACAATCTTTTTCCATAATACCTTTAGCCAACTAAATTCTTTTCTCTTTTGTGTCAATGTCTACAATTTCACAATTGTAGAGAGAACTTTATGAAGAACAATGAATATGGCTACTTAACCAATAAGAAACAGCAAATATTTCACAGATTTTTTCTTCATCGGCAACAAACCTATTTTTAATTCATTGACATTACCACTAGAGCACAAGAATGTCAGAAGAGATTCAAAGAAATCCATTATCAATCTTGATTATTGTTTAAATACTCAAGGTCATTAATTATATAAGTGGCTTCAGTCAATTCAAAAAGATCATTACTACTATTATTATGAAGTAGTAATGGAGATTTCATTGGCTTTTTAATCAGTTTTTAGATATTCTGATGAAGAACATTTGTAAGATTTCATTATTAAAAAAATAAATAAATTCTATAAATTCATGGCTTATTTTTAAAACATTAAAAGATTGCTGTAATTATTCTTTTTATGATCAAGACATTTTTTCTCTCCACAGAAAACTTAACACTTGTGCAAATCTGTTGGAAAGTAAAAAGAAAGTTGTATAAAGAAAAAATAGGAAAATAAGAGCTCATGTGGTGAAAACCATTTTATATATACATATATATATATATAGCGTTTTAAGAGAGAGAGAGAGAGAGAAGAAGAAAAAAAAACAAGGGTGGCAAGTGCTCAGTGAGAAATTCTTTATCAGGAGATGGTAATTTAAAGGTTTCAGTGGAGTATTGCAATCACAGATTGGCAGAATCCAGTTGAATGCATATCAATCTTTCTAAAAACTACAATTCACCTTTTGAATCAGATAATCTTGGAAAACCAAATGGGTACGAGATTCTCAAATAGAATCAAATGGAAAAAAAGATTTGAAAATCCTATTGCAAAAGCAGATAAACAATTATAAACAACAAACCAATAATATTCAAGTGTCTACAGAGTTTGAATCAGGAATATGCACTGCAATCGTGCTATATTTGGATAACTTACAATTAAATTTCATCATTAGAAAAAGTAATTTCTCAATTGAACTCTTTACAAAATAGAAAACAGCAAAAAAATAATTAGAGATCATAATTGAAAATTGTGCTAACTTATCAAATATAGAACGTGATCAAGAAAAATAATTATCATATGTCCACGATAAAATGAAAAGTACATCTAATTTTGCATTCAGAATTTAAAAAAAAAAAAAAAAAAAAAAAAATCTTTATTACGGATAGGAATTTTGTGAAAACGTGCAGAGCAAGAAAAAGAGAGAGTCATTAGAATTTAATTTTGATGAAATGATTTAAGGAGATTAACACAAAGAATTTCTTCAATAAAAATGAATCTCCATGAGAAAACATTTCAGTAATTCCATCAATTTGAGATTGCCTTTCTTTTACCTCCCAAACAGTCATCAGCCATTTATAGAACTGTCAAAGAACAAAGCTTTTGCTGAAATCATCAAACTCTGACATTAATAATCATAAAAAAAAAGAAAATATTTCCATATATAAAATAATCCAATAATAAATGTTGTTCTATCAAAGTAGAACAATATTTATGGAATGTGCATGATAATTTCATTGAAAATGATATTTTTATAAAAGGGAAAAATAGAATCAGTTTTAAATTGGTGATTAAGAGAAATTCTATTCATAATCTTTTCAGCTATTTTTGCCAATAGTTTTTTCAATTATAATCAATTAATTTCCTAATAGCCACAGTAAAAAAAAAAAAACTGCAATTAATCAATAGTTAATTATTTCATTCCTATTTCTTGAATATCAAGCGGTTGAGAGATGTGTTAGGCTCATGAGTAGGACCAAAAAAAAGAAATTTTTAAAGAGGATTGCTCAAGTGCTAATGCCCATGACTTTAGTCAATTTTTAATATTCATTTCAAAAGTTAATTTCTACTGGGGTAAAACAAGTAGTCAAATGCTAAAAACAGAAGGAACATTTGAAGAGTATACAGTAAGATGGACAAATCTGCCTAGTCTGGTACAAGGATATGATAAAGCAGCAATTGAAACTCAAATTTACAATTGTTTCAATGCAAGCTTATCAATTGTTAGATAACACAAAAAATGCATTTTATATAATTAAAGCTAATTCTAGAACAATCTAATGCAAGAGGATGTTTATAGGTTTCCAAACAAAAAAAAAAATGTTTTTATTCAATCAATCAGTTGCTATCAGAAAATAGAGAGAAAAAAAAAGGTGGAATTTCAGAAGTCAAAATAATAAAGCTTTATTTACATGCAATAAATGAGGGTTTTTTTCTTTCATGTTTTAAGTTAAAAGGTTTATAAGAGTTAGTAAAATGCTGGGACAAACAGCAATAATGATAATAATCAAAAATTAAAGACTAACATTCTTATATTTAAGACAAATTCATTAGCAACATATCCTAATCCTATTTGAGTATAGAAAGGCTTTGTTATATTAGGGAGAATAATTGCAAAAAAGAAGAAAACACATTAAAAAGCTTGATTTTAATATAATCATCATTTTAAAGTGTTAAAGTGTAAAATATAGATGCAAGTGTTAAATAACAAATGGGTTATTATTATTATTATCATAAATCATGTAAAGAAATGTCAAAATAAAGAGTTTGACTTGAACCAACTTGAAGGGAATAAATAACAATAATAATACAGACTAATCAAGAAAGATCAAAATAATTATAATGTATTTCAGATTGTTATTTCTTTACTATAATAAAACATTTTCAACAATATTTTTAGGTCATTCTCTAGAATAACCTTTTCTCCTCTTTTGAGTCTGCATCCTATCAAACTTTTACAAGGACATGAATGTTAAGTTATTCTACCCGCCCCCAAATGAAAGCTACAGATAATTTCCCTCAAAGGTGAATACAATAATAGAATAGATTCTTGGTTTTGAATCTTAACCTTTCATTGTATACAAAGTAAATTCAAAGCTGACAGATAATACGCTCTACTCAAGCAAGTCTTAAAAAGATTCAAGCTTCTTCCTACATCTAACTGAATATATTCTTCATACAACCATATAATATAAGAATTACAATAAGGCTTCAATAGAAACCATATATACCCAATTTAAAGCAACATTGAATGGCTGAAAGATATTCTTCATATAAAGGAAAAAAGGAAGAAAAATCATGAAGCATTTCTAAAAAAATACAGGGTGTCCCAAAATAATGTATACACTCTTTAAATATTGGGACAATGATATTAACTATTAATATTTAAAGAGTGTATACATTATTTTGGGACACCCTGTATTTTCATTTTCTGACATCATTAACCAGGGCACAACAAAATTTTTTGTTTTTCTTTTTAATGAAAAGACAACCATGGCATATAGAATTAATATAGAAATAAACCTTTTATATTAACATTTATCCTCTAATATACAAACTTTTACAAGGATTGGAATGTTGAGTCATTTTATCCACCCCTTACACCAGAAATGAAAGATTTTGCTCAAATAGGAAAATAATAATAGAGGTAGAAATGAGCAGGAAAATTGGCTCCCAGATTAATAGAACAAGACTTTTATTGTGAAACAGTGACCAAAAACGCGAGCAATGCATTGTTAGTTTAATTAAAAAAAGAAAAAAAAAAGACAAAGAAAAAGAAAGAGAAAGAAAAAGTATCAAGATGCATTGGAATGTACAAATATTAAAAAAATTTCTCAATAGAATAAAGTCCGAGAATAGAAATGAGAAAAGAGCAAAATTAATATCATTCAAGCCAGTCGTTAATACTGAGAGTATTATTTTTTTTTATTAAAACTTCAAAAACGGATCAATGAAAACACAGATCAAAAATGCAGTTCTATATTCGGTAGTTGCTAATACAAACAATAAAAAAAAAACTTTTTTTTAAAAGTAGCAAATAGAAAACCAATTTCATACAGCAGAGAGCAGAACTAATAAATCAAGAGGAACAATGCCAAATATGAAGAGTTTCCATAAACCAGCCAAATTCATTTAATCTATTTTCTTGGCTCAAAGTTCAATTCCCAGATAAACCTCAAAAGCAGCAGCAGCAGCAGATCATATTCCGCACCCAAGAAAGACAAGAAACAAAATGAAAACTGATTTCTCCTTTAATTTAATTTACTACCATTTGGCAAAAGAAAAATGTGTGATAAATAAAAATGCTATCTTCAACAGCAAAAAGGATTTTGCAATTGTCTTATTTGTATTTTTGAAGGAACAGCCATTTGGGCAGAAGAGAGAAACGATCAAATAACTGAATTTTCTATCTCAACAACACGCATAAAATCAAAGCAATATGAAAATGGGAAATCAATACATTTGAAATAGCCAAGACGTAGGCTATAAAGTTCTCGTCAAAACAGATTTCAGTGAATGTTTCTCCCTTGAGAAATTATCAAAGATTTGAATATGCAAAGATCTCAAAGAGACGATGAACATGGAAATAAAGATTTCTTGTAATAATAAGTCGATATAAAGACAAATTGTGGCTTGATAAAATTTCATATTTTCAATTGATACATTTAATGTACAAGATAGATTGCAACATACAAACATTTACCTCATAACATTGTTTATCTTCCTCTTCAGCGACCTTTCATAAATATTGTATATTTATAAAACTTTTGTTATTGTTAAAAGCTGACTTTCCTTATTGACTTCTTCCTTATACCAACCCCTCTACATGAGCAGGATATGACATAAGGTAAATTTATTAAGCAGAGTTTAACAGGTTTGAATTCAGAGTTTTCCTTCTCCTAGACAGGTTGCCTTACCAAGGTTGAAGAGCCCAGTCTGCCCTACAATTTACCCATAGCTGAAGGGAGTATAGTTGGATTCATACTTTTCCCAAGTGTAGCGCTATATGAAATGCAAGCAGTTTCGTCTAGGATTTGAACTCTGGTCGACAAGTCCATTTCCCACGATTCTGACCATTATGCCAAGTGCCTCCACTTCTTCCTTATATATATATATATTTACCAACCCCTTCACATGAGCAGGATACAACATAAGGTCAATTTATTAAGCAAAGTTTAACAGGTTTGAATTCAAAGTTTTCTTGCTCCTAGACTGTTACCTAGCCAAGGTTAAAGAGCCCAGACTGCCCTGCTATTTACCTATTACTGGAGGGAGTGTAGTTGGATTGAAAAATAAACGACACAGGGCTTATAGTTACAGGGGAGGGATTAAATAGAGACTAGGTTTAGAATTTTAACCTTTTATCATATACTAAGTAAATTCAAAGCTGACAGATATTACACTTTACCCAAGCTTAACCCAAGTCTTAAAAAGATGCAAGCTCTTCCCTACATTTAACTGAATATATTTAGATCTTCACACAAGCACAGAATATATATAAGAATTACAATAAGGGTTCAATAGAATTTCAATTTAAAGCAACATTGAACGGCTAAAAGATATAAAAAAGGAAATTTAAAAAAAAGGAAATTTAAAAAAAGGGGGGGGAGGGTAAGAAAAGCCATGGATAAGCAAAAGCATTTTTAAAAAGTTGAAAAATATTAAACTAACATTTCTCACTCATAATAGATTTAGTCCTTGAAAATTTGTTTTTGTTAAATTAAAAGACAGCCATGACCTATAGAATTATCATAAATAAATCTTTTATATTAACATTATCTTCTGACATAGAAATCAAAGTTTCTAAAGATAAAATAAATCACAACATCAAAATGAACTTTTTAATGAAATCATACATTCTAAAAGAACATTGAACGAGTGAAAAGCAAGGCTGGAAAATTGGATAGACTTACCACTCAAGCTAAACACGAGAGTAAAGAGCAATTCAGATTTGCATTCTGTTGGATTCTTACAATTAAGGCAAATACAATTTTGAGATAATCGCAATAGAAACAAAAGAAGATGAAGAGTCAAGAGGAGAAAGAAATAGATTTAACTCTTAACATCCTATACCGCCTCATTCCACTCGGCCGGAAGTCATATTCATTTTTCTAATCTACTCCAAATGATAGTCTTTGTTTAAATGTAATATTAAACATATTTAAAAGTCTTTGATTTCAGGGAAATAACAGGTAACTTTAAATGAAAAGGCCATTTTTAGCCGTTTTTTGATAAATCCTTATAGGAATGAGGCTCTGGACTTAGAAAATTCTCAACAGGATGTTAAGAGTTAAATCCTCACTCCATACTGTTTAAGAGTTAAAACTAAAAAGCATTTTTTTTCAATAGATAAAGTGAAATTGGTCTACCTTATAGAAAGGGATGAGGAGAAGAGAGGCTCTCAGAAAAACAACCCCCACCTCCAAAAAAAAAAAAAAAAAAAAAAAAAAAAAAAAACAACAACAAAAAACCCCAACAACATTAAAGCAATCCTGTTCAGGGGAACAAGAATATTTACACTCAGAACTTTGCAAGAAAATAAAAGCTGCCAATGTTTATTGAGAAAAAGGCAAAAAGGTTTTTTTCTTCATTCTTTATTGCATTCTCTTGTTTTTTTTCTTTTTCTTAATATTTTCTTTCTTCTAAATTATAAGAAAAAAAAATGACATGAGTGTTGAACACATAAGAGCAAGAATATTCGTTACAATAGTTAAGAATTCTGTAAAATTATTCTTGCAATATAAAAAAAAATAAACAAATGAAATTTATATTATATATATATATATATATATATATATATATATATATAAACAAACAACAAAAGACAAAAAAAAAAAATAGACAATTATAAATAACAATGTTTTTGAGTAGAAAATTGTAGGAGGCCTGTTCCTTTTTTTGCAGAACCGGTGTCCAGCTGACTTAAGAATGGGAGTAACTGGAGAACAGTTTGCGGGTTCAAAATGGTCATGCAACTGGGCATTTCATCAGCACCTGCTTCGTACTTACCGTCATTGTAGTTGACCAATGGGCAGCTGGAGATGTGGCAGTACACAACCAATTGCTTCTTCCACCTTCATGTAAATATTCCCAGACATTTATTAAATGGTACATTTCCCAGGAATGCTCAATATGCTCTACAGTAGTAAATCCACACATTGTATCAAATTCCAGTAATGATCGCCCATATTATTGTAACAATCCTTAAGGTGGTAGTAGCTTGAGTTTGTGTGTTTTTTAACAAATTTTTTAACAAAATCCGCAGCTTGTTGAACAAAGTACAATCCTCTTTATTGCATTTTAGTACTCCTCATCATTAGGTACTAGAGCTCCATAGGTGTACATGTATCCAAGTAGTAGTAGTAGAAGTAGTAGTAGTAGTAAAAATCCAATTTATATTCCATAATCATCTTGTAGGGTTTGTAGTTGCTCATGCTAGAAAAGTAAGTGAACGTTCAAATTTTGAGGAGTTGGCCAAGTGTAATAATCCCATGTAACCTGGTTGAGACTCTTGTAGGGTTTGCTCCAAAAATGGTATCTTTAATCCTGCTTAACTTCAGAATAGATTAAAATTCTGTGAATTAGGAGAGAAATCCAGGACTTTCTGCCCAGACTAAGATAAATGCTACATTACCTGGTTACATAATCCAAGTATTTCTTTCCAACATGAATTATGTCAAAAACATTTTTATTTTGCCATCCCCCTCCACAAAAGGAAAAAATGACTTTTCTTGTATTTTTTTTATTGGCTGTCAAAAAACTATAAATCCACAAGATTGCTGTAGAGAATAGAGATTAAGGAAAAAAAAAAACAAAAAAAAAAACACTGCTAGAAAATATTTGGAATCCTATCGAAATGCCAATTGATGACGGTTTGTATGTGTGTGATTGTGTGTAACAGGAAAAAGAGATTGTGCATACATGAATCAATTTAGGAGAGAGAGAGAGAGAGAGAGAGAAAAAAATCGAAAAAGGGTCAGAATTGAGACTAGGATGGTTACAAGCAAAAATTCCACAACCACAACAAAACAAATCTACAATAAAATACAGAAGTGCAACTAAACAACACTAAAGGGTTAGAGGTCAAATAATCATATACAGGTGAAATCTTTCAAAAGAAATTTACATAAAGCTTATAATGGTCATAGTGATTAACGGCTAACAATATAAGACTTGCTCCCGTTTATCTTGCTTAAAAAATTAACTTAATAACTCTAAAACATGAAAAAGCCAAATTGAAAGAAATTTTTCTTTTTCTTTAACATTTTAAAGCAAACAGAATTATTTAAGAAAGTCTAAACAACTGAAAAATAATTCAATTAGCATTGATGCTGACAAATCTCAAAAATAAAAATATCCATTCTTTAGATAAACAAAAGAAAAGATTTTTACAATTTTGACAACCAAAGAAAAAAAAAAAAAAAAAAAAAAAAGAGAAAAAAAAAAGGAAAAAGATTTAAAAAAAAAAAAAAAAAAAAAAAAAAGATCCTGAGGCTAAAACCAAAAAGTGATGGTCAGCAACAATAAAAGGAAAAAAATTCCAACATTTTAACTTATTTTCCACGTGTTGAAGAGATAGAGCTGAGTGATAAGATAGCCTGCAGGGAGCTGTGCCTATGACCTTTTTGCCCACAGCAAGTAACTCACTCCATAACCACTGGGTAGGACGACAACTTACCCTTTAGTCCGTGTTGTGAAGCTAGTAGATGGCCCTCGAGCATGTAGGTACTGTCCCCTGTGGGCTCCAGTTGTAGGCAATCCAGGGTCCACAGGTCTTGTAACAACACTTCCTGTTGCAGTGCCCTCACTGTATTCTGTCCGAAGCACTACATTTTCTATTTTGTTCTCTGAACTATATGCCTTAGAGGCACATTTAATGTCCATAAATGCCACAGTTGCTGTAATGCCAAGTTCATTTTCTTTTTTTGGATGAAACTTTACATTCTGGATCTTTCCATAGCTGCAAAGAAAAGAAAATTTAAAATTTAATTGAAAATTAGACAAAGATAAAACAAGTTAATTGCAATAGAAGTTCTGAAGCAATTTAAAGAAAACAAAACAAAACCAAATTCAAATCTTCAAGAGAATCAATAATTCAAACATTAAACTTATACTCTCATTTTGGTTGCTATTAAAGTTGCAATGTTTTGGACATTGTATCTTTCAACCTTCTTCACATGTCAGTTATGGTCATGACCTTTTGGCAATTTCAATAGCAATGCTCACGAAAAAAAAATTCAAAATGGAATTTAGCTATAACAAATGATATTTATAAAATACATAGATTGATATAAGATTTTGGGGTTTTAAATTATCAAAATCCATGAGTTTTTTTTTAATATAAGCACTGGAAGTAGGAAAATCGGTGGACAAAAACACCTATTATCATGAAAACTTTTGGATAACATATTGTTTTCATTGACAAATCCAATTTAAAGCAAAAACTATTCAAGATAAAGTAATGAAATTTGTCATGTATATATGTAAAATCTGCTGGTGAATATCATGGAAGCCTTAAAAAATTTCAATTAAAAAAAAAAAAAAAAAAAGACATAACTCATCACTTGAGTTTCTTATAGTAGCAATGCTCATGACACCCTAAAATGCTGTAGACATTAGCATTTTCAGGAGGTTTCATCTGAAAAATGTTCATAAAAACACTATAAAACCATAAAACCTAGTCAAACTATACATCAAATGAAAGGAAATTGATTCATCTACAAGTTGTTTACTTGTATATCTTTTTTCTTTTATAACCTTTTAATGATGAGTCAGGGGAAAAAAAAAAAAAACTAGGAACATTCAAACACCCTTATTTTTTCTGTAATTCACTCACACGAGTGTTTGTATATTTTGCTAATTTACAAAAATTCACAGTAATATGAATCTGGGCAAATTGGGCAAAAAATATAGAATAAAGAATGACATTTAACGTTGTCTATTAGCAGTTTAGATTAGTCAGTTACTTTTGTTGTGAGCCATTCTTAAAGTCCAGCTTTTGTGGCATAGTAACTTTTCATTGTAAAAATGAATCTCAATCACCAATTGGTGAAACAAGCTTCCATTAATTTTTCATGTATTTCTTTAATAGATTTATGTTCAGTAGCTTGTTGGCAATCACCATAAAAAGCATTCATTATCTACATAGATTTACATTAAAAATCAGATTCACATTACTGTGAGTTTTTATATATAAGTAAAATATACAAACACCTCTCATGTGGATGGATTACTTACACACACACACACACACACACACACAAAAAAAAAAAAAGTGAGGAAAGGGGTGCTCAAATATTCAGTTTTTATTCTGTCTTATTGTTAAAACATAAAAACAAGATACACACAAACAACCTTGTAGATAAATCACTTTCCTTTCGTTTGACGTGTTTTATGGGTTTATAGCAATTTTATAATTTTTTTTCAGTAGAACCCATTGAAAATACAAATGCGTACATGGGCATTGCTCATTTCAAACTGAACCATTATTGAATCTAATGTATAAGTCTTTACGGAAATCACAATCTTTAACATTGACACAGGGTCTAGTCAATAAAAATGTGGATTAAACTCTACCTAATTCCAGGGCATTAGAGGGTTCAATCGCTGGGTTGAGAAGTGCAGCAAGTCATATACTTTGGTTCAGTAGGAGAGAAAGACAAGTGAAATCTCAAGGAGAAATTATTGTCTGAATGTCTTAATTCACTGATGTAATTGTATTAGTATCCTCCTCAGAGCGGTTAGTTACAATATATGCAACATTTCATTGCATGTAGTTGGGGTAAATATAAAAACTAATAACTCCTAAATCTGGAGAAATCATGCAGAGTTGATGACACCTTTCCACACATGATCAACATCTGTAGAATGGAGTCAGTATACTAGAGAGAATAACCTTGGAAAGTCTATTGATTGAAAGAATCAGTACACATATTAGGCTCTAACCACCTTAGTCGGCCTAGCATAGAAATGAATACCATATGGAGAATTTTAATAAAGAAAGAACAGGTTTTAAGATTCCACTACTTGATTATACCATTAAGATTACAAGACATATACTCTGGTCCAAATAAAGAGACAAACAAAAATGAGATTAGTTTTATGACTCCAAGTTACCATCACTAAATCATCCTAGAGAACAATGGTCTTTGTGGATATAAGCATAAGTTAAAATGTATCTCGTTACATAGCCGTCATGAGTTGAATCCTTTTGTTGGGCAAGGCATGCAAAATCATCTACTTTGGTTCAGTGGAAGAGACCAGTAAGATCTCAAAAGAATAATTAAATGATAAAAGATCATCTTCTAACCATAGAGAAAAGGTTATCTCTGTGGATTGAATTAAAAGGTTTGGTTTGAAATTAGCACACTACAGCATATACCCCAAGAAAGTTGGATCTTACAATATATGAAACACGATTATAACTGCCAAGATGAAGACACTAGTCCGAAAATTTTCATAATTTAGACCAAAGTTAAGACAAGTATTAAAGAATTATTGACATCAATTCCAATAAGGAATTCTGAAATAAGCAAATTATATATCAAATGAAATTTGGAATTTATATAAAGTTTTACTGAAAGAAAATATTTCATTGTAATTTATAAAATAATTATATTTTGCATAAAAGCTGTGCTATTTTTAAAAATGTCTATTGCTTTGGATATCCCAAGAATTTCTGGGAGCCCAATTTGTTTTCATATCAGAAACGTTTCTTATTACAATTCCAAAAGTAAAATAATTAACTAAAACATTTGATTCCTGTAATCGAGTTGTAGTTCTTATATTATTTTTATTCTTTTTAACTCAGTTTTTTTAATCATCAGATTTTATTAAAATGTAACTTTCATTTTTAGATAATCTTAAAGAAAAAACAACAAAAAACAAGTCACTTTTATTAGAAAGTCAACAAGTTTTTAGGGCACAGCAAAAATTATTGTTTTACCCAGAATGAAATAAAATCAACCATAGAAGAAATTATTTCAATCCACAAATGTAAATATTTTTCTTATTAAAAAAATATTCTAATAGTTCCACGATGCAATCACTGTTATTCAACTAGAATCCTAAAATCAAATAGACTTTACTCTGTAGAATTAACAAATACATATCTATTTTCTCTTTAGCCATTTAGTTATTCAATCATTTCTTTAGGTTTATTTTTACAATTATTTAATTTCCGATGTCAAATATTAATTTTATTTGATTTCTTTTAGTAAAATAAAAAATACCAAGTTATGAAGATATCTAATAAAGTTGATACATTTCACATCTCAATCTATTTTGAATTTCAAAATTTCACTGGGAAAGTTATATTTGCCACACTTTGATAAAGATGAGCAATTTATGTTAAGATAAAATCTTAAGAAAAAAAAAGTAATGATCATTTTAAAACTTAGCTTATAATTCTTACTAAACAATCTAAAATACAAGTGGTATATCTAGAAAAGTGCCAAAAGACATTGTTTTCTTCTCTATACCCCAGTACACAGCAACACACAAAATAATATTTTTTATGCAGGCATTTTGTTCCTTTTAATAGAATTCTTTTTTTTTTTAAATTTTATGATAGATTTTAAGATCCCATAAAAAAAAAAAAAAAAAAAAAAAAAAAAAACACTTTTTTCATTCTTAACCAATTTTATTGTCCCTAATTTTAAAGCATTTTTTTCCACTAATAAGTGAAAAAAAAAAAAAAAAGTATGGGTAGCTAACTTATTCTTAATTTAAAAAAATCACCAACTGATTTTGGATATTTAGACAAAATTACAGTGTACATAGGGGCCAGGTTAGCTCAGTCAGTAGAGCGTTCGGCTAGAAACCACAAGGTTCCTAGTTCGATACCGGTCCTCGCCAACTCAGCGTATGAGTAGCACAGGGATCTGTGCGGTAAAGTAAGGAGCTGATGGTAGGTGTGGCGCTCCACCTCAGACGCCAAAACAATCTCCTTGGTCTAGCGCTATTGAAAAGGGGATAGACTCCTTTGCTGACTGGCTGATACTGACTTTAAGCCGCCCTGATGACTTTACTTACTCTTTTTTACAGTGTACATAAATTCCATGAAAATAGAGAATTGTGGCCATTGTAGACTTATATCCCAGTTGTGACTTGTTTAGTCAAATGATTCAAAAAAAGGCAATTCCTATAGACTAGCTACTTATAAATTTATCTGGTGAGATTTCATTTTCATTAAGTACAATGGTGAAACTTTAAAAAAAAAAAAAGATAAATAAAAAAAAAGGAGTCTTTAACTTGTGTATCCCCTCAAAAAGTTTATGAAAATCTAATAATAGCTCTCGCCAAAACTGCTTTCAAACTATGAAAGCAGGTAGGCACATGTGAAAAGATTGCAGAGTTGATTTCAGATGTTTGCTGATGATAATCAATATTCTACGCAGTAAGTTAGGATTTCATTGTAGGTTAAGAGATATTAACTTGGGTCAAGGTCACTAACAAAGACCCATACAGCTCATAAAGGAACACATTCTTTATTTAAAAGCTTTATGAATTAAATTCTTTATGGGGAAACAGTTTTATAACAAACAAATAAAAAGAAAAATAGCTTTATGAGTAAAGTTTTTAGTCTTTAATCCGGTTTTAATTAAATTAGAACTGTTTTAATATAATGAAATCCATGTTAAATTATTCAATGAATTTCAACAGAAATGGTCACCAAAAAACAAAAAGAAAAAAATATGAAACTCGATTTTGAGATGTCTATATTAGCAGATGAAAGGGCAACTCATATGGTGTATGGGTTAGCAAGCCTGCACTAGCAGACCATTGTTAGTGAGTTTGATTCTCACTGAGTGCCCTATATTTCCGGGCTTGTGCCAAAACTAAGCTAAGCAAATAACTGTCTTGACTGAATAATATGAATTTTCAAGATGCAGTTTTTTTTTAGAGTGGGAAAATTTTTCAATTTAGCTAAAACTATTGAAGAGGTTTTGCAAATGTTTTAATATCTAGACTTAAGATTTAGACGTTGATAAAGACTTAGACATTTTGCTAATGTTTGAAAATAATAAATAATCTTAGAATAACAAAATCCAAGCAATAAGGGCCGGTTTAGCTCAGTCTGTAGAGTGTCTGACTAGGAATCACACGATTCCTGGTTCGATACTGGCCCTCGCCAACTCAGTGTATGAGTAACATACAAATCTGTGCGGTAAAGTAAGGAGCTGTAGGTAGGTGTGGCACTCCGGCTCAGACACCAAAACAATCTCCTTGGTCTAGTGCTAGTGAAAAGGGGATTGACTTCCTCGCCGTCTGGCTGATACCGACTTTGGCCATTCTGACTTTTTTTTTTTTTGTGACTATAATGCCAATAGTGCAGAGATAAAAGATTAGTGGCCAATCTTCTTAAACTGTCAATAATAACCAAGATGAGTTTCAACTGAGATTAATCCAAAGATAAAATACAAAACAAGATTGTTTACCGATTTAACTTTAAGAGATTTGGCTTTTTAAAGTCACTACAAACAAGAGTGGAAGAAAATTTTAATAGATTTGATCTAAGAATGACATTTGAGATATGAATAATCTAGGATTTGAAAACAATGTAGATTCAATAATAAAAAAAACTGGTTTGAAAATAGCATTGTCAGACAAGACTTCTCATGAATAAAAAGATAAAATAGGTTTACTAACTTCTGTCACACCCACTAGTTTCTTCATATAGAAAATCTTTTACAGTAAGAATAAATTTTTTGACATAGCAATGATTCAGCCAACCAGATATCTTGAGACTTTCTGAAATTGACAAATAATTGCTGGGAAACAACAAAAACATTCTCTTCTCTATTTGTATTCGTCATATTTAGTGCACCTATACTCATTTTTGGATATTAGATGTTAAAACTATTCTAATAAAAACTTTATTCAATTAATTGTTACAGCAAAGGTTAAAAAGCTAATCTCACAACTAATTACTACTGTAAAGAATTAAGTCTTTATCTCCCCCAAATGAGAATCTGTGTTGTTTTTAAGCTAAAGCTTAATAAAAATAAATATACTAAGTTTTCAAATTTTTATAAACACAGCTGAAGATAAAAATTTCTTTATAAATTTCTTGAATCTAATTATATATATATATATATATATATATATATATATATATATATATATATATATATATAACCGAGATGATACCATCAACATCAATAAGGAGTATATATAGATGCCAAAAAGGACAGATCAGCCATTCTATTTGTTCTGAAGAAGGGGAATAAACATCCCTGAAATATTACGAAATAAAACGAAACTTAACATTCAAAAACTGAGTTTCTTATATTTCACACTGAATGCTTCATACTAAATCAAACTATATGAGAGAGAGAGAGGGGGGTATTTGACTTTCCTTGAGGATAAATACTATTATAATTATAAAATTAAAAAAAATTAAAAAATGAGTTCACAAGTTTCTTTTTCATTAGCATTAACCCTTTTTACTATTCAAGGCAAATTAGGAATGCTTTATTTGAAATGTAGTTTGAAAGCCACATATGGCCCTTACACCTGTCACAGGAAACAGAGCTATACATGGCTCTCAAAACAGTGAAAGGGTTAAAAAGGTTTCGTGCATAAGATAAAATGTTTTGTGATCCAAAAACACAAAACATTAAGAAAAAAAAAAAAAAAAACAAAAAAACTGTCATATTTTAGGGAAATGAAAACTAACCGAAATATGACCTAAAACAATACTTTCAAATATTTTATTCAGAACAGCATCTTTCAACATCTGGTATTGACTAGATGAGAAAATAAACTTTAATAAAATAGTAAGAGAAGCTGTGGTCATAGTATTATATGAGAAATAAATAAATAACATTTTTTTTAAGTTACAAAACTGCTGCCTAAAAATATCAAGTGATTTTTGCTTGTTCATGGTAATGACAATTGCTCTCAAGTTAATATGGTGTATTTATTCATAATTCAATACAAACAGAAGTCACTTATTAAGATCATAACTAAAAATCAGTCCTGAAGAGACAGAATAGTAAAAATGAGATTTGTTCAAAGAAATATCATAAATATTTGTCATCTTTAATATGAACAATAAAAAAGATATCTTAAAATTGTTGATAAAAAAAAAAGAAAAAAAAAGAAAAAAAGCTATGTCATTAATCTATTTTAATGAATTCACATCTTGATAGTGGTAACTCTAGACACTGCCAATTCTGTGTCAGATATACATCTATTCATTGAAGCAATATTTGCCTAACATATATAAGAATTAATCTTTTTGATAAGAGAAGCTGCTTTTTTAATAGCAGTCATATCACATGAACTTCATACTGCTTGTTGTGGTGATAAAAATCCTGATCTAAGTTAATGAAGTTAGCTGCAGAGTATATCGCAAATGCTAAACGGACGTGTAGGTGAGATCGATAAAAAGAGGCCAGCGTATTTGCATTCAATTTTTCATACATCAATGTCACCAGAGAAGAGATCACTGAAACTGATAAGAATTTTCTCGCAAGGGTGGAAAGACACAAAATTTTTTATTTCTTGCTAAGATGAGGTCGAGAACTAATAACAAAAAGGAGATAAGTAGTAATTGTAGGTGTACAACTAAATCCAAGCACTGGTTAACAATAGAAGGCTATTTACATTGTTAGGGAAGTTCTCTCTTTCTTTCAACTTGCCTGCTTGTTGGGGCAGTTAGCCAGCCAGCCAGCCAGCCAGTTATTTTAAAATGCAGTAGCAGCTGTGATACGATGACTTGCTTACCCATAGGATTACAAATAGATAAGAGACGTGTTGTTGTCCTGATGGGTAGGAAGCACATGACTGGGTGGCTATAAATTTCATTTGGCATTTGCTGAGTCACTTTCCTCTTAGCCCAGCAGTGCACATTCAGCTGTCGCACTTTGCGGCCTTCTCTTCAAGCAGCAGTAATGCACTGGTGACACAACAGAGGGGAGAAAGAAAGAAAGAAAGAAAAAAAATTTTCTTTCTTTCACTCTTCAGATCAATGAAGATTTTTTTTTGTTTGGTTTAAAGACAAAATGAAATTCATTTATCGTGCAAAGATACAGGAAAACACAAAAGCAACAATGGTAGCAGTAGAAAAAAAACAAAACAACAAACATGTTTAAGTCGTGAATATTTTTTATTTTTCTATATAGAATATATAATACTGGCATAATTTGTGTAGTAATAATGGGATCATTCACATATAAACTGACACTTTTGCTTAGGATCAGTGTAGTATCTGTACATATGGAACGACCAGGGTATTTTTGTTTTTTTAAATATGCAGATGAAATCAGTTGTTTCAAAAAGCTTAAAAATAAATACAAAAGAAAACCAAAAAAAGAAAAAGAAAAAAAAAAAACCCGAGTTATTAACACACTGGTGATTATGTTGATTTTATAAAGTATTTATATTTACACAGGAAGAGATACTGAACTTAAATCCTAGGCAGACATACCAAGAAGGGACATTTGATTTTCAACAATGTTCACAGATACTACACTGATCCTAACAGAAGTTACAGACAAATTAAAAAAATTTAAGAAAAAAAAAAAAAAAAAAAAAAATCAACACTTTATAATATATCCTACTAATAAAAATCATAAGTAAAAATATTTATGCATAGACCTATGTATAATTACATCATTAGTTTTTTTTATTTATTTAAAAAGCTGTCTCCAGATCTACATGTACGATCATGTTACTTAAAGGAGGGAAGTAGAATCTTGAAAAATTCAAGTATCTTTATGCAAGCCAGACATAAAAACAAACTATGCAAGATATAAGGAAAAAATTGAAGAATCCATTATAACAATATTTTCATTCTAATACATTTATAAAATACATAAACCAACTACTAAGTCCATAAGTTATGTATATAGATAAAACGCGAGAGAAAAAGAACTTGGAATATGTAAAGTTAACTATTTTGATTTGATATTTGTAGAGATATATAAAAACTAATTGTTTATAAACATAAAACTTATTAAGTTTTATAGTAATGAGTTTTGTTTTGATAGGAGATTTTTCAATGAAAACTCAAAACCATTACCTTGTGTTGTGCGATTATAATAATCTTGAGATGATACAAACAAAATCATAATCCTAACATATCCGCTAAGTTTTAATATTTTTAAAAGACATCAATATCATTTTAAAACATTTAAAATGTAATTGAAAATAAAACAAAGCAGATGTATTTGCAATACAAATACAATGCAGCAATTTCTAAAGAGCCAGCTGTTAATATTAAGACAAACCATGATTATTGCTTACTAAGCCACTACCTCTGTAGACTGATGATCATAATAGAAATAACAGGCTTAAAAAAGAAGCCTGACAGCATTTTGAAGGTTTTGTGATCAGGTTTAGGTCTGGTTTTTAACATAACAGTTTTAAAAGAAACAGAACAAAATAGTAAAACAAAACTAGGTAATTAGTAGGGTAGCCATCTGGTAAATAGAGAGACAATAGATTCACAAACAAGGTCAGGCAGAGCATTAGCAGAATGCTAGCTATCTCTATCTCTCTCATATATGCACAACTGATACTAACTAACCCTACAGTAAACAGCTATAAAGAATGATTAACAAGAATATAGAAAAATGAATCATTAAATGGGGAATTGAATGTACCCAACTCTCCTGACCTTTAATACAACAATAATAATAAATGGGGCGGGGAGGGGTGGATTTTTCTTTTTTTTTTTAAATCCAGGAATACAATTAATAATTTATGAATCACAATGTAAATTGTTTTCTTAATAATGATGCCATTGGACAAAAAGAAAACAAAGCTTTGTTTTATTGAAATTTTGTTCCTTTTTCTCTAAAGGCTGAATCTATTTTCATAAACGAAACCACTTTGTTTGAGTTTGCAGACTAAGGTATTTGTTGATATTACAATTATTCTCCAGATATTTCCCCCTTTTTCGGGGGGTGGGTGGTTAGGGAGGGCTCTAAACAGAAGATAAATCCAGAGATTCACAAAGACCCTAATTTCATAATGAATATATAGTTTTAAAGCAGAGAAAGAGGTTATAAATTTTTCTTTTAGTTTCGGTTGCACACTAATTTTAATGATATTTGAAATCTAATATGGTGAATCTTTTGAGGCAGAAACAATAGAACTGACAGTATTGGGCAATCAGCCATGAAAAGAACTGAATATTTTGTTTTGTCTTTCTTTCTCTTAAAGTAAAAATAGATCAAATATCAAAACAATGAAAATATTCAAAAAGAAACCTTTGAGATTCATAAGCATTTTAAAAAAGCGCATCAAAGCAACAATATTGAAATCAATACCTCATTAGCAATATGATTGAATTGCATTTGGTAATGAAATTACACTAGATTCTGAAGAACAAAACTAGGTAATCTGAACATTAGCTACATAAATGAGAGTAACCTCCTCTTGTTTCTTTCCTTTTGAGGAAGCCGTCTGTTTTGGTTGGCCATTTTTATTTCACCATAAATCTACACTGAAAATACATATTCGTTCAAATCAATACAACTGAATGTTTTAACATGAAAATATCATAAAATGTGTTCTTAATTGTACTTGTGCATTATTTGAAATGAATTGTTATTAAGAACACATTTTATGATATTTTTATGTTAAAACATTCAGTTGTATTGATTATAGTGAAACTGAATCAAGGTTAGAATGATAGAATTTTACATAGCAAGAAGAGAAGATATATCAAACAAGACATCAAATGACGATTTAGAAATCGACATAGCATTACCAAACAAATAGCAATACTGAGTATTGCACAAGAAGAGATAAAGAGATTATATTTTAGCAAGATTGGATACAGAAAATATGAAGACAAATACACAACAGCAGGAGTTTTATGCCAAAAAAATTATAAGTTTCTGAGAGCCTCTTGATAAACGATATTTCCTGTTCTACCTTTTTCAAATATGTAGAATCTATTTTTTCACTATTTACTCAAAAACATCTAACATATAGCTGGCCCTTGTTGGATTTTGTGTAAAGTATTCAACTCTGTTACAAGGTGAATGCAAGACTAAAACTAGAGTTTGGTAGGTGGCTTATATGGAGCTTTGGATTGTTCCATTATGAACTCAGGCAAGTTCATTTCCTGAGTTCTGATTGGCTGTTGGATTTCAGGGTTAGTAAGAACAGGGATAAGTACCCACTCTTCAGCCACCACTTTGCATTATGCCAGCAGCATCCTCTACAGCCCTATGATGAACATGACCGACAGTGATCTTGGAAAATCAACATTGTCTATATTCGAAGCCAAGGTAAAGTTACATAGACATTGGCCTAATAGGAAATATATACTTTCAATATTCATTTTAGAATGTTTTTAATTCTTCTACATAAAAATGAATAAAAACATCTAATTACATGAAACAAAATAAACTAGCAACTTATATAAAAATGAAAAACATGGTATGTAGGTTTTAATAACTGAATCACCCTTAGAGAACATATTCATTTGTAGAAAGGTTGTGTTTATGAAGTTAAGACTTCAACAACTTTGGGCAAATAAATAGCTTTGCTTTTTACAAGCCAAAGGGGTGTGGTTTGAGAGAGCCAATTATATAAAGGCAATGCGTAGATGCAATAAACAGGTCAAGCTGAGAACAAGTGTCAAAGTTAGGACAAACTGAAAATCTTTTAAAATTCTCATCCAACTATACATACATTCACACACACAAAGGAACTTTAAGATACTTGACTAACAAATTGGCACTTTCTTTGAAGTTTTGAGATGAGGCTTGATAATTTGTATTATTTAGATTTTTCAGACTATTATCCTCATCTTTATTGTTATACTCGTGATGGCTCCCAAATTTGAAAACAAGGTTCTAGAGTCTGAAAAGAAATACCTGAAGAAGGATGGAGGGTACATTGGCCGAAATGTTGTACACATAACAATAAAGAAGAGGACAATAGTCCAAATAAGCAGGTGATTTGAATATTTCAACGTCGATTCTCAATTGTCAAGACATCACAATCCCTTTGTTAAATGCTCATTACCTAAAAAAATATGTTTTGTCAGAGTTTTTCATACATTAATTTTCATTACATTAACCATATCATTTTCAAATGAATGGGCAAGATTTTTTTTATCTCTATTATCTTAAGAGCAATGAGAAAAGGTTTTGGCCTGAATTTCTTATGCAAGAAATTATCATATACTGATTTGTTAGGACTAGTATCTGAATCTTGGTTGGGATCATAATAACCAAGATAAGGATAATCGGCCATATATGTATCAGTGTATAATAAGGTTTTCAGTTACTAACAACAACTTAAGTTTTCTTTTTAACAAAAATTCAAGATAAAAATCTCCTACTTAGAAATAGAAAAATGTTTGTAGTCTTAAGTTGGACTTTGCTTTTGTCTTTATTAATGGAAAGTGCAGAAATGGACATAGAAACCATTGGTTGGCTGTTACTAGTTTTATTAGATAAAATATAAAATGATTTATAAGGATTTCAAATCAATGTGCATATGATAAGGATTAGTCCGATGGTAGAACTGAGAAGAATATTGTCAGAATTAGTATTATTTGGACTACTGTCCCATCTTCATTGATATCTGTACAACGTTTTGGCCGATATGCACTCCAGCCTTCTTCAGGTATTTCTTGTCGTAAGAAGTCCGGAGGGCACATCGGCCAAAACATTGTACAGATAACAATGAAGATGAGGACAATAGTCCGAATAATACTAATTATCAAGCATCGTCACAAAAATTCAGAGAAATTGTCAGAATTATACTGCAAGCATTAAGGAATGACAAAACTCAACCTTCTAGAGCAAGCTATCATAAATAAGAAAAAAGTAAAGCCCCCATTAGAATTAAGATAATAAACAATTAACTTATCTAATTAAAATAAACAACAACAAAGAACTAATCTTCTGGATACAAATCTGCATTTTGGAGCTTATTCTTTATTTCCAAGATGTGCAGTTAGACAAGGGTCTGAGTAGTTGCAATAAAAACCATCTAAAACTCAGATGAAAAAAATATCACAATTCTCAGTGAGCAAAAAAACATTTCAAGACTTTAGGTCTCAAGAATAAAAAGTCTCTTCAATGTTTATGCAAAGCTTTTTATATTTGTTCAAAGGGATGTGGAAACTGCTCAAACATAGCCAACTAAAAACCTAACCCTTTTGAGGCTGAAAACAAACCTTTGAGATTTTCTTCTTGTATATTTTGTTCAAATTATTTAACAGGTATAATACTATTAAGACATTTATAAGAGCTGAAGAGAAAACAAGAATTCTATCAGATTCTGAAATTCTTCTGGAAATAAATGGTTTTTAACTTTATTTGCAAAGGGCTGGTTTAGCTCAGTCGGTAGAGCACTCATCTAGGAATCAAAAGGTTCTTGGTTTGATACTGACCCTTGCCAACTCAACGAATGAGTAGCACAAGGATCTGTGCAGTAAAGTAAGGAGCTGATGGTAGGTGTGGCACCCCACCTCAAACGCAAAAACAATCTCCTTGATCTAGTGCTAGTGAAAAGGGGATAGACTCACTCGCTGTCTGGCTGCTACCGACTTTAGGCCACCCCGACGACTTTATTTACTTTATTTGCAAAGATCACACAAGTGCTCAATGCAAAATTATTGTTGGTTGAAACGTTACAAAATTGACTTGATTCTTCAAAGCTGACAAACAAAATACTGACATTTATTTTGACTAAAATAAAATTCATTAGAACAAAGTTAGGAATCTAAACTTGGCAACAAGATTTTCAAATGGTCTCAAAGATAGACGTTTTAATATCAAATTGAAATAAATGATCTAACATAAACAAAACTTGCTATTCAAGAAAATTAAAATGATAATTCACTTTTGATAAAAAGAACATTAAATTTCAGTACATTTGAGACATTCAGCATTGATAGAAAATTGTCAAAAGCCACAGAGGATATGAATAAAGAGTTAGGAAAAGCAAAGACTTTACCAATTGGGCTACAAATATTGTAATAAGCAATTTTGTTGTGACTAATATTATCAGTTCTAAGTTATAAAAAAAAGACTTTCAAAATACCAATGCTTTGAATAGTATAGGAGCTAGTATTATTAATTCTTTATTGAAATTGAATGATGCTATGAAAATATGTTAAAACCCAAATAAAAAACTGGACTGATATAAAATCTTGGTTGATGTGGTTCTTATATTTGTTACTTTGAAAAGAAAGGCAAGAAAACTTTTGTTATATGACAAAGTCAACAACTTTATTGGCTATTCACTTGTTAAAATAGGGTGAAAGAATTGCATTTTTAAAGAATAAAACTATTCTTATTCTTTGGTGTGGATTAGAGGATTCAAAATGTAGCTGTTTGGGTTACATAATGCAATTGTGACTTTATTTTCAAAAGTTTTGCATGATTTAACAACTGAGTAAGCTGAAATTTCCACTAGGATCAGAATGTTGTATTTGTGTACCTTGATTAGGATCAAAGTATCGCTTCCTAACACTTAGGATCAAAATAGTATCTGTACCCCTGGATATCTAAATATATTATTAATAATCATTATTAATTCTGTCCCATGATTATTACATTTGCATTTAAATTACATAAAATAGATGTCTGAACTATTATGAGACTGGTAATGAGTGTTCAAATGTGCATGTTTTTGTATTGTGTGTGTGTGTGTGTGTGTGTGTGTGTATATATATATATATATATATCTTCAAAATAACTTTTCATCTGCAAATTTTATATCGGTACCATTATAGTATGTGGCCTACCTTAAAAAGCATATTATAAGGTTATAATAATAACTGCTAACCCTAACCCTATTTCAGAATTAAATAGATCTGATTCATGTAAATTATGGATGAATTCTTTTTTAATTATTCTTAATTACTATATACAGCTTATGACTGAATTGCATTTCTTGAAATTGAATATATATATATATATATATATATATAAAAATATACTCTTACTGAGGTAGGACACATTCAAATCGGGTAGGCCACATACTATAACACAATCAAAAGATAGGCCACATACTATAACGGCACCTTTATATCTTACATTATTAGACAATTCATTATTGATTTTCATGGATACAGATGTTAGAGACAGAAGTGGAGATTTATAAATAAATAATCTTGACAGAAACTAATACAAGAAATTAAAATCAGAAAAGTTTTTGCATAAGAAGTACTTGATGTTATTATGGTAAACCTAAAATATCTGAACACTGAATGAGATATTTCCATCTAATGATTATGTGGCCAATATGAAACTTCAAGATTTCATAATTTTAATATTTTTAGGTAGATAGTGGATATTTCAAATCCTAGAAGAACAAAGCCTTGATGATATAAAACAATAATAAAATAGATTACCAACAAGATATCTGTACAACAAAGTAGCATGATGAGAGTTTCTATAGTTTTAATAGACAGACAGAGAGATTAATGACTTCAAACCAGAGAAAAGGATGTTCAAAGTTGAGCAATTTCTACGACATCCAATTGACACTAACATTTTAAAGACAATACAGAAAGTTGGAATTGCAACATTATGTAAGGCAGCCAAATGCACAGGTTTTGTAAATTAAATTAAATTTCTTTGTAAAAGAGATCGATCTGTAGTTGAATGGAAAAGAACAAATTGCTTACACTATACAGGAATCCATTTTATGTTAATTTTAAAAGAGATTCAACTCACCCAAGAAATGGTAATGCATTGCAATTCAAAACAGAATTAAATGTCGCACTAAAGACAATGCAGATCTCTTAAACAACAACTACAGCATGAAAATTAAAGGCAAAGGAACATATATATATATATATATATATATATATATATATATATATATATATATAAAGTTAAACCTAATGAGTCAGATATACCTACAAACAGTTTCGCTTAGTAGCACATCAGGGAAAAAAAAATCTGACTCAGATTCTTGCCCTGATGAGCTACTAAGCAAAACTGTTAGTAGGTATATCCGACTCATTAGGTTTAACTTTATTTGCTCTACTTAGTTATTGAGCACTTTTTAGCTTTAGATAATCCTAGCAGTTTATATATAATTTTTTTTATTTTGGTCAAGTGTTATAGTATTAACCGATTATTTTTGGTTGGTACGACCCTCTTGGTCTTTTTTTTCTTCCCCCCCCAGGTGAAGTTTAGTAGTATATTTTTACTATCAAAATATTTGCCGGGTCTTTTCTTACCACAAGGGTTAACCAATAAGTTTGGTGTGTGTGTGTATATATATATATATATATATATATAAGCAGTGCAAAGCTTGAAATGTACAAGATTGACTATCCCAATCTTTAATTGGTCAGAAGATTTGACATAATGAATTCATTCACTTATTCATTTGTCTAAAGTATTAGTCTCTAATGAAAGAGGAAAATGAATTTCATTCATCAGGTATTAAATATTTGAAAAGATTCTTGAAACTATGTTAAAAGGAAAACCTTTGGACATTCAAGACACTAATAGAGAAAAGTGCACAAAATATATTGCCTCACTTTTTTTGAATTATTACTTGTATTACAAGTATGACATTTGAGAACTGTGTGTGTATAGATGAGTACATTAGCCTTTTGATATAGATGAAGTGGTTTTGATGAACTCTGGGCGATTCTGGGGGTCTAATAAATTAACATTGACTTTTTCAAGTTGAATAGTTTAAAGGAGTGGTTCTTAACCAGCTTCCAGGCAAACAAAATAATAAATTGGGGACCCACAATAGAGATAATCTTCAATTATCATTAATAATGTTAGAGCTGAATACTGTAAATCTAGCAGAGCAACATCAACCCTGAGGTTTTTCATCGAATAAAGTTACATATTTTTTAATAAGTATGTTCTTGTATATTTATGACTTATTTTACTAGTGAACATTCATTTTCCATAGAATTTAATAAATTAAAGTTTATGTGCAATGAATTTCTTATACTTTTACAATACATAATATATATTAATTTTTTTTTCATACAATTCCCAATAATATTTAATTATAAGAATACAATAGGATTTTTTTTTTAAACATTGAATGGCTACAGGAGTTCAGCATAGTAAAACAGGAATTTAAGGGCTCCATAGGTATAAAAAAAAAAAAAATTTAAAAAAAAAAAAAAAAAGGTTGAGAACTCATAATTTAAAGAATTAAAACCAAACCCATTTGCTCTATTTATTGCTCTTATAAAACAATAACCAAATTTTTTGCAATTTTCTTTCAATTGAAAAATAAGAAATACTATTTTTATATGGATTGAATTTTTTTTCTTCCATATTTTATATTGCTAATATAAAAATAAACAGTTCCCAAAGCCACAAATATTAATATATGCACAAGTAGAAATGATTTAGTTATATATGTCTAAATCAAACGACTCCAGCCTAACAACATAGATTAAGGCAAATATTGTAAAGTAAGCAAGAAAGAACAAAATAATATTCCATGCCCTTAAAGACGAATGAAGATTAGGCAAGTTGAACAGAAGGAGAAAGAAAATGAAAAATAAAAGGGTAGAAGGAAAAAGAAAGAAAGAAAGAAGAAAGGAGCAACTAGCAAACATGTCTATTCTTGCTGTAACAGGTAAGAACCTGTTTGTGACATTGATGAGAGATAAAATAAGCACATGATGGCAGAACTGCTGCTAGTGGAGGTGGTGGTAGTGGAGGAGGAGGTGGTGGTGGTTTAGTGCACCAAGCCATTGAACAAGTATCATTTGGCCTGGCAGGTATTAAGCTAGATCAAGTTGGCTCAAATCAACACTGCCACAAGCTATCAGAGCCAGTCTAATCCACTCAACAGACCAATAGAAATAATGAAAAATATATCAGCAGTTTTTGAACAAGCAATAAAAAAGAGACAAACACAGGTTACCAAGGATCTTTTTCTTTTTTAACACCTTCCAGTAACAATAAAAGTTATTCATTATTATCTAACTTAAACTAAGCAAATGCTATTTTTTTTAATATTCAAATTTAATATAAATTATTATTAACTAAAATAAAAAATAATATTTAAAAATTACTACTTCAGTCTCATAATAGTTATATTTGCATATAAATGTTTAAAGTAAGAACTATGAGACAGAAGTAGTAATATTTGACTAGTAAGAAAGAGCTTTCAAATAGGTAATTTCAGCAATTTATATAAAAGGAGAATGCATATTAGATACAAAACAAAAATACATATTCAATACAAATTCTATACGAATTAGTTTGGTTTTTTGTTGAAAAAAAAAAAAAAAAAAAAAAAAAAAAAAATTAAATAAATTCTCCAATTCCCATAAAGCAATAATTAAAATATATATATAAACAATAACATGTAATCTTTTAAAGGTAAATTACCAAGTGATAAGTAATAGTCATTTCCATGTCTCCCTCTCTCACAAATTTATATATACATATAAACAAAATTTCAAAGTTTTTAATTCTTAATATTCTACATTTTATAAGTTTGCATAGTAGAGAAAGAAAACTCTGGTTTGAATAGTTTTCTCTTCTATAAACTGTGGTAATGAATTCCATAAACCAGGCAGAGGAAGTCGGATCAGCTTTTTTGATTGGAATATACCAACAATTTACAATTTTTAGTCACCCTAATTCTACAAAACATATAAGCCTATGTCTATAAAATAAGGAAGGAAGAGTTCTATTTAAAATAAAAAATTTAAAAAATAAAAAAAAGGCAGAAATATTGAGATCTTCCATCACAAACCAGATGTTCATTCTCACAATGTACTTTATCTTATTTAATCTCAATATACACCGAAGAGGAATATTTATGGAAGAAGAAAAAAAAGGGAGGGGGGGTGCTTACAACAAATTTAGCAGACAAGCTCCATAGAAGATAAAACAGTTACCACAGCAATGTTGTTTTGTATTGATAGACAGAGAAATCAATAGATAAAGATGGGTTGGGACAGTAGTAGCTTAGCCAGGGAGATTGGGAGGGGGAAATGATGGCATGAAATATAGTACTGCTATATATATATATATATATATATATATATATATATATTACTCAGACCTACACTAAATTTGTCTACCAGAGACTTATACTAGGTAGCCAGCCTGCTTGCCTGCCCGAGACAAACAGTGGCGCACTATTGGCAATCAATAGTTACACAAACCTACTCAGTAAAGCAACGAACACAGACTTATTATTACATGGCATATTTGGCAAGAAGGGGGGGGAGAAGGAAGAGGAGGAGAGCTGAGTGAATCTGCAGCTGAATATTAAACTAATAATGGAATGCTTTCAGCTCGACTTAAAAAAAAAAAAATCTTGAGCAAAGAATAGAGCAAGCTAGGAAGGGGAAAAAAAGAAAAAAAAAAAAAAAGAAGGTGTAATAAGGTTGTGTTTTTTTTTATGCTTTTAAAATAATCATTAAGAGATTTTTAATTAAAAAAAAAAAATAAATAAATAAATAAATAAAAATATTAAAAAATGTAGTGAATGACATTTAATAAGCAACTAGATATTGCTTCAGAATAAGAGCTTTTAATACTAAAGAATTTTTTTCAGTATTAATAATAAAAGAGTAATATTTCAGCAGTGTTTATATTTAACAGATATTTCACTTTTTATTCCTTTTATTTGCATTATATAATATATTTCTGAATCTTACACAATTCCATAGTTTGACAATATCAAAATAGAATTTTAAAATTCAGCATCTGTATAGTTTAATGTTGCATCTAAAAGGATTTTTTGTCAACATGTGATGCTAAGAATTTCAGTTTAGAAAAGTTTAGAAATATGACAGGCTAAATCAGTAAAACCAAAAGTATGTATCAATGATATACCATCAAATTTAAATATGTAATAGGTTGTGTCTTATGGGCATTCATAAATAATGGGATTATGTGGTAAAAAAAAAAATCTCTGAAGAAATCTTCCAAAGTAATTCTATTAACAAGATGAAAGTATTTCTTCAAAAAGATTGTATATAGAAGCCAAAGTCTGTAACATCTTTTTTTTTTCTGTAATGAACTAAAATGAGTGCTTGTAAAATGTCTTGGAGTCATGAAAAATAAAGATTGGTTAATAAAATTGGTGCCATTGACTGAATGAAATAAGTCTGGTCAAAAACTTGAAATATTACCTGCAAAAACAATATCTGGTCTTGGATAATAGCTAAAAATAAGAAAAGTGGTTTTTTTTCTTTTGATTTAATGGTTGGTTGGTTGATTTTAACAGCATATCAACCCATCTGGGGTTATGTCATGCCTAGTGGTTAGGAAGTAATATATGTTGTGTATTTATATTTATACCTTTGTAGTAATTAGTTTTAACAATGTATTAGCACCATTGGGGATCATGTTGTATGGTATTGATTAGGTTCAGGTCTATATTCTAGGGTATAATTTTATTTCCTTAAAAAAAATCCTTAAGTTTACTTGCAAAGAATCTGAAGCAGGTATCAACTATAAAGAAATGTACATAGCATTTAGCCAAAAGATTATCTGACAAAATTGAAGTTACTTTCCAAACTCCAATGTTTCGCAATGTTCTTTACATAATTATAATGATGTTCATATGAATAGATAGATAGATAGATAGATAGAGAGAGAGAGAATATCAATTGGCACCAAACGTTGGCTCTTCCAGAGATTTCTTGCCTTGATTTGTTGATCTCAAAGTCAAGTAACAGAAGCAAGCCCAACAAAACCTCTGAGCTATAATAATTGATGTTAACAAGCTCCTAAGGAAGAAACATTCATATCTGGTTTATATTGGCAGTAAATAAATCTAAAACAATGTCTGTCTAAGAAGAAGAAAAAGAAAGAATGACTGAATGATCAACAATGAGAATGGAACCTCAAGAGCTGCTTCAAATTATGCCAGCTTCTTTTGAAAATCATTTCTAATTAATATTACGTGAAGAACAGCATTATTGCTTTTGACATTCTCTAAGCAGAGAACTGGAAAGATAACCTTGACAATCGACTGACTGAAGAAACAAGATCATAAACTGCAAGACAAGGATTTTCTACCAACTCCAACACAGAATATATAATGTTTAAGAATATCTTAACACTAATATTTTTTTTTTCATGTCTAATAATATTACAGTAAAATTTTCAATTAATAATATTTCAGAACTGTTTATACTTCAGTTTCACATTCAGGTTCATTTTTACTATCATTATATAAGACTTTTCACAATTTCTGACAACTTGCATTACAAAATAGTAAAATTTTAAAATTGAATCTGTAGTTTATGTTGCAAGTAAAAATGCTACAACATGATTTATAAAAGGTTTGGATTAAAAACTTGAGTTATTGATAATGTAAAAGTCGAATACTATTTGAGTTTTCTTGTATATTATCCTGCAGCCATCAAAAAACACAAAATACAATCTAAACAATCAAGCTGTTTATTTTCATAATTTTTTTGGTTAAATTTATCTGCAAGACAAAGTTCAGATAAAAAGTGGATGGGGGTTAATTTTCAATGGCTTATCTTCAAAGGATTTTAGAAGCACCAGAAACATAACTGTTGCCAGGATTAGAATTTGAACCATTTACTATTTTGGGATAACTTAGAAGGCTAATTCAAGAAGATGATATAGCTTAACATCTTGGAAAACAAGACATACAAAAAAGACAATAAAAAAAAGAAGATATCTCTTATACAGATCATTGAAAGATCAATTACATTCTTTGACCATAAAGATTACATAGACAATTCAAGTAGAAAATAACAAAGAAATATGATCTTCCCTAAACAATTTGCTAAATCAATGACATATCCTGATATAATAGACATAATCGACATTTAGAAAAGAAAAGAAGACTTCGAGATGACAAAAACTGAGTCCTATTTTTAAAAGCAAAAAATTTGAGTCAGTATTGACTAACTAGATATTAAAAATTCAGTCAGATGCAAAAACATTTTATTATTATTATTATTATTAGTTTAGAGGCGTCAAACAATGTTTTGGTGTCTCTGTGAACTGATTGAATCATTGCAAATGCTTCATAAAATATTCAAGCTGTCTGGAATTTCAGCATTCTCACTATTTGTAAATCAACACATTTAATAGCCAAGAAACAATTCAGCCCTGCAGGAAGCCATTCAAATATGTCAATCATCAGAGAGTTTGAAAACAAAAATATATAAATATTTGTTTTGAATGATGGCAGAAATGTAATGTATCCAAAGAATTATTAGAAAAAAGTTTTTAAATTGTGTTTTAAGTAAGAGACTTAAAAACTCACTCGAGATATTTGTTATTTCTATAAAATTGAAAACTAATTCCACAAGTGTTAATTTGGTTTGATTACCAGAAAGATGGTCTTTTACAAATAAAGAAGAGGATTAAATTTGGATAATTTGAAAATAATAAATACGATTTGGAATTTGGTCATGACAACATTCGTAGGCAGAGAGAAAACAGGATTTCCGAGACAATGTTTATTTTTATTTTTTAAAACTTAGTTTTAATACATTAATAATCATATTCATCTGTGACTAGGTTGATATGACAAAGACTAAATCGAAATAACCTTTGCAGATTCAACTATCAAGGAAGCAATGGCATCAAATACACAATTAGATAATACAATGGGAAAAGAAGTTGATTTCTTGTACATTTTATCTTGATAATCAAAGACATGGGTCTGGATTATTGTAACTATGCTCTATAATATTATTAGAATCTAATAATTATGTCATAGGAAGAGGAGGAGGGAAAAAAGGTAATTCATCAGTGTTTGAGTTGGAAGCTGAATAAAGTCAATTATTCAAAGCTAAACATCAATGTACAATTAACTTGCTATTTCAATACAAAACCTGCAGACTTCAAATTGCAAGGCTATAACAAATAAACAGAAGACGACCAAATTGGAAACAGTTCTTGGACAGCTGTAAAGGTTTGGCTTCCAATTGCACTTCTAAAACGGTTAGAAACTAAAGCACGAAGAACTTTAGTATTAAATTCTCAAATGGCTTAAAATAAAGTTGCTAAAATAAAAATTGTTACAAATATGAAGTGGTGCAAGAAATGACACTCAGTTCAATTAAATGCAAAAACTATCAACATACACCAATTTCTGAAACAAAATTCCCAAACTGTTCTTGACAAAATCTTATGAATCACAGCCATTAAAATATATCAAAACAAAATGGTAATGGCTTGGTGCCATAGCCATTTGAGGAATATAAATTTTCCAGATCTCTTTTTGGCAATTGTACAGCAACAACTATTTCTGTGTTTTTAATGTTTTCCTTTTTAGATTAATTTTGCCAAGTTCGATTCTGATGAGTGACACCAGTGTGGGTTTACATAAAAATGGACGTCTTTTGAAGGGTTGCAATTTGGAAGCACGTCATTTTCCAAGAGCATCAGCAAACTTGGGCTTTGTGGCTGTGTGCCAGATTTGAAACTGCATTATCAGCTGCATTTGGAGTGACAGTTTTAATTCCACATCCAACACAGGAGCCATTTTTTGCAAATGTACTTTGGCAAAAAGCATGGACCAAAAACTTACCCGACACACAAATCCAAGCAGTTATTGTATTCCTTAACTTATAAAATCTAAATCATCCAAGAGGTAGAATTATATGAAAGACTTATAGAAAAGAGAAGACCTAAATTCTTTACTATATTTGACGGCCTACAATGTTTTTGGATGGATAAAATACATATTGATAAGAATTTGCAAATAGTTAAAGTATTGCGAGTATTAAATATACAATTAGACATCTGGTGAGATTGGAATGCCTTTTCTTTTCCTGTCTGGCTACTTCAAAATAAATAAAAATGGAAGCAAGTTCATCTGTAACAAAACTTAAGTAGCAGGAGGTTTTGGCTTTCCAGATTGTTGTTTATGTATTTGTGCAAAAAGATGAGCAGAAAGAGTTGAGATGCTGAGAGGCAAGGGACAGTAAACTCAAATCCTTTTACAACAAAGTGAAACCAAATAGAGAATAAAAATAGTTCAACACATTGCATCAGATTCTCTATTTCAGTTTATATTCATAACTAAAATGTTAAAGCAAAAGAGATGGTTTAGCTAAATGGTCCCCTTCCCACTCATATTTTTTATAAAAGAATTAATAGTAATCTAAGAGCTGAGCCATTTCAGAAGGTTAAAGGGAATGAGAGTAGACTATTAAATGCATTACTAGAAAAAGGTTTGGTGAATGTTGCACTGAAAATAAAGAGACAATAAAGACATGCAATATTCTTTAAGAGTCAATTTGAGAAAGATGCGGACAGAAGGAAATATAAGTGAGGTGACATAAAGAATCAAACACTTTTATTCACAAAACGAAGGAATGGTCTGTCTGTTGATAATTTAGAAAGGGATCAAAGAAAGAAAGAAAGAAAAAGAGAAAAAAAATTTCAAGAGGGTAAAAAAGTGGGGGAGGGGTATAGAAAATTAACTTTTATTATTGGAGGCCATTTCCTTTAGGGAAATCCTAAAACCTTTTTGGTATTTCTGTAGAATCCACCTTTAATACTCCAACAGGTAGCTCCAAATAACATTCCATGGGGGGTCTATCTCGTATCCAAAAATATTCCAAAGTTTAAAAATCCAATAAAAGGTAATATTGTTCCACTCAGAGGTAGATTTCCAAAGACAAATGGTAAAATAGTCCAAAGATGCAGCCCAATAAATCCTCATGGCTCTGAGTGACAAGAAGCCTGGTGGCATCGGTATGATCATTTTAAAAATCCAAGATGTAAGTTGATCTTGTATTCCATTCCAAAGACAATTTTGTTTGGTAGATTTTCGGTTATTTTCTGACTGCCCAACGGATTTAATGTCAGATTTAACAAGTTCACCTCCAGGTAAACTAACGCAATAAGCAATTGGGAAAAGAAGAAGAAGGGTACTCTCAAGCGTTCTTAGGTTCCTCTGTATATGGCATAGATAATATTCCAAGAGATAAACAGCAAATATAGAAGAATGGAATCTTTTTTTAATCCAAATGTGGTACTCCAAATTCTGGCAATTTGTATCGCCAATAAAACCATCATTGGCACGAACATATCTGCCAGTCAGTTAGGTATTCTCATCTTGTCCTTCAAGGACTTTTGTGTTGGTTCCCTCAACTGTTCCTCACAAGATATTTTGAAGAAGATTGGAATAAAAGAGGATTTAAAACAACAAAAAAAAAGCCTGTGAGGATTTAGAAATAAATAAAAATGATCCAGGGGTAACAATATCCAGAAAGGTAGGCCTTAAAAGCAAATCCACAAGTAGGTTTTCATCAAGACAGTTTTAATAATGACCTTTTTCTTCTTTTCTTTTTTTTTGAAGACCAAGGAATGGATGCCAAAGCATAATTGGTCCAAGAATACAGAGAAAAGTGCATACAATATCAATGACATTCAATAAAACATACAACAAAAATGCAATTTGGAAACAGAAAAAGCAAGCATCAACAATATAGAACAGAAAAAACAAAGTTAAATCTCTTTCTAGACTTTTGTGGTCAAAATTACTTTTTTTTTTTTCTTTCAAGATTTGAATTTTATGGAAGCAACAAAATAAGTACTATTAAAAAACAAACAGTTAAATTAAATCTAAAAGCATTGAGATATTTGTTGTGTAATGGTTAGCAAGCTAAATTAGCAGACCACTGTTAGTTTTCTCACTGAGTGCCCTATCTAAGCTAATCATAGTAAATAACTATATTTGTTAAAGAGAGAGTACCTCATGTGCTATAAGGGTTAGCAAGCTACATTTACAGACTATTGTCAGTGAGTTCGTTTCTCACTGGGCGCCCCATACTTCTAGCCTTGTGACCCTAAGCTTAGTCAATAACTATATTTGTTAAAGAGCCCCAAGCAAGCATGATGCAACGCTATAAAGTTTGTATTCATATTTTTATCCATAAGTGAACTGAACTTAGGTGAAGAGACAAAAATCCATTGTTGATTTTAGAAGACTCACATTTTGGAGGGTGAATATATAATATTCATCATTCCAAACGTTTGCTAACCTCCAAGATTTTTTTTTAAATGTCACAATGAGGTAGAATTCATTTACAAGACTTGTAATAATGTATAACTTTTATACTTGGTTATAAATAATATGAAAAATAAATCTAAAAACAAAACAAAAAAAAAATCACTAAAAGTATAATTAAAATTTTTGCTCCATTTTTCTGAATATTATTTATATTAAAGCAAAGTTCAATGTTAAATCATTAAAATATTAACTAAATTTTTAAATAAAAAAATTAACTAGCGTCTAAGTATTTAAACATTTTTTTAAATCGTTAAAAACGGCTAAAAAGCATTTTGGAGTTTTTAAAAAAATGCCTTGTAAAAAGTTTTTTTTTAAAAACTTGATATCACCATATGTTTCCATTCCTCTATAACTGTTGTGTTTTAATGACATGACTAATTAAAGTTGTTATACAAAGAAAGAGGAACAAAGAGAAAGAAAAATTAATGATATATTCTAACAAGAAACGTTAGTTGACAACGTTAGGGAGGAGGCATCGACATTTTAATTCTTTAAACCTGTTAATAAGATGAAGACGACAAATGGAGGATTTTTGCTGTCCCAGTAAAAATAAAAATATGGTATAGATAAATAAATGAATAAACGACTTTCTATTCTAATCAAGCATTGAGAAAAAGATGTTAAATACACCAAGCACACCTTTAATAAATCGACTTTTGATCTTCGGGCAAGTCGAGATCAAAAGAAAAACATGACAGATCCATAAAGGGGGAAGAGAAAAAAAATGATACACGTGCTGATGATGAGATCTAATTAGAAATTTTTAAGGGTTTCACCGATCAAAAGGAATCTTAATTTATCGGATTAAATAAAATTAATAAACTATTCAAAAGTATAAATATTAAAAAAAAAAAAGACTGTCTTTTTTAAACTTTTTTTTTCTTCGAAGAAAAAACGATTTCTGTGGATATTTTGGTCAATTATTGACATAAATTTTAAATAAATTATCAAATATTTCAACCTTCAGAAAATGGATTGATTATATCAAAATAAGAACGATATGCGATAAGTTGAAAAGTTTATTGCTGACTTTATAATTGATTTGATCGAAAAATCCAATCATCAATTTTAGCTCAATATATCGATAATGGGACATAAAACAAACAAAAAAATATATTAATAGATGAAATGAAGAGAGAGTTAAATATTTGAGGTTGTCATGAAGGAAGGAAATAAAGAAAATTACAGACAAATTGGATGGTTCAATTTTAATAAAGGAAACAGACAATAATGAAATCAAGATATTAAGATAATTTGACCTTTGATTATTTTTGGGTAATAATATTGAAGTTTAAGATATAAGGGTTGAGGAGACATTAAAGGTTGAGAAATTTCTTTAAAATTTCAAGTTAAGGATATTAATTTTTTTATCGTAAAACAAGTTTTTTTTTTTTTAAATTAAAAAAAAAAAAAAAAAAAAAAAAAAGATACGAGAAAATACAGATAAATATTGCAGAGGATTTTAAAGAAAAAGATATTAAAGTTTTATTTTCGCATTTTTTAAGAAAAAACTTTAAAATGGTTGACAGCATTGAGGACAGTTAACATATCGAAATATTAAGATTAAAAATGATTTTGAAAGTTTATTCAAGATAATCATTTTAAGGAAGTCGAACAAACTCGTCCAATATTTTCAACATTTGAGAAAGTGTTACGAATATTTACTTTTATTTTAGATTTTTTTTTGCTTAAAATTAATGAAACAATAGGCGTCCTAATTATTTTTGTTGATCAAAATATAAGTAAATATAGACCAAATATAGAAATAGAAATAAAAGTATATAAGATTATTATTTATAGTCAAAAGAACAATTTTCTGTACTTAAAGCATTTATTTATTAAAAAATATATCAAATCATGACTAAAGTTTATCAAACTGAACAAACAAAAAATAAAATAAGACTGAGTCATCATTTTAAACTACACAATGGCGCGTGTAACACTTAAAAAAGTAAAGGATATTTAGGTAAAAAAATATTAAATATATTCGATCATTAAAGAAAGATGGGGTTTAATAAAAACAATAAATAAAAAAAAATTAAAAAATAGTTTCTTTATTTTACTAGACCATGAGGAGTTCTAAAAATGGGGGGTGACTGAATTCACTAAAACGATTGAAATGCTGGTGGATCATATATACAATATTACACGTGTAAAACTAAATAAATATGGTTAATTCTTTAGAATCCAGGTAAGTCAAAAAGATATGTTTTTTGGCTTATTGTATTGATTTAATACTAAATTACAAGTTTATATACATATATAGAATTAATCTAAACCCACTGAAGGTTCAATTATTTTATTTAGAAGACAAATGATTATGGGGGGTGTTTTTAAAAAATAAATCTTTAAAAAAGGCAACATTTTTCAAATATTTCAAAGAAAAAGTTTTAACAATTAGTCAATTTTTTTTTTTAGATTGAATATTAGAGCAATTTCAGAAAATAAGTAGGTGTATGTAAACAATGGAAAAAAAGCACATTGTTTATTTATTTATTTTTTGTAGATAATGTAGGATTTTTTATTAGAATAATTATTTAAATCTTTTATTTTTTTAATGATTTTTTAATTCCTAAAAATATGCTTATCACGTGACAAGATTTGCAAGCCAAACAATAAATATGACTTATTATTATTATTATCATTATTATAATAATATATAAAAAATATTTCCTTCCTTTTTTTTTTTTTTTTTTTTTTATTGTTGTTGGAAGACAAAACAAGTTTTTATAAAACTCCATTCTTTTGAAGCAATAAGTAAAAGAAAGAAATAACATGGAAAAGAGGATAAGTAGGTAACAGTACTACAAATATACAGGTAAAAAAGAACCCAGGTGTTAGTAAATCTTTTTGGAATAAATATATGAAATGACCAAAAGGTGGGAGTATTATAATAAGTAAATAAGTAATAGTATTTTTAGATAACTGACCTTAAATTGAAAAAATAAGACAACAAAAAACCTAAAAAGGTAGGAACGCTCTAAGATCAAAGAATTTAAATATTTCAATTTAATTTTTTTTTTTTTTTTGTTGAGACATTAAATAACACACACACATGTATATCATATATACATATATATGCCATAAGTTAAAACAGTAAAATCGACAATATATATAACTTGACATACAAATAAATAAATTTCATACAGTCTATATGTCTAAAATACGCACATTAAAAGCATACACACAAGATGTATGTGCATATACACAAATGCGTGTACATATGTATCCAGTACTTATAAAACAATGAATTAGCGTGGTGTATTTATAAAGAGTAAAATAGGGTGGACAAATTAAGGGATTTATAACAACTATTTATTATCATTATTATTATTATCAAAACTTATTTATTTTTGAAATTATTTATTCATTATTATTCAGATCGATTTTTTTAAATAAATAAAAAATATTGAATTGACCTCCAAAAAATGTTTCTTCCTCGATTAAAATGCACAAAAAATTCAGCTCGCATTTTTCTCATTTCACAACAGAAAAATAAACATCAAATTAAATTAAGAAATTACATTTAATTTTTTGGAGGGAAAATAAATACGTAATTTGGGAAAAATAAAAAAAATAAACAAAAAGCCAAGGATACCTACATGTGGTTAGGTTTTTATATTATTTTCTTTTTGTAGGTTTTTTTTTTCTATCATTTATATTCTAGATATTTTACGAGGTGATTTTTCACTGTCTGACCAGAAATAATAAAGAAACACAATTTCACGAAAGCATATTGAAATATAAACAAAAAATTTAAGGAAAAAATGTTGGAAGAAATGAACAAAATTATGGATCATTTAATGGGGGCGTCAATGTATACAAATATATAAATACTTTCCAAAAGATAGTTAAATAAACAAACCCAAAACATACAAAATAGGAGGCATTTTTAAAAAGAAATAAAGGGTATTTTTCCCCCATCTTTCTCTCAATATTTTAAATATATCAACAAGACAAATATAAAAAAAAGAAGGTACCATAACACGACACCTGGTTTTAAAAACTTCCAGAGACAAACGATTGTGACCAAAGTTATTAACTAATAAATATAAACCAAAAAAAGGGGGGACATATTTTTAAATACCTATTCTAGAAAAAAAATAAGGAAATATATTTTAAATAGCTACCCTCATTTCGTGACCACCAAGCATATTTTTACAAGTCGAGAAGCATACCCCCCCCCTCTTTTTAAGAGTCGTATCCTTTTATAATTTTTGGCTCCAAAACAACACACAGCACTATTGTCAATACTTACTTCTTAAAGTGTTCTGTGATTTTCTCCTTGGTGATTTTTTCGGGTATATTCCCAACCAGGAGATACCTCGTTTGCCGCACCATCTCTTCTCACTACTTACTAC
>CM042170.1:8288903-8393616 GCA_023376005.1 Doryteuthis pealeii
CACAACCAGTTAGATTTTTCATAATTCTACATACTTTTAGTCTTATGTTGATAATATCCCTACTTCTCGTTTGAACGTTTATTATAAAACAATCAACCATGAGTGATTTGTCGAGTCAAATCGGTTATATTATATACGGGGGACAACTCATGGATTTAAACAATTCATTAGAAGTCTCGAATGTTGTCAAAAATCTTCAGACTACTTCCCAGGATTTTCAAAACAACGATTCCAGTGAACGTCTTAGCCTAGTCAAAGACAGCAAGTCGCAGGAAAGTGCTGCAAGAGTAACTACTACTCAGAAGGTTAATGCTAGGGAGAGTGTCGTAAACTCTCAACCTGATGCAACTAATAAAACTAGTAACACTATAAAACATGACTCGACTGCTACTCTCACCGCTCGTATTAGCGAAAAAAAACCAAGTACAAATCCTTCAATTATAACTAAAACCACAACACATAATTACGAGCCAGTATTTTGCTCCGATGTTATTGTGCTGGGTAAGACGATATTGGCTATCAGAAAGCCAGCATGTGAGGAATCTCACAGAGATTTTGTTAAAGCCTCTATGGCTGCTGCTGCCGCCGCCGCCAAAGGCAGGGTATCTTTTACAGATGTTGCTGTTTTGTCTGGTAACTCGACTTCTAATACTTACAGTTCCACCACTATTCCCATTCTTGCCACTAATAGTTCCCCTCTCGTCGCGCAAACTAATGCGAAGCCAAACAACAGCAGTGACGAAAACGGTGATTCCAATGCATTCTGCAACTCTAACCCTTCACCGTTTTCAGAGTTGCATCTTTCCGATTCTTTAAACCCTTTAACAAATTCTTCTAATTCTCACCGTTCTTCACCTTCTGATTCTTCTGGTTCCTTAGTTAAAGTCTTTGATGCTTCTGGTTTCTATGTAATTCCTGGTTTTATTGACTGTCACATACACGCCTACCAATATTCAACACCCTTGGGAATAAAGGTAGATGAGTGTTGCTTGCAAAGAGGGGTCACCACCGCAATAGATGCAGGGAGTGCAGGTGAGGTTTCAGTGCCTATATATTACCCCCAGGGGAACAAAAAAAAGTAAAAGAATATTATATATATAATCCAAAAATCTGGAGAAGAAATCTTCCTTATGACATAGAAGTTTTCTTTTTTTTTTTTTTTAAGTGTCCTAGTTTGCAGAGATCAATGTGTGCTCTCATTGTCAGAGTCACAGAGCAAAATTATATAAGTAAAAATTATAACAGAAGATTTAGATTTTTAGCATTATAGCCTATTTCAGGAAGCCTAGATCAAATGTCATCAGATGCTGAATGATGAATTCTTTATTACTTTTAAGGCAGTTGAAAACAGATTTTTTTTTTATTGTCCTGTGTTCCTCTGTGTATAGGGGTATACACAGAGGAATAAAAAAAAATATGTTTTCAACTGCCTTAAAAGTAATAAAGAATTCATCATTCAGCATCGAATGATTGGGAACTAAACATCTGGTCTAGGCTTCCTGAAAAATCTAAATCTTGTTATATATATATATATATCTATATGTAAAATGAAAATGGAAGTGAATCCGACGGTATGTTGAAAAGAGAAATAAAGGAAAGAAAGTATTGAATGGATAAAATAGGATATTTTAATTAATTTAACTTACACGTGTTTTCGGTCAGGTGTTTATCCATGTGCACCTTGTTCTATCTATTATTATTTTAAATAACAAAATTATTATTATTTCATTTTTGTTATTTAATAATAATAATAGATAGAACATTGTACACATAGATAAACTCCTGACCGAAACACGTGTAAGTTAAATTAATTAAAATATCCTATTTCATCCATTCAATACTTTCTTTCCTTTATTTCTCTTTTCAAAATATATATATATATATTTTTGGGAGAATATGTGCTTAATTGAAGTCATACCTAATTTGAAAATTAATTAGTTGATAATTAATGAATTAGGCGAATATATCTGTTTTAAATGTGAAGCGTAAACAAATCGAGAAAAAGTCATTCTCTGTTTACGCTTCACATTTAAAACAGATATATTCGCCTAATTCATTAATTATCAACTAATTAATTTTCAAATTAGGTATGACTTCAATTAAGCACATATTCTCCCAAAAATTGTCGGCATAGCCATATCAAACAAACTGTTTGCATACTTTCATATATATATATATATATATATATATATATATATATATATATATATATCCTATACTGTATATGTGAAACAGTTTTATTTATATATTAATATGCTATTTTAAATGAGACATTTAAATGTCTCTATAATAGTGATGGTGGGTCAGAAGTCAGGGTGTGGTTAATAACTCTGTACAGTTATTAACTAATATTATACGTTTGACCCATTCTGAACTTATTGTGTATGAAGGTGTGTGCACAGTAAAACTAATAAATCATACCCTAATGGTTTATGTACCTATAATATCTATTTGCTAGTATATCTCACAGTACATTTAGTACATCTATCTATCAGTACTTTTAGAATCTATATCTCTCAATATATCTACCTACATATCTATCTACCTATTAACCAGTATATCTAGCAATCAATCAATCAATATATTTAGAATATCTATATATCTATCAGTATATCTATCTATCAATCAGTATATTTAGAATATCTATATATCTATCAGTATATCTATCTATCTATCTATCAACCAGTATATCTAGCAATCAATCAATCAGTATATTTAGAATGTCTATATATCTATCAGTATATCTATCTATCTATCAACCAGTATATCTAGCAATCAATCAATCAGTATATTTAGAATATCTATATATCTATCAGTATATCTATCTACCTAATTATAGTATATTCTATCCATCTATATAACAGTATAAGGGCCGGGTTAGCTCAGTCGGTAGAGCGTTCAGTTAGAAACCACAAGGTTCCTAGTTCAATACCCGCCCTCGCAACTCAGCGTATGAGTAGCACAAGGATCTGTGCGGTAAAGTAAGGAGCTGATGGTAGGTGTGGCGCTCCACCGCAGACGCTAAAATAATCTCCTTGTTCTAGCGCTGGTGAAAAGGGGATAGACTCCCTCGCTGCATGGCTGATACCGACATTAGGCCGCCCGATGACTAAGATATATCTATCTAACCAATTATAGTATATTCAGTATACCTATCTATCTATCTATCATCTTTATATATCTTTCAGTATATCTATCTATCTATCTATAATCTCTATATATCTTTCAGTATATCTATCTATCTATCTATCAACCAATCAATCAGTATATTTAGAATATCTATCTACCTATAGTATATTCTATCTATCTATCTATCTATCAGTATAGAATCTCTATCAATATATCTATCAGTATATCTATCTAACTGATTGCATTATATTCAATATAACCCTCACTCTATCGGTATATTTAGAATCTCTATCAATGTATATCTTTCAGTATATATACCAACTTACTTACCAGTAAATTCAGTATAACTATTTATCTGTATATTTAGAATATCTATCTATCATTATCTCTATTTAGCTACCTATCTACCAGTATATCGATCAATCAATGAATCAGTATATTTAGAATCTATCTATATATCTATTAGTGAATGAAAGAACAAAACTCAGACAAAAATGTGTAGTATATTTCGCTGGAATACTGAATTCAGCTTCTTCAGCTTTTATTGAATCATTAGGATCATTTCCTTATTTTACCTCATTCTGTCGGATTCATTCCAACCCCCTTTTCCTCATATTTATCAGTATATCTATCTAATTATAGTATATTCTATCCATTTATATAACAGTATATTTAGAATTTCTATATCTCTATCACCAGTGTATCTATCTAACCAATTACAGTATATTCAGTATATCTATCTATCTATCATCTCTATGTATCTTTCCATATATCTATCAACTATGTAGATTATGTCTTTCAGTATATCTATCTATCTATCATCTCTATATATCTTTCCATATATCTATCATCTATGTAGATTATGTCTTTCAGTATATCTATCTATCTATCTATCAGTTCATTTAGAATCTATATCTATATATCTATCAGTATATCTATGTACCTACTTATTATATTCAGTATACCTATTTATCTATCTGTATATTTAGAATATCTATCAGTATGTTTAAAATATCTATCTAGTTCAGTTCATATCTACTCTCTCTATATATATGTATATATAGATTTATATATATATACATACATATCCACACATGATTGATGAAGGAATCTGTAATCTAACAGAATTATTAGCTGAATTTTTATATAAAACTCTCTCTGTATATTCAATGTGTTTTATTAATATCCACCACTGGATTAAGTGCCTTGACAAGCAATGGGATTATGTTCAAAAATAAATATTTGTTTCCTAAAATTAATGCGTGTCTAATCAAGCTAAAGACATTGATATTGGGTAAGGGTAAACTGTGGAAGTGACAGGAGAGTATATATATATATATATATATATATATATATATATATTTTCATTCCACCTTTTCATACTCATATATATATATATATATATATATATATATATATATATATATTTTCATTCCACCTTTTCATACTCATATATATATATATATATATAACCAATTACAATAACTTAACTAACTAGTAATAAATCACCAAGTAGGCCTGAGCCTATTCTAGTAGCGACCAGGTTTGAATTCAGAGTTTTCCTTCTCCTAGACTGGTTGCCTAACCAAGGTTAAAGAGCCCAGTCTGCCCTACTATTTACCCATAGCTGGAGGGAGAATAGTTGGATTCATACCTCTCCCAAGGGTATTTGTGCTATGTGAACTATGGCTTCATCCAGGAATTGAACTCGGGTCAACGAGTCCATTTCCTACGTATATTCAATATACCTCTATCAGTATACTTAGATAATATATCTATATATCTTTCAGTATATCTACCATATCTATCTAGCTTTCAGTATATCTACCCATATCTATCTATCTTTCAGTATATCTACCTATATCTATCTATCTATCTTTCAGTATATCTACCAACTTAGTTACCTGTAAATGACTATTTATCTATGTCTAATCAAGCTATAGGCTTATTGGTATCAGGTAAGGGTTAAACTGTGGAAGTGACAGGAGAATCAATAACCTTATAACACACTACAATACTGCCCTCTTACATCTGCCCCAACTCCATTATTATTATTATTATTATTAGGAGCAACATCATAATGAAGACTGTTGAAAGTTACTGCTACTGTTTTTTGCAGTAGCTGTAAGATACTATTATTTACTACCTGTCCCATAATAGTAGTTACGTTTTCATATATATTTTATACATTAAATGTAGCAAATATTATGGGACAGAGATAATGTGTACACTGTATAGACTATTAGTTACCTGTCTATCTTTAGTTTTAAAATGGACTAATTTTAAATGCTACAAGTAATAGAGTGTAATTACCTGATACCTCTGATTATAAGACTATTTTTATACCTTTTTTTAAATCTTTCAAATAGTGTGAATATATAGCGTGTTTTAAAAAAATTGATATTATCTAGTTTAAATGATCTCAAATTTGAACCGTATAAGTAGAAATAACTCACAATTCTATGTTTAATTTTTTTTTTCTTTTCAGGTATAAAAATGTCAGAAATAGAATTTTGAGTTTTTTCTACACATGCTGTTAAAATTTGAGATCATTTGAACGAGAATTAGTCAAGTTATTAGATAACGAAATTATATCAATTTTTCTGAAACACCATGTATATTAAAAAATATCTAGTAAATTTGTCTCTTATTTCTATGAAAAACTATTTGAACTTGAGATTCGGAGTATTAAACAAGGTTTTGATTCTTACCTATTAGAACTAGTTGAGTTTAAAGTTAAATATATTTTTATTTTTAAATTCTTTATTTAAAAAATCGTGCATTTTCCAGAGATGTTATCATTGAAAAAGATATTTCTTTATTTCCGGATTCGGTTTTAATCATTGACTTCTAAAATAAAAATCGTGTATCTAGAATCTCTAAATAGGCGTAATAATATTGTTTAAACGGTACTTTATCACGAAAACAAATGTAAATGAATATAAAATCTTCCTTTTAACTCGATTTTTCTTAGTGTTTTAAAAAAAATCATTTGAAATCTGAAAGATGAAACATACATTACCTATTAACATTATTAAGACCTCGTGCTAAAAAATACTCCAAATTTTGTACATATCAATCAATTGTAAATAATATCCTTTTTTTTCGATTAAAAATATATAAATACATCCATGTGCACTTAAAAAACATTCATATATAAAAACCAGACAGATGAATGTATTTAATAAATACATATTTGTTATTTTTAAAACGATATATAATCCATTAAAGAAACGAACACAGTAACTTCCTCGTCTAGCAAGCCTCTTGGTGGCTTCCGGGAACAATGGAGAAAATTCTGTCACATGGGAACCTAATTTTGACTTGAGTTCTACGCAGAAAAAATATTGCTAATAAATAAATCTAAAAGCTAATATCGATATAAAACATTTTAAAAATTACGTACTAGTATTTTAATAAGATACGAAAGGTGGAAAATATTTTTTTTAAGTGATTTTTAGATAGTAAATATTATCTTTTATTGTTTCGTATTTCGTGGGTTTTAATAAAAATTAAAGATGTTCCAGTAGTTTCTTTTAATTATTGAAGAGCGTTAATTATGTTAGTCGATAGCTTTAATAATAAAAAATGAATTTATTTATCCTTCTGATTTCAACTTTTGTAAAACCAAAGAAAGCTAGGCGCAAGAAACTTAATGATTTTATTTACGTTAGTTTGTTGGTTTTTTTACAAATTTACTGCGTGATTTTTTATATTTTTGAAATATTGAAAACAGTTTTCAAAACAGTTTTAAGAATCTTAGTTTAAATTTTATTTCTCTCCCAGAAATAATTCTGTTAGTTGAAAAGATTTTTCTATATAATATATTTAACATTTAAAAGTATTTTATATTGCTGTGTAACCAGTGTCGTTATAGTATAACGGTTACTAACACTCATTTAAATTTCCAAAGTTTCTTCTGGAAAAACTTTGCCTACTCGTGTTTATTTAAAAAAATTTTTTATATATATATACGGATAGACTTTTCTTTTGTTATGTCGTTTTATTTAAGAAAAAAAAAAACTAAAACAAAAAGTTTTATAACAATTAAGTCACTACCCATGATCCTGTGCTAAAAAGGAAAATGTCCACGTGTTAATTTACTTAACTTTATTGAAACAATAAGGTAATTAACTAAAAAACATTACACACTTCCCTTTTCTTAATGACAAAGACATAAAAAAAACATAACTTCGTACTGATTAGCTTTGTATGAATAAGCAGACGGCAAGTTTGCAATCACTTTACCCAACTTTTCAAGGGACCCATTTTATCATTACTGGAATACAAATTAAAATGGTCCTTCTAAAAATGCCATTTTACTTCACCTTTTATTTATTTATTTTCAAAAAATATTTAGACATATTTCAATTTGATCGTAAAAAAAATACTTAAATAAATCTAGCCCCTAATGCAACAAGAAAAAAGCACCTCGCATAGTAGTAAATGGTCAGAGTTAGTCTATCAGGCCATTGTTGGTGAGTACAATTCTAAAAGTATGTTCCATAGTCCTGTCCTTGTACCAAACAAAACAAAGCTTGGTAAATGACAACAATGAAACGCCAGAAATATAACGTGATTAATGAATTGACCCTTAACCCACCCCGGGGTGAAATGACAGATTTTGTGTATTTGACAGTAAAATTCTTATTGACAAAGTCAACCAGTACCAAAAGCTTTAATTTGTTTAAATAATGAATGCCATAAAGTTAAAGGTTCATCCCTTTTTTTTTTCATTGATTTATGAAATATATACATGTTTGGTCACCTACTCAAATCGTAGCTGGCACTTTTTGGTCACGTGGTGTCGAAACGCGGGAAGCACAGAATGAACTGAATTTTTGTGAGCTAGCTGTTTTTCTTTCTTTCTTTCTGTTTCTGTTTCTTTCTTCCTTTTTTTCTTTCCTTCTCTCTTTCTTTCTTTCTTTCTTTCTTTTTATTTATTTATGATTCCTTTGTTTATTATGATTCTCAATTTTAGATTAAAGAACAATAAAATGATTAAAATTAAGAGTTTCTTTTCTTTTGTGTGTAAATATACGTTTTCCTTACTTTTTATAAGCTTTTTATTGCATTAAAAGAATAACAATGACGCAGTTATTTGTCTTTCGATTGTTGAACTTAAAAAAAAAACGCCAGCTTTGGAAAAAAAAAATGACTTAGCTTAATAAAACCCATCATACATCAATAACAAAACCAAACAATTCTTTGATGTATAAAATAAATAAATAAACACTCTTTTCATTCATTCGGCTATTCAGGAGATATTATCTGATTTTATAACTCATTTAATTATAAAATCAGATATTATCTTTAACAAACTAAAAAAAAAAGTTTCCACTTTTTAGTTTCTTACTAATACTAGACGACGCGTAAACCTGTTGGGTTCCGGTTGCAAACTGCGGTCCATGATAATATTGATGCTTCTATTCAGGAAGCGGCGGAGGATTTCATAGTTATCTCAGTTATATCGAGAATTTGAATTGATTTAAAAATGACGTTCAGCGCGGCGCAGACCCTAAAAAAATTATCATTTAGATGGAAATTTAGCAGGAAATTAAAGAGTATTTAAAATGTATATTAACTGTTCCAGTAAAATCTTATGTCCATTTCTTCCTATATATATATATATATATATATATATATATATATATAGGGCTGGTGCTAGAGTCTCCCCCCCCCAATCTGTTATCCCCTCCCCAGTCTATGATACGGGGCCCTCACTATACATGTCAATTTTCATAAAGTAGTATTCATAGAAAATATATGAAACCCATCCTTCAGGGACCCAAAGCAGGCATGGGCCCACTTCAGTTGGGGGGGGGGGGATAGTACGCGCTGGTGATATATGTATTGTATATATTATTCTATTCCTTCCTATCTATTCTTTTCAGTCTATTAATATCTATCTATCTATCTGTGTCCGTCTATTCATATCTATCTCCGTCTATTCATAACTATCTATATCTCTGTCTATTCATAACTATCTATCTATCTCTGTCTATTCATATCTATCTATCAATCTATCTATCTATCTAGCTGTCCCCGTCTATTCAAATATATCTATCTATCTATCTATCTATCTATCTATCTATCTATCAGTCCCCGTCTATTCAAATATATCTATCTATCTATCTATCTATCTATCTATCTATCTATCTGTCCCCGTCTATTCAAATCTATCTATCTATCTATCTATCTATCTATCTATCTATCTATCTATCTATCTATCTATCTACGTCTCTATTCATATCTATCTATCTATCTATCTATCTATCTACGCCTCTATTCATATCTATCTATCTACGTCTATCTATCTATCTATCTATCTATCTATCTATCTATCTACGTCTCTATTCATATCTATCTATCTATCTATCTATCTATCTATCTATCTATCTATACGTCTCTATTCATATCTATCTATCTATCTATCTACGTCTCTATTCATATCTATCTATCTATCTATCTATCTATCTACGTCTATTTAACTAAAGCGCATCGCGTAGTGTAATAGCTAACACGCTCGGTTAGCAAACCACCATTACCGAATTTGAGTCTCAATAGGTGCTCCACACAACCAGCCTTGTGCCACAACCAAGCAAAGCTTAATAAATATCTATCTACCTAACGAAAGCTTGCGACAGAATTAGTGCTAAAACTAACAAGGACTGTATTGTTATTTATATCTCGTTAAATTGACACGAGTTGGTTCTCTTATTTCTGTTAGTTTAAATAATGAGACTTGTTACCGTATGTAGTCTAGGTTAAAAGCGTGATAAGGGTAACCCGAAACCGAACTCTTTTAGACCTTATTTTTCCGATGCAGGTATCATTGGGGAATGAGAACGGTTTTGTTAAACGGACCAAGCTTTGGCCCCTTTAACAAAACTTTTCTCAGTCTCCAATGATATCTACATCGAGAAAATTTCGGTCTAAAAATTTCGGCCTCAGGTTACCCTTACCGCGCTTTCAACCTGGGCTAGTAAGCATACGTTTTTAAATATGTAAGAGCGAAATCTTGTACTAAAAAAAGGGGGGTATTTTTGCTTTAATTTTATCATGTGGTTCATATTTGAAATTGTAAGTGCCTTACAAACAAAGAAAGTGTTTTTTTTGTGTTTTTTTATATTCTAATACGAATAATAGCACACTTAAAACTTTAGATATTTTTGAATATTCAAGTGGGTGGTTTTTATAAAAATTATAGCCTGAGTTCGTCGAGGTGTTAACCCAAGTATTTCCTTTAGCCTAGGGCAATAGGATTATTTGGTTGTGCGTAAATTCTCAAAATAATATACAATCTGTAAGTTATAACTATGACCTGGCCTATTATTTGTTCTTTATAGCAGGGTTTCTTAACGGGGGCCATATGGTCTATTAGGGTCCATGAGATTTTTTGGTGGGCCACAAGGCCAAATTTGAAAAATGGGAAGCACAAAGGACCAAGTGAGGACCACAAAAATTTAGGACCCACACAAAAAAAAATACATGGAGTATTTTGTAATTAATAGTTATTATTTAAGATAAAATATTAAACTGATTATTTAGTTAACTTAAAATGTTAAATAAATCTAAGACATTTTATTAACATAAATATTTAATTGTATTTTAAAATCTGATCAATGAAAATTACTAAGTTGACGGACAGTGCGCGAAGGAGAAGTGGGGAGGTAAAAACTCAAGTTGGCATGGGGGAGGGGGGCACAAAGAACTCGTATTAGGTTGAAGGGAGCCATGTCCAAAAAAGGTTGAGAAACACTGCTTTAGATAGAGCATGAAAATTATGCTCATTTTCGACTTTAAATAAAAATTTTAATATGATTTTAAAATTGTTTACATGGGCATTATAATCAATATTAAAAATCTCATTATGCTCGCATGTGCGTATTCCGTATGTATGTGTGGGAAACCGTATCTCCCTTCAAACCCCCAGCTCTACTCCCCAAACCCCGGGTCTACCGCCCCCCCAAAAAAAACAGCACATTACAGCGAGTTATTCATTTGTTTATTATTTTGTTTATTTAGATTTTTACTTACTAGGGTAAGTCAGAGCATTTTAATGTAATACTGATCTGAAAATTGATTTGTTCGCTACGTAACTTAACGAATAAAGCAATTTTCGGTCAAATTTGCAAACGAATTATCATTTTGTGGGGCTTCTGGCTGCACTGAACGACATTTTTTTTATTATCCAAATTACAGAGATACCCCCGAAATACTAATTAGAAATCACCCTTTCTTAGATAGAAGCAACAATATCATTATGGACCTCTATTACAACGATGTAACCCACTAGGTTGTCAACTAATATATATATATATATATATATATATATAATATATATATATATAATGTCAAATTTATTCCATATATATATATATAGATAGATAGATAGATAAATAGATAGATATATAATGTCAAATGTATTCTATATATATATTCAGAAATAAATAAAACAATTGCTTAAGCAAAAAAAAAAGAATTAATCTCTTCTTTTTTATAAGGAAGCTCTGAATTTTGAAAAGGCAAAATTAAAACTGTCTTAGATCTTAAACATTTTAACTTTTATACAATTACATTATTGTACATTCTAATTTAGGAAAAAGGATGGTGAGCTCACACAAAAAAAAAAGACTTATAGTTTTTTGTTGTTTTTTTTCTTTCGCTTTTTTTTCTTTTCTTTTTCTTTTTTTTTTTTTTTTTGCTATTTCATTTGTTAAATATAGTGTTGCGTGTGTATTAAATGCTTTTTAGAAAAATCCTGATAGCTATGTGGTGTGAGGACAGACAGGAATGGCTGTAGTAGCAGTCATAGTAATCACACCACTCTATACAGGTATTACCAGATGTTTCCATTGCAAATATAGCACGATTTTTTTTTCAGTAATAGTTTTGTATGCACAAGCAGCCCGCCTACCAAACGGGCACTCTCTTGTTTGTCTGTAAAACGTGTGTGTGTGTGTGTGTATGCGTGTGAGGAAAGAAAGAGAGAGAGAAAAAACTGCCAGTATTGTAGAATGTAAAGTGCTTTCCTTTCCTTCTTTTTTCTCTTCTTTCTTTTCTGTCTTTTTTTTTTTTAATGCTGGAATTGTATGTTAGGAAGCGCACAGAAAGTCTTTCCAATCCTTTCTATTGAACTCATATATTAGATTATTGTCTTTTTTGTTGTTGTTGTTGTTGTTTTGTTTAAGAAACAAGAGTTGTAGAAACAGCTTTCTTGAAAACAGCTAATACAGCACACTAAGTAGAGTTAAGTTTGATATACGTTTTCGTCTCTCAATAGAAGTTATTCTTTACCACTACCCCCCCACACATTCCTTTTTTGTCTTTTTAGACAGATTTGTATAAACACCTTAAAAGCATCTGGTTCTCATTTAAATTTAAGAAAATACAGGAATAAAATCTACAATTACTTATTAAAAGACACTCCAACGCATAATAAAATGATCAGCCAGCTTGTAAGTTATCACTGGATACTCCATACTGCTGGCCTTGTGCCAAACAAAGCTAAGCTTAGTAAATAACCACAATTAATTATGAAACATTTCATCTAAAAAGAAACGAAAAGAAAACACCAAATCCAAAACGAACATTTCAACTAGTTGCCTTCCCAACAGATAAAAATGCGACACATGATTGGTTTTAACGATGTATCAACTTGTCTAGGGTTATTTTATGCCTTGATGTTAGGAAATCGAGTTCATTAGGCTGAACTTGCACAAAGGTATCAACATTAGGGTAACCCAGGAAAAACAGAACCCACATTTAAAAAAAATAAAAGTCCATTTTAATTATGGGAGACTAGGGTTAGGGTTTAAAGTGTAGGGTTAGAATTAGGGTTAGGATTGGGGTTTAGGGTTAGTTTAATGGGAAAATGAATAAATAATTTGGGTTCTGTTTTTTTTTCTGTATACCGGTGACTCAGAAAAAACAGAACCCACAAATTTTGTAATAAAACTGTTAATTTTAACTAGGGTTAGGGGGATTAAGGATAGTTTAATGGGAAAATAAAAAAGATAATTTGGTTCAGTTTTTTCTGGGTCACCCTAATTTTGACACCTTTGTGCAAGTTCAGCCGTTCATTATACGTTTATATTTATATTTTTTGTGTACTTGTGTCTTTGTCATATAACTGCAAAAAAAAAAACTTCGGGTAGGACGTGACACAACATCTATTTTTTAAACAGGGTAAAGCTGCTTTGGTGAGATTTTTTCTTTTCATAAATTGGTTTCCTAACCAAGGCCAAAAATCCCAGTCTGTCCTATTGTAGTAGTAGTAGTAGTAGTATTTACGTTGTCCGAATTATTTAGATAAAATACAAGGTGTCCCAAAATAATGTATACACTCGTGTCAATTGAGTATCCTCCATTATCAACGGTTAGTCAAATCTGAAATAGAAAAAAAAAGTATTATTAACTATTAATATTTAAAGAGTGTATACATTATTTTGGGACACTCCGTATTTCCATTTCGTTATTATTTTTTATTATGTTTTCATCTTATTTTCGCGTTATGTTATCATATACTTAGCTGGGTCTATTTTGATACAAGTATGGTGCACCCAGTGCGAATCAAGCTCACTAACAATGGTCCGCTTGTCTAGATTGCTAACCATTACACCGCGTGATGCGTCCTGCCATTTACTAATCTTAGCTTAGTTTGGCACAAGGTCAGGAATATAGAGCACCCAGTGAAAATCGAACACACATGGATCTGTTAGCTAAATTCGTTAATCATTACATCCAATTAGTCGTGTGGAGCACCCCTTCATCACCATTACTCTCATGTCCACTCTGACCCGGAGTGGTAGTACCTGTTAGGGTCCGATATATATATTTACCAACCCCTCCGCACGAGCAGGGTGCGACACAAGGTCAATTTCTTACGCGGAGTTTAACAGGTTTGAAGTCAGAGTTTTCCTTCTCCTAGACCGGTTGCCTAACCAAGGTTATAGAGCTTAGTCTGTCCTACTATTTATCCATAGCTGGAGAGAAAGAGTAGGATTCGTACCTTTCCCAAGGGTATAACCTTGGTTAGGCAACCGGTCTAGGAGAAGGAAAACTCTGAATTCAAACCTGTTGAACTCCGCTTAAGAAATTGACCTTGTGTCACATCATGCTCGTGCGGAGGGGTTGGTAAATATATATAATGGGTTAAATAGAAGAAAAATGAGTTTAAAAAAATGTGTTTAAAAAGAATTGAGTTGAAAACAAATTTGAATGCCCACCAAGCATAAACAGAACAAAACGTCTTCTGCATAAAATAACCCAACAAGGGTTGATATGCCGTAAAATCTAACGAAACAAGCAAACCAAATCTAAATAGTCGTTTGTGTGTTAAATAAAAAAAGCGATTTAAATGAACTCTCAAGGGCACGAAGCATCATCCCATCTAACCCTTTTTCTCTAGGCGTTTCGTCCAAGTGGTGCAACCATTCAGTAGTACTGTCACAGCTTCAGCCTGGAAGAATTCAGAGAGATGACCTTACAGTAACAAGACTAAATAAATAACAACGAAATAAAGATAAATGATTCCCAACCCTATTGCCCTTACGGCAAGCTCCAACCCCTTTTTATCATATGGGTGCTAGAAGGCGGTGTCTGCAGGTCTACATGTCCTGGGAATGACGTTAAACTCTATCTGATGGTGAGGTTCCAGTTTTGGAGGTTTGTGGAATGTGGAGCACCCCATTCATCACCATTGCTCCTTGGTCCACTCTGACCCGGAGTGGTAGTACCTGTTAGGGTCCCATCTATGGGTTAAATAGAAAAATGTATTTATAAAAAAATTGTATTATCCATTAAGAATTGATTTATTTCAAAACTTTATCGGCATTAAATGACCCACTGAGGTTGATATGCCGTAAAACAAAACAAACCAAACAAAAAGATAAATGAATAACTTGAACTGAAATTTTTTTTTGCTTTTGTGACGTAATTAGCTCATTTTTGTTGGTAAATATATTTATTTTTAAGAAAAGTTAACTTTTTGGGTGGGTGGTTTGATTCGTTGTGTGGCTAGAGTTACCGGTTCGTGAAAAGGTCAAGTTTTATAACAAGACAATCCCGGCTGAGGATAATTATAAACAATCCCAACAAAGCAATCACTTCTTTCAATAAAAGACAGACAGACAGAAAGAAAGAAAGAAAAACAGGTTATTAGAAAAAAAAAGAAAGAGACTGAAAATGAATGATAAAAAATATCAAGTCATTTTCGATCTCATTTTCCCAGAGAAACCTGTTTCGGTTTTCCTTTTTCTTCTATTTTTAAACAAACGATGTTCTAAAACAAAATATGCAAATTAGCTAACCCTATTAGGAAAAGGAAATCGTTACCTTTATCAAGTGGTATAGCAGCTACCCAAAAACTTGTTTGAAGAAGGAAGAAGTGTTGGTTTTGGCGACACATTATCATGTAGAATCGAGACCAGGACTGCGTAGAAACCACAATCCAACAACTCGAAGACTAAACAAAAAAGAGCAAAGACAGATTACTTATGGCGGCCAACAATAGTAGATGTGGCATATGGACAAACAGAAAAACAACAAGAATTGACAAGAAAGAGATAACCTGCCATCTCGTGGATTTTGCTGTCCCAACCGATCACCGAGTGAAAACGAAAGCGAAAAGATAGACAAATACTTGGACCTTGCCAGAGAACTGAGGAAGCTGTGGAACATGAAGGTGAAGGTCGTACCAATTGTAATTGGTGCCCTTGGAACAATCCCCAAAGCACTGGAAAAGAATTTGGGTGAACTGGAAACCAGAGGAAGAATCGAGACCATCCAAACTACGGCACTGTTGGTGTCAGCTAGAATACTCAGAAGAGTCCTGGAGACCTGAGGAGACTTGCTGTCACTCCAGTGAACCACCAGCTACGGCAGGTGTGAAAAACAATAATATAATAATAGACAATTCAGCAAGCCAATCTCGCAGACCATTGTTTGTGAGTTCGATCCTTATTGTTTTATAATACTAGCTTAAATATGGATTGAAATAATTACATACTTTCAATTGGCGCCAGCAATCGGTGTTCAAATCCCTGTATTAGCAAGGCTTTGGTTATGAAATGGTTATCATCCTAGTAAATGGACACAGCAACTCGAGTTCAAATCCTGGACGAGGCTGTTTGCTTTCACATAACGCTTATACTCTTGGGAAAGGTATATATCCAACTGTTCTCCCTCCAGATATTAGTAAATATTAGGGCAGATTCGGCTCTAACCTTGGTTAGGCAACCAGTCTAACAGAAAGAAAATTCTGAATTCAAAACTGTTAAACCCCGCTTAAGAAATTGACCTCGTGTCACATCCTGCATGTGCGGAGGGGTTGGTAAATATATATACCAATTACTCAAAAGCTTGTTTAAAGCAGGATGTAGTGGTTGTTTTGGCGTCACAATATTATGTATAATCGAGACAAAAACAAATAGTTATGCAAGCCAATCTCACAGACAATTGTTTGTGAGTTCGATCCTTATTATTTTATAATACTAAAGTAAATCTGCATATGGATTGAAATAATTACATACACTCGATTGGGGTTAAGTCGGTGTTCGAGTCCCTGTATTAACAGTAATTTCAGTTTTGAAAGCAAAAAAAGGTCTTACATATTGGGAGATTGGCACTGGAGAATTATTTTTTACTTCTGTTTGGCTTTCTGTCTGAGTATCTATCTATCTTATCTATCTATCTATCTATCTCTGTTTATATCTATCTATCTATCTATCTATCTTACTGTGTTTATATCTATCAATCTATCAATCTATCTCAACCTGTTCATATCTATCGATCTCTCTACCTATCTCAGTCTGTTCATATCTATCTATCTATCTATCTATCTATCTATCTCTGTATCTATCTATCTATCTATCTATCTTACTGTGTTTATATCTATCAATCTATCAATCTATCTCAACCTGTTCATATCTATCGATCTCTCTACCTATCTCAGTCTGTTCATATCTATCTATCTATCTATCTATCTATCTATCTATCTATCTCTGTTTATATCTATCTATCTATCTATCTATCTATCTTACTGTGTTTATATCTATCAATCTATCTCAACCTGTTCATATCTATCGATCTCTCTACCTATCTCAGTCTGTTCATATCTATCTATCTATCTATCTATCTATCTATCTATCTATCTTACTCTGTTTATATCTATCTATCTATCTATCTTACATATCTATCAATCTATCATCTATCTCACCTGTTCATATCTATCGATCTCTCTACCTATCTCAGTCTGTTCATATCTATCTATCTATCTATCTATCTATCTATCTCAGTCTGATCATATCTATCTATCTATCTACCTGTCTATCTTACTCTGTTTATATCTATCTATCTTACTCTGTTTATATCTATCAATCTATCTCAGCCTGTTCATATCTATCGATCTCTCTACCTATATCAGTATGTTCATATCTATCTATATATCTATCTATCTATCTATCTCAGTCTGATCATATCTATCTATCTATCTATCTATCTATCTATCTCTATCTATTTCAGTCTGTTTATATCTATCTATCTATCTATCTATCTATCTACGGCCATAATTACCTATAATTCAGACCGTCCAAGGGTTAAAATATCTAATTGTCTCGGCCGATGCTTTGATCTGATAGAATTCCTTTTTGAAGATAATTACGTTACCCCTGTTTAAAAATTACGAAAATTAACTTTAAACACACGTAAATTATCCTAATTAAAATCGCTAATGAAATTAATATCTTAGTACAAAAGAAAACCTATATCTGTGCATACAAATATTTGAGCAAGCTATATATGAAGACAATAACAGATTAGGAAAAATCCATCAAAATGTGTGGAATGTGTTGGAAAAGTGAATAACGAACACAAAGAATTAAATTGGTGATTTATGAGGATGTGCGTCCCGGTCTCCTGCCTCAGAAATTGCTACCCGGTGACTATTAAAATAACGTCCCCAGCTATGTCGTCTCGATGGTGTTACTTGAAAGAAAACAACCAACTTAGGGCGTTAAATGTATTTTAGAGGGGGTGGGTACTGGCCCTCGCCAACACAGCGAATGAGTAGCACAGGGATCTGTGCAGTAAAGTAATGAGCTAATGGTAGGCGTGGCGCTCCACCTCAGACCCCAAAACAATCTCCTTGGTCTAGCGACAGTAAAAGGAGGATAGACTCCATCGCTGTCTGGTTCATACCGACAATAGACCACTCCGAGCATTAGAATACTGTAATATTAGAAATGCTTTTACAAGCACACACACACACACACACACACACACACACACACATATATATATATATATATATATATGCTCCCCATCCCCCTGGGGTTGTGCACTTTGGAGGGGATTTCGCTGATGACCGCCAACTAAAGCGTAAACGCAACGCTCTCCTAGAAAAGGGGTGGAGCACTCTATGACGGCCTTTACATACATAGAGATGTGTGTAATAACAGTTAAAATCCCCTTCGCATCCTGTGGGTGACGATGGCCAAGTGGTTAAACTGTCCGACTGATGCTAAATCGATCGGAGTTCTATCTCGGCTGTAGGTAGCTCAGAAAATGTCTAGCCACTCTGAAGAGACTTGATAAGTCGAAGCACGTGTCTGTGGATGACACACACACCACACACACACACTCTCTCTCTTCTCTCTCTCTCTCTCTTCTAATATATATATATATATATATATATATATATATATATGATAAGTTGTAAACAAGGTATGTTTGGAATGGCTTTTTTGCCGACAATTTTTGGGAAAATATGTGCTTAATTAGAGTCGTACCTAATTTTGAAAATTAATTAATTAATAATGAATTAGGCGGGAATGCCTATTTAAATGTATGGCTAAACAAATCGAGAAAAATCAATCTCTGAGGCCGAAATGTACATACAGAGATTGATTTTTTTCGATTTGTTTAGCCATACATTTAAATAGGCATTCCCGCCTAATTCATTATTAATTAATTAATTTTCAAAATTAGGTACGACTCTAATTAAGCACATATTCTCCCAAATATATATATATATATATATATATATATATATATATATATATATATATATACCAAGTTTAGTTTCTTTCAGTAATTCTTAGTGCTAATATGATTTTCCTGTCTTGAGAATCAGCATTTGTCTTGGCACGAACATCGCCCACTGGCGCTGGTAAGAGATAAACGACTAAAGCCAACAAATGATCCCCTGTGTACACACGTGTACGCACGTAAGTATGTGGTTATATGCTTTTCAGATACATGTGTGTAACGACACACACACAGATTTTAGGCAAACCACTTTCCCATAATTATCTTCCAATTAGCACAGGAAGTTGACTTCCGGTCAAGTCATCCTTAAAGCACCCGTTTCCCGCTCGATCATTTAACTTAAGCAACGATGAGCTTACTTAGTAGTTGGATGAGCGACAACAGCCGTTAGCGACTTGAGGCCTGTGTGTGTGCCAGACTTAACGAATGTCCAGTAAATCCTAAGTATAATATATGTGGAAATTAAATAATATAGACATGGGAGAGTGGTTCACCCATGCACTTTATTTCACGTCATAGTATGTAAGTCATTATATATTTTTCTTAAGGTTTCTGGTAACAAAAACGAACGCATTGAGCAATGGATTTGCGTCTTTTCTAATAACCTTAGTAATTCGAATTTCAACAGTATTCAAACTCTGTAGCTGTATATATATATATATATATATATATATATATATATATATATAGTCAACGACGAAATTGTTGGTACACCCATCAATTTTTAATATTTTTATGCATTTCTCAGATACTAATGCTTGCATAATACCAGTGTCATAAGTAAGTGATAGTTACCTCCCCTATTTAATTATTACCTTCCCTTTGGGGAACTCTTTGGTGTTTCTAAGAGTGTATAAGCTCTCAGTAAACTGTAACATTATTCTAAGTAGAATAAACCTTTCTTAAGCCTATCCGTGTTTTCGTTTGACAATACAACCAGATTCTTTATAAAAATAAACACATTTGTTTGTTTACTTAACCTCATACTGTCGTGTAGCAAGTCAATAAAAAGTGGAATATAAATAAGTTTCAAAACATACGAAGAATATGGGAATGGCGAGCTAATGTAACGGTTAGAGACTTCACCTGTCAGCTTGACAGTCGAGGTTTCGAGTCACACACGGAGCAGTCTCCCATGTCTATAACCTAATAATGTACATTCAGGGATTGACTTTTTCTCGATTTGTTTAGCCTTACATTTGAACACATATGCCCGCCTAAATTCATTAATTATTAATTAATTAATTTTCAAAAAATTAGGTATGACTTAAAGCCATATAAAAATAAACACATTCGTTTGTTTACTTACCCTCATAAGTTAATAAGCAAAAAAAAAACAAAAAAAAACGGAATGTAAAACTGAATTTTCAGAACAATAGGTTAAAAACAATAAATTTGACAGGCGGATTAAGTAAAACAAAAACAAAAAAAAATTATTCGTACAATATGAAAAAATATTCGTACAGCATGCATGAAAAATTATTCGTATAGCATGAAAAATTATTCGTACAGTATGAAAATTTGAAGAGAAAAATGAACATTCCTTGTAATATGATTTGTCAATAGCATGGTCTCTCATCTTTATAACTACCTGCAATCGTTTTCCAAAGTCTTTGATGAGATCTGAACAAGTCTTTTCTGGAATTTTCTTTCATTCTTCAATGGTTACAACGTTCTAATTTCTGAATGCTTTTTGTTGGCCTACGATTTATTCGAACTTTCAATTCTTGTCATAGATTTTCAATAGGATCAAAATCAGGACGCATTAGATTCAGAGAAATGCATAAAAAACATTTAAAATTAATGGCTGTAGGAATAATTTCGTCATTGACTATATATATGGTCATCCACAAACATTCATACTGACACGTGTTTCGACTTATCAAATCTCTTCAGTGTGGCTAGACATTTTGTAAGCTACCTACAGCTGGAATTGAAATCTGATCGGTTGGATGTCAGTCCGGCACCTTAACCATTAGGCTGTCTTCACTTACAGAATGGGAAGGGGATTTTTAACTGTTTTAATACACACATCGCTTTGTGTGTAAAGGCCGTCACAGAGTGCTCCATTCTTATATATATATATATATATATATATATATATATATATATATATTAGGGGGAGAATATGTGCTTAATTGAAGTCATACTTAATTTGAAAATTAATTTTTAAAATTAGGTATGACTTCAATTAAGCACATATTCTCCCAAAAATTGTCGGCTATCGCCATTTCAAACGCATTATTTGTTTACTATCGTAAATATATACAGTCGTGCAGTAAGTCACCAAAAATGTAGTATATTTCACTTCAAAACAAACAAGAAATCTGGGAAAATTTCCATAAAAATCCATAAACAAGCGTCTATCTGTAACGATAAGACCCGTTTCAACAGACATACGTGGTATCAACTGATATTAATCGAAAACTCGATCAATTCAGCGGATGTAACCCTGACAATTCAGATGATGAAACTCGAGTAGGTTACTTTATATCCATTTTTAAATAAATGTTGCTCTACATTGTATTCAGCACTTTGTATTTGTTTTTTCACGGTCTTAACCCCTGGATCCGGTGCGCCCCCAACGATCGTAACCATACCCACCGGTAAGCCACTACTATATATATATATATATATATATATATATATATATATATATATATATATATATAGTCTCTGTTGGTTTCAGAAACTTCATCAGAATGAATTTCCTGAAATAAAAGAGACCAAATATTAATGGTTTGTGTTCGTTATTTACCTTTCCATTATATTTCTTCACATTTTGTCGGGTCTTTCTTAATCTATTATTTACTACATTGTCATTCATATACGGTCCTGTTTCACCGTTTCACGGCTCATCAGTGTGAATAAATAAGGCATATATATATATATATATATATATATATGAAAATTCACTTCCGCAATTAGATGTAATTAATCAATATCTTGATTAACTCATTAGAATTAAGCCTGAACATCATTATGGTGAAACTCGAGTAGGTTATTTTGATACACACTGTAATACTAAATCCGCTCTACTAACGTATTGAGCACTTTATATGTTATAACACTGACTTATCCGGTTAATACTTGTATCAACAATCAATATTGCGATTAACTCAACATTCTATTTTCCGGTAAGTCATTCCTTATATATATATATATATATATATATATATATATATATATATATATATATGCAAAGAAAAAAGGCCTAAAGACCGGGCATATAGTGATTATGGTCCATTTCCATCCGTGGGTATCTGAGACCCTCCGAGTTTCGTCAGATCATTTTTTAAATTTCTTATTTAAGGAAAGGACCTGTTTGGAATCATCCTAATACAAAAAAAAAAAAAAAACTTGGTACCCTACCAAAGTATATATATATATATATATATATATATATATACTAGACAAAACGTGACCCATTGGGTCACCCATTCAGCTCTGGATCGATAATTGAGATTAGTGAAAAGGAAGTTAGCAAAGCGAATAAAATAAAAAAAAATTTTTAAATACTGCCGGGCGAAACCTTAAAATCATTTTGTCAGCTTTCTAAGAAAAGAAATGTTTGACCTCATTTAAAGTACTGGTTGCTGGTTGTGAAATTTAACATAGAAATACATTTCAAATTCTCCCGGCTCTCTCCCTCTCTACCTCCAGAGAAACTAACATTATATAACGAGGAGGTAGTCAAGAGATACATAGAGGGGAAGAAAGAGATAGAGACAGAGTAAAGTAATAGATTAGTCGTTTTTTTTTTTTTACTTAATTACAAATTACAACTAATTAGAACCAATTAAAACATGATTTTTTTTTCAAACATAATTCAATTCTAAAAGTAAGGAATTATTTAGTATAATTTTCGTGTCATAAAACTAAACAGTAAAAAAGCCTTTAGGAAGCAAAAGTTGATTAACTCAGCTTTAGTATAATAATATATATATATAATGTTCAAAGTAATTTTACTTGGTCTCCCATTCTTTTTCCTTTTGCACAAAGAACACTTCTTTCTTTCTTGCACCTCACCCGTATTCATTTGAAAAAAAAAACCTACTCAACGTCATCTCTCCTATTTGACCTGGTATAAATAAGTTCTGTCTCTTGTTATATAAATAGCAGTCTTATTTTTTTTTGTCCTCTAACTTCCTTCTCTTCAATCACGTGTTCCTGTAGCGTGATTCGCTTTGAATACATACATGACTCGACTTCCACTGAGCACCTTCTTCTTCTTCTTCTTCTTCTTCTTCTTCTTCTTCTTCTTCTTCTTCTTCTTCTTTATGTGAAGTAAAAAGAATGAAAGTGTATGTATCTGTGGAGGTGTGTAAATGTGTGTGTGAGTGTGTGTATGTGTGTGTGTGTGTGTGTGAGTGTATCTTGATAGGCCGAGCTTTCAGGCGTGTGAAATTGCTGAAAAAAAAAGAAGAAGCCCTCTTTTGATTTAAGAGATATCTTTTAAGCATATCCCTGTGGCGAAGTAGTGGATTTGTTTTGCAAATCATGACAACGAGTTCAAGCCCCGTTTACACATTCCACGATTGTAGCTTATTTCTCCCAATAAACGAGAGTAAATGTAAATAGGAGAGTAGACAAAGCTTTCTTCCTTTACTTTAGACATTTTTTGTGTCTACGGCAAGGACGCACCTTAATTAGGTGCGTTATTTGCGTAAAAATGGACAGAAAAAAGCGGTCTACTGTATTTCTTTGAAAATGGTAGGATAATTCGTTGTTATATGGGTGTTTAATGTAAATTTTTGGCGCGCATACATCTGGAATAATGGATGGCTACAGTGTATGTACTCACTGTATATTAGTGTCCACAGCCTGTTTTCCAGGGGGGTGGGTCAAAAGATACATTTGGAATATAATATATTAAATATATCTTTACTGGTAACTTTGTAAGATAGACAAATCGGCCTTCCACCCTTGAAAAAAAAAGTGCGGGCTGCGGGTTATGGCAAATAGTCGAGTTTGTGTTTTTATATTTATTTCTATAATATAATAATAATAATAATAATAATAATAATAATAATAATAATAATAATAATAATAATAATAATATCTTTTCAGCTAGTATATTAGGTCTGAGACCTGTCAGCTGTTCCTTATAAATATTCATTTTAAATCCACAGAATATTTAATGTCATTCCACAGATTATCCAACTTTGCCTTGAAGGAGTTTAGAGATGGGGCATTCACTACTGATGAAGGTAGTTTATTCCATGTATTCACCACTCTGTAGCTAAAATATATAGACCACTTAGTGAGAATCGAACTAATGCTTACAAATAAACGACTTGTGAGACTAGCTAGCTAACTAGAATTGTCTCGCTTTAAATCAAACATTAGGATCTAACATATCTGATTGACTGATCAATTTTAGCGGCTTGTCAACTAGTCTAGGGTTATTTTATGCACAGAGGTTAGGGAATCGCATTATTTGTACGTTCATATTTATATTTGTTGTGCAGTTGTTACTTAAACTGATCTATTTGACCCATAGATGGGAGCTAATATGTACTACCACTCCGGGTCAGAGTGAACCTGGGAGTAACAGCAATCAAGGGGTACTCCAGACCCCCCAGATTTTCAGAACAGGAGCCTCACTATAAGGTGCAGTTTAGTGTCATACCCAAGGCACTGGCGTCCTGGGAATGACGTTAAACTCTATCTGATGGTGAGGTTCCAGTTTTGGAGGTTTGGGGAATGTGGAGCACCCCTTCATCACCATTGTTCCCTGGTCCACTCTGACCCGGAGTGGTAGTACCTGTTAGGGTCCCATCTATGGGTTAAATAGAAAAATGTATTTATAAAAAAAATTGTATTATCCATTAAGAATTGATTTATTTCAAAACTTTATCGGCATTAAATGACCCACTGAGGTTGATATACCGTAAAACAAAACAAACCAAACCAAAATAAACCAAGGCACTGGCATATCTGAGAGTTTAAGCTACGACTCGTTCTAAACTGTCATTGTTCATAGTGACCCCTTCGTTTTGAGTCCCTATGAAGTCAAAAATTACTAACATCCTCAGCCAGATACAAAGGGAAATATATCTTATTTACCATACCCTCATCATTTTAATATTATTTGCGAACCTCAATAACAAGGCCTCTACAGCCCCAAACGGAAATCTTTCACATAGGATCTGGTAAACCATTAAGTGAATTTATTTTTCACTATGTACGCCACACTTGTAACCTTTTAACATACTGAATTTATTTAAACAAATGCCTATACACACTACACAGGACCGTGTGTATGCACAGTGTGTAAAGTTTAGTGTAAACTGAATTTTGTGTTATTGTGTTTTTCAAAGTACGCACCGTACACTATTGTTTGCGTAGGTATGTATACTGTACAATGTATAAATGTGCATATACTTACTTAGATGACAATTGTTCGACTATACCAGTTTCACAAAGTAGCAGCGTTTTAGAATATCTTAAGAGGTTTGCGTGATTTTATATATATATATATATATATATATATATATATATATATACTTTATGTATTTTGGCACACATACCCAGACCCAGACCCAGAGAGAGAGAGAGAGAGAGAGAGAGAGAGAGAGAGAGAGAGAGAGAGAGAGAGAGAGAGAGAGAGAGAGAGAGAGAGAAACACACAATTGTTTAAACTTAACATTTTAACATTAATTATTAATTATTACTTTTTAAAATTATGAAATTAAAAAAATATATCAAATAAACACAGTGTTTATTTACTATATATATATATATATATATATATATATATATATATATAATATAATCAATTAGTGTGATTGTGTTTTTAGATTCCGTTTTTAAAGTAATTTTTGAATTCGTTTCATAGTTATTTTACCAAACGCTATCAAATTATCCATCTCTGTTCATATCTATCTATATATCTATCCCTGATTATCTATCTATCTATCTATCTTTCCCGGTTCATATCTATCAATCTTTCTATCTATCTTGCTCACTGTCCGTCTGTCTACCTAAATGTGTATGTGTGTGTATTAATGTAAGGTGTACCAAATACTTTATTGCATGTACTGTATCTTGCGTACTATGTAAAAAAAAACAAAAAAGAAACACTTAAATTTACGCGGGAAACACACATTTTCGTGTGTACCATAAAAACATGTCTAATCTCCTGAGTGAAAATACACAACTGTTTATATGTGTGTACTGTACACAAAATATATCTGTGTAAGCGCGCACAGTTTGTGTTTTTCATCCAAGCCAGTATACCCCTAGAGACAGTAGAATACTACGACGTTTCTTTAAATGTGTGAATAGTATTCAATACTGTAGTGTATGTATAGTTAGCTAAGAGTTTAGTATAAAATAAATGTGTAAAAAGAACTTTACACATTGTTTCTTTTTTTGGCTTGTACGTTTTTCTGTAGGCATGCTGTATAGCTTGTTATTATTGAAGCTGTGTTAGCGGTTTTTTCTTTCTCTCTTTCCCCTGACGTTGTATAGCGCGCATCGGTGTATATGTCATTATCACAGTAGCTAAATTCGTCTGTTAGTAACTGAATGAAGTCGAGGCTGGCCGTCTGCGTCCTTCATTTGTGCATATTCAAAATACCTAGGTGCCTTTCTGTTTTTGTTATTTTTTGTGCGTGTTTTTACAAGACTTAATAGATGATTCTAGCTGTTGTTAGGCAGACTTAAACTTATTCGTAATACAGGAGTGAAAATACATATAGAAATGTTAATGTTTTTGTATGTAAAAAGAAAGAAAAAAGAAAGAGAACAAAAATAGGAAGAAGGGTAGAAAATTGATTTTTGTAGGGTTTATTGTATGAATTGATTGGCTAGTATCAGTGGACGCGTGTTCATTTGAACATGTTTCCTATTTCGGGGGGGATTATTAGCATTTTAATCAATAGGCAGATTTGAAAGAATGTATACACACAGATATACATATATGTGAGCTAAACTTGCAAATCCGTCGGAAAATAAGGGCGACCCAGAAAAAACAGAACCCACAAATTTTGTAATAAAACTGTTAATTTTTAAGTAAGGGGGGTTTAGGGTTGGGGTTGGGGTTTAGGGTTAGTTTAATGGGAAAATAAATAAATAAATTGGGTTCTTTTTTCTGGGTCGCCCTGTAATATGTTTTAATTTTCCGACCGATTTGCAAGTTCAGCCGATATATGTGTACGTAACTACGTACGTACGTGTGTGTATGTGTGTGTGTGTGTGTGTGTGTGTGTGTGTGTACTGCTAAGCTTGGTTTTGTTTGGCACAGATGTTGAAGATTATTTTTTGTTTTAACTGACAGGCATATTTGAAAGAGAACGCGCATGCGCGGGTGTGCGTGCTGAGACACAGACATACACACGCACACACACATACTCTCGTACACACACACACACACACTCGCATACATACACACACTTCTAAAGTTAAATTGGTTTGGTTTATGGAATAGGGGTAGTGAGATACGAGACATTATATCATATATATATATATATATATTATATATATATATATATATATTTTAAATATATGAGATGAGAACAATATATATTGCTATATTATATTATATATTATATATATAAATCTATATACTATCATATATAACATATATATATATAATATATATATATATATAATATTATATTTATAATATATATATATATATATATATATATATTATATATATATAAAAATAGAGAGAGAGAGAGAGAGAAGATTTATAAATGAGAGAATGATGAGTGACAAAATGGATTACAAATGATATAAAATATATTATAATTATATATATATATATAATATATATTATATATATATATAAAAGAGAGAAGAGAGAGAGAGAAAGAGGGGGAAAGAGAAAGAAGAGAGAGGAAGAGAGAGAAATATTAAGGACAAGATAAGGTTATATATAATATAGCATAATATTATATAAAATAATATATTTCTCTTATTTCTTATATCTATATATATATATTATATATATATATATATAAGCAGAGAGAGAGAGAGAGAGAGAGAGAGAGAGAGAGAGAGAGAGAGAGAGAGAGAGAGAGAGAGAGAGAGAGAGAGAGAGAGAGAGGGTTATATATAGAGAGAGATGACGATCAAGGCGGGTTTATTGAAAAATTTAGATTTCGCAAATCTGGAGAAGAGAATTAAAACCGCTCACAGTCAATTCTTCAAAATATATCTGTGCGCAAATAACAGAAATGTGTGTACGTATGTAGTTATGTATGTGTGCGTACGTGTGTGTCTATGTAAGCGCCCGCGCACTCTCGCACGAGTGTATGTGCGATCGCAGCTGTATGTCTTAAATATGTGCCTATATAGACGTATGCTATGTTGCATGTGGTGCGTGTGTATGTGTAATACACTCGATGTTTTCGTATTTGTCATGGGGGGCTTGCTTTGAGACCGACGTAGGTATGGGAGAATGGGACTGACCTGGATTTCTATGCGTCTCGTTGTGGACTTGGTTTTTAATATATTCGCCTAGGTTTAATAATAAGATTCTATTTTGGTTTTCTCTGTATGTGTGGGAAAGTAATTGTAACGTAGTCATATATTATTATATATGATATATAATAAGCTATAACAATATACTGGGCTTCTGTCCATTGCTCTATATATTGTGTGTGTGTGTATATATGTGTGGTTTTGAGAGTCTATGTGTATTGTCTTGTGTTTTGTGTTAAATTGATACGTGTTTCGTCTTATGTACGTGTGTGCTGTGGTGTGTTGTATTCTAGTGTGTGTGTGTGTGTATGTGTCTGTTCTGTTTTGTGTTATGTGTGTGTTGTGTCCGTATTGTGTTCTATATACGTATGTGTTGTACAGTAAATATATTGTTGGGTGTACGTTTGTCTCATACGTGTGATTTGTTGTATATAGTGTCATATGTGTAATACGTTGTATAACGTGTAATACCTATTGTGTCGAGTGCGTTGTATTGTGTATGTGTTTTGTGTTGTGTTGTATGTGTACACGTATGTGAATCTTGTGTGTGAGTGCTGTGCGTGTATATATATATATATATATATATATATATATATATATATATATATATATATATATATATATATATATGCTGTTCATTGTGTTATGTGTTGTATGGTGTTAGTGTATCTTGTGTTGTGTGTGTATTACGTTGTATAACGTCTAATACCTATTGTGCTGTGTGTGTTGTATTGTATATGGGTATATATTTTGTGTTGTATGCGTGTACGTGTTGTGTGTATTGTATTATGTATATGTATGTTGTCTGTGAATATTTCATGTATGCATATACTGTTCATTATATTGTATGTTGTGTTCTTATATATTGTGTTATACTTGTGTTACGCTGTATAACGTGAAATAACTATTATGTTGTATGTGTTTTGTGTTGTTTTTCTATGGGTGTACTTATAGTGTGCTTTGTTGTATTGTGTTATGTATGTGTGTGCATATATGCTGTTCATTATATTATATGTTGTGTTGTGTGTGAATGTGAGCGTTGTGTGTGCTGTAGGTATGTGTGTTTTTGCGTATCTGTGGTGTAGACAGTGTTGCCCAAACAGAGCTTATTTTTAAGAAATGCGTTTTAGTTATTTTAATCTTTTTTCAGTAAATAACTCGTCTCTTGTTTAATCAAATTTAATTTAATTCAATTTCGATAATTCCATGTTAATAACGATGTTCATTTTTGAATAGCACAATCAAAGGACTCAGTTTTTGGTTAAAATAGAGTTTAATTCGGCTAACACTTTTGAACCAAAAAAGAAAATAAGCATTTTTATATAGGAATAAAAGTGTTTTATTCTGATTAAAAAATATTTTAATATCGATATTTATTGGGGAAAAAATTAATTGTTGATACTTTTTTTTCAAAAAATGAATTTTAGTAAATTGTTGTTTGTCTGAAATGTCTGGGTCAGGCTTGGCAATATCTATACAGGTTACAACAATGTGTAAGACATAAAACAAGAAAGAATAAAAGAAACTGATAATTTTAGTCTTTAATAGTCTAAATTCCGAAAAAAATATGACTATTAAAAGAGTGTAAACGTACTTTTAGGAACACCATATATATATATATATATATATATATATATATATATATATATGCATGTATGTATGTATAATGTATATATAAGCTGAGTGGGTGCTAGCTAGGATCTCATGGCAACCCTCCCGCCAAATTACGAGCCCCAACCCAAATATAATATTGGGTCCTACTCTAGTACATGTCAATTTTGATCAAGTAATCTTCATAGAAAATATATAAAACACACCCTTCCGGGGCCCTGAGCTGGTTTAGGCTACCCCCGGGCGGGGTGTCCAGAGGTAGTACGAACTGACCATATATATATATATATATATATATATATATATATATATATATATATATATATTGTCTGTATGAGGCTTTGCTTAGCTATGTGTTTATTGCTTATTGTGCATGTATGTATTCATGTATGTATGTGTGTGTGTATGTATAAAGTTATAAATTCTGAACGAGCAAATCTGACTTCAGTATGAGTCGTTAAATGTATGTGTGTGTGTGTGTGTGTGTGTGTGTGCGTATCTATTTTAATGTATTCCTATGTCAGAGTCCGCGTTCCGCCCGTCACTATTTTTCGTCTGTCTTTTTTTTCTGACTTAATGTTACACGTTTTTTTTGGGTTTTTTTTACTTTTCATTGCTGACAGAATGAATGAATAAATAAATAAAAATGAATAAATAAATGAATAAATAAGTAAAAACGAAACAGAGAAACACATGGAGTATATTTACAACCAAGAAAGCAAACTTTCTTTCGAATGGCGTTGGTGGGAAGGGTGTCGGCTGTTGGGGGCTGAGGGTAAAAGAAGGGGAACATTAGTTTTTAGTTCAAAGAAGAAAGAACCTAAAATTTCAGAATCTTTCTGTTATGATTCACGAAATGGAGAATTATTTTTTGGGGGAAGAAAATAAATGAATAAAAAAATGGAGGGGGAGAAAAAAGCGATAACGAGAACACCATTACCACTACTACTACTACTATACATAAAAAAGGAAGTACTTCTGTTAAATAAAATTAATCTTCTCTTAGAAAAATATAATATTTCTAGAATAAGACTGTTTTAAATATTAAAATCATATGTAACGCATTTAACAAAAGAAAAAAAGATTAAATTAGCCTTATTCTGCCAATAATGCCCGTTTTAGTGACCTCTGACAACTCCTTTCTTCCTTGTTTTCAATTAAATTCTCAAGTACCTAATTTATTAACAATACATTATAAATATGATACTCTTTAGTCTGTTAAAAAGCTTATTTTAATTCCTGACCATTGATAATCCCTTTTCTTTCTGATTTTCAATGCATTACACAGGTTTATTTCCACAAACACGTTTAATTTCGGAAATAAACCTTTGTCGTGCATATATATATATATATATATATATATATATATATATATATATATATATATATATATATATATATATATAAATGAAAAAACTTTAAATTTGCTTCATTACAATAATTTATTTCAACCTCTTTCCGTCCACTCACTGGCATATATATATATATATATATATATATATATATATATATATATGTATATATATATATATATATATATATATCATTGGCATTTCAGTCTCGGAAGACTATAATATAGTTTTGTGCCCCTGAAGTTACATCGCCTCCTATGATTGGGAAGTCCAATATACACACACACACACACACACACACACACACATATATATATATATATATATATATATATATATATATATATATATATATTTTGGTAAGACGCTTGACAAGTCAGCTTGACAATCAGGTTTCGAATCGCACACGGGGCGGTCTTTGTATCTATAGCTCTGCTGATGAGGCCTAATAGGCCGAAATGTACATACAGAGATTGATTTTTCTCGATTTGTTTAGCCTTAAATTTAATAGGTAATCCCGCCTAATTAATTAATTATTAATTAATTAACTTTCATAAATTAGGTTCGACTTCATTAAACACATATTCTCCCAAATATTGTCGGCTGAAATAGCCATATCACAAACATCGTCTGTTTGTTTATCATATATATATACATATATATATATATATATATATAAGGCTTAAATACTGGTTATATTAACAGTTATGAATATATATATATATATATATATATATATATATATATATATAAGGCTTAAATACTGTTCATATTAACAGTTATAAATTTATTTCTACGGATATCAATTGGCTTCGTTAGTCTGTTTTTCACTAGGAAAATCTTTATTTGTATCCACTGTTAAATAAAATGAATATTAAGATCATGATATATTGGTGTTTAACGTGGCCTAGAAATCATATTTCGATCGGGACCACATAAAACAAATTGTACTGTGTTTTTTTTTTTGTTTTTTTTTTTAAAATCATTTACTCATTGAGAGTTGATCATACCAATTTTAACTGGTGTGTTTTTTTTACTGAGATCTGAGAGACACCATGTCTCCTCAGGTCTCCAGGACTCTTCTAACTATTCTAGCCGATTTTAGTAGTACTGTGGTCTAGAATGTTTCAGTTCTTCCTCTAGTCTCCAGTTCCTTTAGTCTCCTTTCCAGGTTATCACCATGATCATGATCATGATCATGATCACCATGATGATGATGATGATCATCATCATCATCATCATCATCAGCTCAGTCGGTAGAGCACTTGCCTAGGAATCGCAAGGTTCCTAGTTCGATATCGACCCTCGCCAACTCAGCGTATGAGTAGCACAGGGATCTGTGCGGTAAAGTGAGGGGCTGATGTTAGGTGTGGTTGCTCCAACGCAGACCCAAAATCAATCTCCTTGGTCTAGCGCTAGCGAAAAGGGGATAGACTCCCTCGCTGTCTTGCTGATGCCGATATTAGGCCTCCCAACAACTTTACTTATTATTATTATTATTATTATTATTTCACTCTCCGTGAGTTTTTCACACCAGTGTAGCTGATGGTCCTCCCCTGGAGTCTGAGTGACAACAAGTCTCCTCAGGTCCCAGGTATTATTATTATTATTATTATTATTATTATTATTATATAACCTAGGATTGAACACTGTCTTCTGGCTCTGATCACAACTACTGCTACTACTACTACTACTACTACTACTACAACTACTATTACTACTACTACTGCTGCATCGAACAAGATTAGGTGCACTTTTTAGATCTTAATTGTTACAATTTTTTCCATGCGACTGTTGCGAACAAAGATGTAATTATCATTATGATTTCTAAGCTTTGTTTAGCTTAATGGTATAAGGTCAGAAGTTATGGGGTTCTCAGTGAGACGCCAACGCACTAATGACTAATGGTCGGCTCAGCGAGCTCATGAAGCGTTCATGCACGAATAGCTAAGTAATACTTAGCAATATAATGATATTTAAAAAAAACACCCTCAAAACCTCAGGGAGGTTCAGTGATATATTTCACCAATTGTTCCATCTCCAATGATAAAACAAATAATTACTATGCGTAAAGGTTTATATTCAACTCTGAGTACCAGGTTAGTGACACTCGTTGCTAGGAATTTGAAAAAACTCTTCAAAGAAAGAATACTTTTAAAATATCTATCACAAACACTCAGTTTGCTGTTTACTTGAAAAAAAATCACTGTAAATGCTGTAGTTATTTCGATAAAATGCATATATATATATATATATATATATATATATATATATATATATATATATATATATCTCTTACGCCTGTAACTGAACCCTTTATTTTATTTTCTCCACAACTGATATATATATATATATATATATATATATATATATATATATATATATATATATATGAATCACGCACAAGGCGGTCTTCCTATGTATAGCTCTGCTGATGAGGCCTAATAGGCCGAAATGTACATACAGAGATTGATTTTCTCGATTTGTTTAGCCTTACATTTGAATAGGTATGCCCGCCTAATTAATTAATTAACTTTCAAAATTAGGTACGACTTCAATTAAGCACATATTCTCCCAAAAATTGTCGGCTAAAAAAAAAAAATCAAAACATATCGCTTGTGTATTTACTTCTCATATGTATATATATATGATTGATCAAAGCCTGAAGAAGATACCAGAAGATCTGAAACACGTGTCGCAAATGTAAGATAAAAATAATGAAAATTATTTTTCTAAAAACATAATCCATTTTGCGCATCTTCTTTTTTTTAAAATAAATATTGGATTTTCTCCCGTTGGAACCAGAACAACACTTATGTATATTATTGCTTGGAATTAGTTCTGTAAACCTGGGGTTTCATGCCTTTTATACATTCATCAGAATTAGTCCACCACTAACTCACCAAGAGACCATAGAGATAACCATATACCATTGCAATATATATATATATATATATATATATATATATATATATATAAATTTAAGATTTTTGAAAAAAACAAATGATGTTTATAAAAGCTGACAGAAATCTGTTTCGACCGCTTCAATAGATCGGTCATCATCAAGAGCAACATTTCATCCCGTCTTTCTCTCATATGTTGCTCTTGATGATGACCGATCTATTGAAGCGCTCGAAACAGATTTCTGTCAGCTTTTATAAACATCATTTGTCTTATCAAAAATGTTAAATTTCATACTGTCGGATTAATTTCCATCTATTTTTCATATATATATATATATATATATATATATATATATATATATATATATATATGTGGTGTGTGTGTGTGTGTGTGTGTGTGTGTGTGGTAGAAAATGGAGGGAAAAGTGGATATAACAACACAGCAACTAAATTCAATTGATATTTCGCCTCGTTATTTAGTTGAGGCTTCAACCTTCTCTGACAGTAGTAATCATACACTGACCTACACTCTGACTATCAAATTTCTTCAAAGGCAACAAACTGAACCCATAAAAATACCATACCCCACATACTAAACCCACCCCTCCTTTTTTCACTCCCCCCCATCTCTATACCACACCTCTTTCTATCTCTTACTCAAATATATATATATATATATATATATATATATATATATATATATATATATATATATCTGCCCCCTTCAGATCACTAAAGTTATATATATATATATATATATATATATATATATATATATATATATATATATATATATATATATATATTCAATAACCTTAAAAATATATCTAAAAGGCATATTTGTATGTAGTTTAAATAACTACAATTATATGTTAGAGTTTGAGTGAAGTAGCTCACTCGGTAGAGCACTTGCCGAGGAATCGCAAGGTTCCTGGTTCGATACCGGCCCTCCCCAACTCAGCGTATGTAGTAGCACAGGGGTCTGTGCGGTAAAGTGAAGAATTGATGGTAGGTGTGACGCTCCACCTCAGACGTAAAAACAATCTCCTTGGTCTAGCGCTAGTGAAAAGGGGATAGACTCCTTCGCTGTCTGGTTCATACCGATATTAGACCACCCCGACGACTTTTTTTTACAAGCATTAGAATACTGTAATATTAGAAATGCTTTTACAAGCATTTGATTGTAGATTCATCGAAAGTGGTAAAATATTAATTATATTACAAATAGTGAGTGTGCTTTATTTGTATTGGTTTGAGGTTTTTACCGTCACTTTTGTAACGAATGTTACCAGCCCGGCATTACGTATGAGACTGTCGAAGCCTTTATTGTTGGTGTCCTGGGTATGACACCGAACTGCATCCAGTGGTGAAGTTCCAATTCTGGATATATATATTTACCAACCCCTCCGCACGAGCAGGATGCGACACAAGGTCAATTTCTTAAGCGGAGTTCAGCAGGTTTGAATTCAGAGTTTTCCTTCTCCTAGACCGGTTGCCTAACCAATGTTAAAGAGCCCAGTCTACCCTACTATTTACCCATAGTATGATTCATACCTTTCCCAATGATATTAGCGCTAAATGAAATGCAATTACCACGTTCAGGATTTGAACTCGAGGCGATGAGTCCATTTCCCATGACTTTAACCATTACACCACGCGCTTCCTACAATTCTGGATATATGGGGAGTGTGAAGTACCTCTTCATTGCCAATACCCTGTCCACTGTGTGGTAGTACCTGATAGAGTCCCATCTATAGGTTAAATAGATTAAAAATGAATTTTAAAAACGTATTTAAAAAACTGAGTTTGAAAAAAAAAAAAAAGAATTGAATATTCAACAAAAATGAATAAAACAAAACGTCTTTGGCATTATATAACCTAAAAGGTTTGACATGTCGTAAAATAGAGCCAACCAATTTTATTGCTAGCATTTCTATGTTTTATCTTTGGAATGTACATGCAAGTGTTTCCTTCTTGTGCGACGCATCTATCGCGATTTTGAAAAAGCTAGCTCAAGGCGAATATTTAATTTAATTCAATGACACGATTTTTAGAAATTAATTTTACTCAAAGTCGCTCCGAGCATTATTAACCCTATCAACAACTATTGAATTTTGGTAAAAATAATTGGACGTTTACAACGACAATTTATTTTTGAAAATTAGAAAAATCAAAAACGAAAAAAAACAACCTTAGTTTTTAGGCTAATTTTCTGCTCAGGGCTTACATTCTATGATTAGTAGAAATTTCTTTTTTCAAAAATCGATCTAGGACGTTGACTTTCATCTTTTGTAAAACTTGGAATTTTTTTTTCCTTCTTTCTTTTAATTAAAAGTAATCAATCTTTTATATATATATATATGTCTTTTATATACTTTTATGTACGTGCAAAACAACACATGCTTAGAAATAAACCAATTCATACGTTTCTCTTTCGTTGTCGATAACAATACTCTGATTTTTCAACCAAGCTCATATCGCAAAAACATCTTATTTAAAATCGTCACGAAATAATGTTTTATTCAGATATAGAAAATAAGTCCCCAAAAAGAAAGATCTATATATATATATATATATATATATATATATATATATATATATATATATATATATATATATATATATATATAGTAAGTACAAACCAACACATTCTTAAAAATAAGCCAATTCATACATTTCTTTTTCGTTGTCGCTAACAATACTCTTAGTTTTCAACCAAGCTCATATCGTGAAAATATCTCATTCAAAATAGCCAGGAAGTAATGTTTTATTCAGATATTGAAAATAAATCACAAAAATAAAATGAAAATAATAATCTTATACGACATAAAACCCCAAGCGGAAATATGTTTTAAATATATCGATTAATAATAATATCTCCTCACGAGAGTTAGCCTTATACCAGACTAGGCTAAGCTTTTAAACTTAGTACTGTCAGTTTTATTGACGTTTATTAAAAACATATTTGTCACATGATCACTTTGTCGTTGAATTTTCGATTTAAGAAAAGAAAGAAAAATTATAAGAATCCCAAATTTTCGTCTTTAAGATTTTCACGTATCAAGACTTATCTGAAATCAAATAACTTTTCACAATATGAAGCAAGGTAAAACAGTGATCATAATGACGAATTTAACAATGAGAAAGAGTGTCATCTCTCTCTCTCTATATGTATATTCTTATTTCTGCAAAACATATCAAATGAGCCCTTTTAAAGTTTGATAAAAACGAAAGAAATGTATTTAAGGGGGTATCTTAGTTAGTGTAATAAACGTTAGTGTAATAATAGTTAACGAGCAAGACTAGCGAAGTTAGTAAATTCAAATCTCACTTCTAGTCTGTATATTTTGTCATCTAACAAAATTATTGTGACAATGTTCAGATTTTTAAATAAAATTATGCGATGACTTCACTCTTTGAATCTAATATAAAAAAACGAAAGAAAGAAAAAGGAAAATAAAAACAGTGACCTAATTCTTTAGATTAACAAAAAAGAAAAAGAAAAAAAGAAGAAAAAAAAGGCGGCAGACTGAAACACACACACGCACACACACACATACACAAAATGGCAAGCGTGCATTTTATGCGAGTTTTGTCGTAAACAAAAATTCTAAAAAGATATTTCCTTTCTGTTTTCTCTCTCTTCTCTCTACTACTGCTATACATTGTATGATGTGAGAGAAAGAAATTCGCTCTCTCTCCTTTTCTCTCTCCCTTCTCTATCTAAAGAGGAGAGAGAGAGAGAGAGAGAAGAGAGAGAGAGAGAGAGAGAGAAAGAGGGGAGAAGAATGACTAGCAGTATGAGTGATTATTTAACTTTGGCTTTTATCCTTTTTAGTTTAGTTGGTAACGATTGAATGCATAAAAAGAAAGAAAGAAAGAAAGGAAAAAAGGAAGAAAGAAAGAAAGAAAGAAAGAAAGGAGGGGAATAAGAAAGAAAGAAAGAAAGAAAGAAAGGAATGTGGTTTGATAATTATTACTTTTTTTTTCTTTATTCATTCTTTCTTTGTTCTAATTCAATGTACTTACGCTGCTTTCGATAATAAGCAGGAACAGACGGCACTAAAAATAAACAATTAAATTATCGTTTTTATTATTACGTTTAACGTTAGACAAAAATAAAGGTTTACGTATATATATATATATATATATATTATATTATATATATATAATGTATGTATGTATGTATCTGTTCGCTTAAAACGATCCGTGCATATCGTCTACTGAAAAAGTATATTCAGGCCTCCATATCGGCTATCTGCTCGTATTCGTTCGTTGTGAACCTGAATAAGTAGTTTCTGTGTTGAAATATCATTTGGTTAAACAATTAGAGTTTTTTTCCCACAGCATCTATGTGCTGTTTGGGAAATGGAGAAATATGCCCCTGGCTTTAGAGTTTAAAGAACAAACGTCATTCCCATCTGGCATATACAAGCGAATATCTCATTATTTCTTCTTTTTTCTTTCTTTCTGAGGAGCTGAATGCTAAATAGACAATTTACTTTGCCCATTTGAATAAATACGTCTATTAAGAGTTGATACTCCTGTTATATAAAATTGGCTTGCCGGATCTGAATTGCTAAAACTAGTAGCTAAAACTAAACTGAAAGACTGCAAGAGTAACAAATTTATTATAAGAGTCGAGTCGCCAAATATATTTTTACTAATAGATACGCTTTTCCCACTCAGACTCATATATTACGAATACACCGTCCAATGCTTAAAAAAATATAGTAAGTCGATGGGGTGGCCTAAAGTCGGTATCAGCCAGTCAGCGAGGAAGTCTATCCCCTTTTCAATAGCGCTAGACCAAGGAGATTGTTTTTTTAGCATCTGAGGTGGAGAGCCACACTTATCATCAGCTCCTTACTTTACTGCACAGATCCCTGTGCTACTCATACGCTGAATTGGCGAGGACCGGTATCGAACCAGGAACCTTGTGGTTTCTAGCCGAACGCTCCACCGACTGAGCTAACCTGGTCCATATTAAAAAAAATATCACCAACGTAGATAGATCTATATATATATATATATATATATATATATATATATATATATATATATATATATATATATATATATATATATATATATATATATATATATATATATATATATATATATATATATATATATCAATTCTATACATATATAAAGGGCAGTTGTGTGTGTATGTATGTCCGGAGGAAACTACGAAAATAAAACAATTAATGACAAAGTAAATACACATTCACTATCACCAGATCTTGCTCTTTGAACAAAAATAATGTAGATTTGATTTATATTTGTGAAGATGATTTAAAAAAATAAAAATTAAATGATAAGAGCATAGACATTTTTTTTTTTTTGCGTTAAGTAAACCAGTTTTTCTTTTCAGAGTGTCTAGATCAACATAAGGTCATTTTTTCATAGGGATTTTCATGGGGCATCCTGCGATGGTCCAACTTGCGGTTCAACAATAATGGATCTGCGAGTACCTTTCTTTTACCTCATCTACACAGGCGACGCCGGGTAGCCGCTTCTAGTATCTAATGAAACCATGTGATAATAGAATAATTTCACTAATATTTACCGTCCTGTCGATAGGGTAAGGAAAAAGTAAGTCGTCGGAGTGGCCTAAAGTCGATATCAGCCTAACAGCGAGGGAGTCTATCCCCTTTTCACTTACGCTAGACAATGGGGATCTTTTTTTTTAGTGTCTGAGACAGAGCGCCACACCTACCATCAGCTCCTCATTTTATCGCACAGATCCCTGTGCTACTCATATGCTGAGTTGGCGAGGGCTGGTATCGAACCAGGAACCTTGAGGTTCCCAGCCGGACACTCTAGCGACTGAACTAAACCGCTGACTGTATTCCCTGTAGAGGGGGGGGTAAGACCCCCCAGGGGAGACCTGGAAATGACACAAAACTAAATCTGATGTTGAGGCTCCAGTTATGGAGATTTGGGGAGTGTGGAGTACCCCTTCATTTTTCTATTTTTTTGGGGCAACTCGCTTGATATAATCATTAACGATTTAGGCTAACAGATTATAACTAGTGAGTTCGATTCTCATAGGGTGCCCTATACTTATGGCTTTGCGCTAAACTAAGCTACTCTCAGTAAATGGTAGCTTTTAGGGCCCTCTTTATTTAAGGAGTAGCTCCAAATGCTATGAAAACCAACATTTAGTGGCAGTGGTATTTCCCCCAAAAATTTCGAAGTAGCTAATACAGTCGAGATCATCGCGAGATATGTTCTAAAAAATCAGATGCTCCACGATTTGGATGTTAAAAGAGTTTGCTAAAACCTAAAAATAAGCATATATATATATATATATATATATATATATATATATATATATATATTATATATATATATATACCATGATTAGTCAGCGATATAACAAATATAATGTGCCCAATATGTAAGTAGAGCAAACTTATTATAATATGTACAGAAATAACCTACTCGAGTTTCCTGAAGATCCTTATGGTGAAACTCGAGTAGGATATTTCTGTACTCACACACACGCACGCACACACACACACACACATATATATATATATGTACAGAAATGACCTACTCGAGTTTCACCATAAGGATCTTCAGGAAACTCGAGTAGGTTATTTCTGTACATATAATAATAAGTTTGCTCTACTTACGTATTGAGCACTTTATATTTGTTATATCGCTGACTTATGGTAAAACTTGTATCAACTAAGCATTGACACCAATTTCACCGGTAAGTCATCCTATTTTCATATATATATATATATATAATGTTCATGCAATGACTGCTGTTTGAACTGTAGCATTGCCTCCAAAAAAGCCTTCATCAAATGATGACTGGATTCAGGCATGGTTTCGGGGCCGAAGCCTCACAACCACTAGCCCAGAGCGCCCCAGCAGTATCTCACAATACCACCAGACTTTATTAGATTGTCATCATGGGGTTGCCATATTCACTCTGATACAGTTAGGGCTTTATCTTTGATTTTAAAAAAATCTATTTCAACTAGTCTGATGGAGAAAGTCCAAGATTAGTCAAGAGTGCGGAGGTGGAGTTGGTAATGAAACCTCAGCATCCAACCTCAATAGGAAATACATTTTTTATCAAGTCATTTCTGACACATTTTTCTCGCAAATCTTCATATTTTTCCAACTTATTCTGATGTGGCCAGTCGAAGTTTATAATTTATCAATTTATATGGTTGTTTGCTTCACCACTGCAACCAAGCTCTTGTAAAATCAGCCAGTTATGGAGATCTGAGAAATGTGGCGTACCCCATCATTACCATTACTCCCAGGTCCACTCTGACTCGGAGTGATAATACCTTTTAGGGTCTCATCTATATGTTAAATAGATTAAAACGAGTTTTAAATAAATGTGTTTAAAAAATTGAGTTAAAAAATTAGGGTTGACATGTAAAATCCAACCAACCAACTATTAAACCAATCAACCAATTAACCAACCAAGCATTTGACCAACCAACCAACCTATTAACCAACTAATTAACCAATCAACCAACCAACCAATTAACCAATCAATCAATTAACCGACCAACCAACCAACAAACCAATTAACAACTTAACCAACCAACATTTAACCAACCAACCAACCAACCAATATTTAACCAACCAACCAACCAACCAACCAACATTTAATCAACAAACCAACCAACCAATTAACCAACCAATCAATTAACAACCCATTTAACCAACCAACCAACCAACCAAACCTTTAACCAACAAACCAACCAACCTTTAACCAACAAACCAACCAACCTTTAACCAACAAACCAACCAACCAACCACTTAACCAACCAACCATTTCACCAACCAACCAATCAATCAACCAACCAACAAACCAACCAACCAACCAATTAACCAACCAACCACCAACAGAAAATCAATATTTTTTCCAAATCAGACAAATTCCCAGAGTAGAGGAATGCCATTTTCAACGTCAACAATAATTTTTAGTATTTTTTAAAAATAGGACCAACCAGGCTCAGAAGTGCACAAGAATTTATTTTGCATTGAACAAATAGCTGTAATATTTTAATTCATTCATTATCCAAGAGAAACTATTTTCAATTAAAATCTTTAAAAAGCACACCATTGTTCTAAATAAAGATCGGATTTGATAAGGAAAAAGAAAAAAAAGAAAAAATTGTCGATTAAATGTTTATTTTGTAAGCCAAATCTGGGTCTATTAGTGTCGAAAGCAACGGTTTTCGTTTTGTCTTCGTCTCTGTCCTTCTTTGCGGTTCTTTTCTTGTTCCAAGTATACATTTCTCTCTGTCTGTCTGTCTGTCTCTCTTCTGAAAGAAAGCTCATTCCACAACGAGGCTTAAAAATAAAACAGATGCAAATAGAAAAAATAGGAACGGTGATTTAGCGCTGAGAAAACGAGAACGATGATGTAGAGGGAGAGTCGAGAGGCAGGGAGAGTTAGGGGGAAGGGAGAGTCAACAGAGATGGAGAGTCGACAGAGACGGAGAGTTGAGAGGCAGGGAGAGTCGAGAGGGATGGAGAGTCAAAATGGTGTGTGTGTGTTGTGCGTGTGTGTGGTGAGAAAGAGAGAGAGAGAGAGAGAGAGTGAGAGAGAGAGGAGAGAGGCGGGAGAGGCGGAAGTGAAACTGTAGAATGGAGAGGGCTATGAAAGAGGGGGGAGGGGAGAGAGAGAAAAAAAGATGATCTCTGCGCGCGCATGCGTGTTGCTTGGATTGGGGGGGGGGAGGGAGCACGTGAGGAATGTGCAAATTGCTCTTCCCCATCTCCCTCCCTCTCTCTCTCTCTCTCCCCGTTCTTTCTCTCGTATGTGTGTGTCTGTGTGTGTATATTTACGCGCGTCTGTGTGTCCCTCCCTTCGAGGGGAACAGCGTTTTGTACATTCTTACTGGGCTACGTTTTGAACCACAAATGCAAGCCTTTTTTTCAAACACTCAGTTCAGCAGCTTCGTGTAAGTGCACCTACATTGGAGTCTGTTGTGTACTGCGAATTTATTCTTTATTTTCCTGGAAATGTAAAAATATGTACATCGTTTTTGTATTCAATTTGGTGAGGAGTTGCACGACGCAACGAAACAAACATAATCAAAGGCCTGAGGTCGAATTTCAGCTGGTTAAGGCATGAATCAACTTCTCCCTGTGCTCTGTCTTATGGTTGGATATAATGATGAAATATACAGTTTCTAGGGAAAAGATTGGAGGACAGAGGTCGAATTTCGGTTGGTTAAGGCATGAATTCACTTTTCCCTGAGCTCTGTCTTATGGTTGGATATAACGATGAAATATACAGTTTCTAGGGAAAAGATTGGAGGACAAAAATCGAATTTCGGCTGGTTAAGGCATGAATTAACTTTTCCCTGAGCTCTGTCTTATAGCTGGATATAATGAAGAAATATAGCGTTCCTGGGAAAAGATTGGAGGACAGAGGTCGAATTTCGGCTGATTAAGGCATGAATTAACTTTTCCCTGAACTGTCTTATAGTTGGATATAATGATGAAATATAGCGTTTCTAGGGAAAGATTTCGAATTTCGACCGCTTAGGCATGAATAACTTTTCCTGTGCTCTGTCGATATAATATGGTTTCTAGGGAAAAGATTCGAGGAATTTCGGCTGGTTAAGGCCATGAATTAACTTTTCCCTGAGCTCTGTCTTATAGCTGGATATAATGAAAAATATAGCGTTCCTGGGAAAAGATTGGAGGACAGAGGTCGAATTTCGACCGCTTAAGGCATGAATCAACTTTTCCCTGTGCTCTGTCTTATGGTGGATATAACGATGAATATACAGTTTCTAGGGAAAAGATTGGAGGACAAAAATCGAATTTCGGCTGGTTTAAGGCATGAATTCTTTCCCTGAGCTCTGTCTTATAGCTGGATATAATGAAGAATATAGCGTTCCTGGGAAAGATTGAGGACAGAGGTCGAAATGATTAAGGCATGAATTTTTCCCTGACTGTCTTATAGTTGGATTAATGATGCTAGGGAAAGATTGGAGGACAGAGGCGAATTTCGACGCTTAGGCATGAATCAACTTTTCCCTGTGCTCTGTCTTATAGTTGGATATAATGATGAAATATACAGTTTCTAGGAAAAGATTCGAGGTCGAATTTCGGCTGGTTAAGGCATGAATTAACTTTTCCCTGAGCTCTGTCTTATAGCTGGATATAATGAAGAAATATAGCGTTCCTGGGAAAAGATTGGAGGACAGAGGTCGAATTTCGACCGCTTAAGGCATGAATCAACTTTTCCCTGTGATCTGTCTTAAAGTTGGATATAATGATGAAATATAGCGTTCCTGGGAAAAGATTAGAGGACAGAGGTCAAATTTCAGCCGCTTAAGGCATGAATTAACTTTTCCCTGTGCTCTGTCTTATACAGTTTCTAGGGAAAAGATTGGAGGACAGAGGCCGAATTTCGTCCGCTTAAGGCATGAATCAACTTTTCCCTGTGCCCTGTCTTATACAGTTTCTAGGGGAAAGATTGGAGGACAGAGGTCGAATTTCGGCTGGTTAAGGCATGAATTAACTTTTCCCTGAGCTCTGTCTTATAGTTGGATATAATGATGAAATATACAGTTTCTAGGGAAAAGATTGGAGGAGAGAGGCCGAATTTCGTCCGCTTAAGGCATGAATTAACTTTTCCCTGTGCTCTGTCTTATACAGTTTCTAGGGAAAAGATTGGAGGACAGAGGCCGAATTTTCGTCCGCTTAAGGCATGAATCAACTTTTCCCTGTGCCCTGTCTTATACAGTTTCTAGGGAAAAGATTGAAGGACAGAGGCCGAATTTCGGCTGGTTAAGGCATGAATTCACTTTTCCCTGAGCTCTGTCTTATAGTTGGATATAATGATGAAATATACAGTTTCTATGGAAATGATTGGAGGAGAGAGGTTGGATTTCGGTTGGTTATGGCATGAATCAACTTCTCCCTGTGCTCTGTCTTCTAGCTGGATATATTGATGAAATATACCGTTCTTGAGAAAAGATTGGAGGACCAAACACACGGATAAATCGTTCTGCTCACGTTAAGCAACGATGAGCTTGGTCAGTACTTAAACGGTGACCACTTAGTAAATTTAAAAAAAAAAATTGAAATTGAAATAGATCACTTAGTAGGACTGAGCCTATCCTAGTAGTGACCACCTCAAGCGGAGATTTAAGAGGTTTGAATTCATTTTTTCCTTCTCCTAGACTTGTTGCCTAACCAAGGTTAAAGAGCCCAGTCTACCCTACTATTTACCCATAGCTGGAGGGAGAATAGTTGAATTCATACCTTTTCCATGGATATTAGCGCTATGTGAACTGTGGCTTCGTCCAGGATTTGAAATCGCGTCAACGAGTCCATTTCTTACGATTCTAAGCAGTACACCACGCACCTCACTAAGCAGGCACTGTAGGCAATATGTGTCAGTCTAAGTAAAGCTGAGTAAATAACAAGTTAGGGAACTATAAACCTGGTTAGTACCTAGATGGGGGACTACTTAAGCAACCCTAGGCCTGTGTGCCAGACAAAGAAAAGCAAAATAAGTTAAGCAACGATGGGCCTGGTAAGTTCTTAGATGGGGGACCACTTAGTAACATCAGGCACTATAAGCAATCTGAAGCTTGTCTACTAGACTAAGTAAATAACAAGTTAAGCAACAGTGAGCTTGGTTAATACCTAGATGGGTGACTACATACGTAACCCGAGGTCTTTGTGCCAGACTAAGTCAAGCTGAGTAAATAATAAGTTAAGCAACAATGAACCTGGTTAGTACCTAGATGGGTCACTATATACGTAACGTGAGGCCTTTGTGCCAGACTAATTCAAGCTGAGTAAATAATAAGTTAAGCAACAATGAACCTGGTTAGTACCTAGATGGGTCACTATATACGCAACGTGAGGCCTTTTCGGTTAGACTAAGTAAAGCTGAGTAAATTATAAGTTAAGCAACAATGAACCTGGTTAGTACCTAGATGGGTGACTACATACATAACCTGATGCCTCTGTGCCAGACAAAGCGAAGCGGAGTAAATAATAAGTTAAGCAACGGAAAGTTTGGTAAGTTCTTAGATGAGTGACTACTTAGTAACCGCAGCCACTGTAAGCAATCTGGGGCTTGTCTACTAGACCAAGTAAATATCAAGTTAAGCAACATTGAGCTTGGTTAATACCTAAATGGGTGACTACATACGTAACCTGAGGCCTTTGTGCCAGATTAAGTAAATCTGAGTAAATAATAAGTTAAGCAACAATGAACCTGGTTAGTACCTAGATGGGTGACTATATACGTAACGTGAGGCCTTTGGGTTAGACTAAGTAAATCGGAGTAAATAACAAGTTAAGCAACGGAGAGTCTGGTAAGTTTTTCGATGGGTGGCCACTTATTAACAGTAGGCACTGTAAGCAATCTGAGAATTGTCTACTAGATTAAATAAATAACAAGTTAATCCACTTGCCTTTAAAATCGTCTTTCAAAATTATTCGTTCTTGCTGGGTATTCAAGTTCTTTAAAACTCTTTTTTAAACACATATTTAAATTCATTTTTTAAAATCTATTCAACCCATACAGGGGATCCTAACAAGTACATAACAAGATTATATATACGTACCATTAATTGATAATACAATTTTACAGCTGTGATATATATATATATATATATATATATATATATATATATATAAGTAAATTAGTAAAGTCGTCGGGGCGGCCTAAAGTCGGTATCAGCCAGTCAGCGAGGGAGTCTATCCCCTTTTCAATAGCGCTAGACCAAGGAGATCATTTAAGCATCTGAGATGGAGCGCCACACCTACCATCAGCTCCTTACTTTACCACACAGATCCCTGTGCTACTCATACGCTGAGTTGGCGAGGGCCGGTATCGAACTAGGAACCTTTTGGTTTCTAGCCGAACCCTCTACCGACTGAGCTACGAAGTCCTCCGCAAGAGTAGGATGTGACATGGATATTTTTTAACAGGTTTGAATTCGGATTGGTTACCTAACCAAGGTTAAAAAGCCCAGTCTGCCTTGCTATTTACCCATAGCCGGAGGGAAAATAGTTTGATACATACCTTTCCCAAGGGTATTAGCGCTATGTGAAATGCAAACAGGATGTGAATTTGTGTCGCCGAGTTCATTTCTTACGACGATAACCATTAAACAACGCGCCTACAATCAATCAATCAATCAACGTGATCTCTAGTTTAAAAAAATGTAACCCATCTCTTCTGGTGTGGCTGTTGAGGAGAATGAAATAAAAGCCCCCCCCCTTAAAAAAAGATCGCATTTTCTGAGCACACTCTTCATCTCCACTTAAAATATTAACATGATTATCCTGACTCCTAATCTTTATTTCTGATTTGGTTCTTTAATCGAATGATTGGTCGTTCGTTTTGTATACTCGTTTAAAACAGTCACATTTGTTGCCTGTCTACAAGTTTCTACTTACTCGTGCCCCACACTTGAGGCCTTGTGCCAGACCAAGTTAAAGCCTAATCAATCGAATGATTGGTCGTTCGTTTTGTATACTCGTTTAAAACAGACACATTTGTTGTCTGTCTACAAGTCTCTACTTACTCGTGCCCCACACTTGAGGCCTTGTGCCAGACCAAGTTAAAGCCTAATCAATCGAATGATTGGTCGTTCGTATTGTATACTCATTTAAAACAGCCACATTTGTTGCCTGTCTACAAGTCTCTACTTATTCGTGCCCCACAATTGAGGCCTTGTGCCAGACCAAGTTAAAGCCTAATCAATCGAATGATTGGTCGTTCGTATTGTATGCTCATTTAAAACAGCCACATTTATTGCCTGTCTACAAGTCTCTACTTGCTCGTGCCCCACACTTGAGGCCTTGTGCCAGACCAAGTTAAAGCCTAATCAATCGAATGATTGGTCGTTCGTATTGTATGCTCATTTAAAACAGCCACATTTATTGCCTGTCTACAAGTCTCTACTTGCTCGTGCCCCACACTTGAGGCCTTGTGCCAGACCAAGTTAAAGCCTAATCAATCGAATGATTGGTCGTTCGTATTGTATGCTCATTTAAAACAGCCACATTTATTGCCTGTCTACAAGTCTCTACTTACTCGTGCCCCACACTTGAGGCCTTGTGCCAGACCAAGTTAAAGCCTAATCAATCGAATGATTGGTCGTTCGTATTGTATGTTCATTTAAAACAGCTACATTTGTTGCCTGTCTACAAGTCTCTAAAACTGTTTAGACGTTTCACGTGTTACCAAAAGCTTTTTTGTCACGCTAGTCTGCACAAGTATGTCACGTTTAGATTGTTCATTGTTATTCAACTGTTGGTTTCGATGGACTCTTTATTCACTCTAATTTCCTTGGGCAAAATGCTAAAAAACGTAGTTTTACTGCGTCCACTGGTGAGTCTCCACTTCTGGGGCTCTTGGGGAGTGTAGAATCATACGAGTGTTACCATTACTCCCAGGTCCACTCTCACTCGGAGTGGCAGTAGCTGTTAGAGCCCCGTCTATATATCAAATATATCAGTCTGTGTTATATAATTGATATGTTGCCTATGAATTATTTTTACTGGGCATGACACTAAACTGGATCCACTGGTGAGACTCTGTTTTTGGGGCTCTAGTTTCTTTGTTTAATGGCATATCAACCTTCGTAGGATGCAAAAGCTATCCTTGTAGAAGAACAGTAGTTGTATAATTTAATCCATAGCTGAGAATGAGGAGTTTCATACCTTTCCCATGGATATTAATCCGAAAGCGAATGTAATTGTGCGACTGGACTTCGAATTTGCTTACAACGATGTCGCAGCCCAGCGCGTTAGTCACTACACTAAAGGGACTCCTTCTGAAACTCTGGAGAGTGTGGAGTCACCTTTTTGTAGCCATTACTCCCAGGTCCACTCTGGCCCGGGGAGGTAGTACCTTTTAGGATCCCATCTGTAGGTTAAATAGAAAAAAATGTGTACAAAAGAATTGTATTTAAAAATGAATTTACATTTTTTTTAAATTGAATACCCATCATAAATAAGAATAAAACTAAATGTCTTCGGCATAAAATAACCCAAAAAGGGCTGACATGCCGTAAAATCCAACCAACCAACGGGGAGTTGATATGTCGTTTAACAACTAACGTCTACTCTCGTCAGTATGAGAAAAACATCATTCAATACAAGAATTAATCTCGTGTCCTGAAGAAGGCATGATAGACCGAAATCTTATAACGTCGACATAACTAGCTACAATAAACATCCATCCAATACAACGTTCCGTGTTTGTCTACTTTTCACCACATTGGATTGATAGAAAACCTAAGAGAAGCCGCCCTGTCGGCTGGGGCGTTAGAATGCACCGATTGCACCTCTGCAGAGGGGTAAGACTCCCCCAAATGGGGCCACCTGAAGGTGGTCTACATGTCCTGGGAATGACGTTAAACTCTATCTGATGGCGAGGTTCCAGTTCTGGAGGTTTGGGGAATGTGGTGCACCCCTTCATTCCCATTGCTCCCTGCTCCACTCTGACCCGGAGTGGTAGTACCTGTTAGGATCCCATCTATGGGTTAAATAGAAAACATGAGTTTATAAACAAAATTGTATTATCCATTAAAAATGATATTATTTCAAAACTTTGCCGGCATTAAACATTTTTGAATGCCAAATTGCCAATAGAAGTATTCGGCATAAAATAACCCAAGGGGTTGACATGCCGTAAAACCCAACCAACTAAACCAAACCTAAGAGAAGTGAGCACGTATTACGTGACATATTGTCTTAGATGTGACCTACAAAAATATGCAATGCTTATGCTGATAACGATTGCTGGTTGTTTGAAAGTCTTTTCTAGATTCCCACAAGTCCGCTTTGTACAGTCAGTGGTTGAAAAGCATCGAACGTAGAGGTAAACAGTGTGTGTAAGGAGGGAGGGGGGAGGGGAGACGTATTGATTATAGGCAGAGTAGTACAGAGTTTAAAACGAGCGCGAGTGAAATTCTTTATATAGATTTTAATGTACTTACTTTGAATACTATCAAAATGAATCGTACAATATTTAGGCTATATACATTCGGTTACAAATAACGTACAAACTGACGCTAAAAAGTAAGTGTTAATAAATATAATAAGCATATCTATCTATCTATCTATCTATCTATATATATATATATATATATATATATATATAATATATATATTAATGCTTTAAGAAGACCTCCTAAAAGATTCATTGTATGGAGAAAACTTTTTTTTTACAATAGAAGCGGGGGGGGGTAAAGGGAAAATAAAAACGAGTTGCATGCTGACTAGTTTCGATCCTCGCTCCAATCGAAAACTAATGAGCATGCAACTCATTTTTATTTTCCCTATTATATATATATATATATATATATAATATATATATATATATATATGCTGTAGATAGAAGGAAAGTGGTCAAGAAATGAACAACTCAAAACAAGTCACAGGGTGAAACAGTTTCGTCCGTGTTCACAGACGTCTTCAGTCATTGTAACTTTATTAAATGACTGAAGACGTCTGTGAACACGGACGAAACTCTTTCACCCTGTGACTTGTTTTGTTGTTCATTTCTTGACCACTTTCCTTCTATCTACAGCATATCGTCGGATCCTAAACCCACCCACCCTTCCTTATATATATAATATATATAATATATATATATATATATAATTATACACATATATATTATATATATAGAGAGAGAGAGAGAGAGGGGGGAGATAGATCCAGTCATTGAACAAAACACTACCACTACTGTTCTACAGAATGCTTTAGCATTATGTGGACCATATGAGCTTTAGGCACCCCTTATGCGATCTCGTTTCATAAGGACATTTTTTTATTATTACCGTCAACATCCGGTTGTTTGTTAGGGGTTAGGGTTAACGGCTAGGGTTAGGGGTTATTTTTATAATTAAAAAAACCCCTAAAAATCATCTGTTAACAAACAACCGGATGTTGACGGTGTAAATGAAAAACATTTCCTTTATGAAACGAGATCGCAAAAGGGGTGCCTAAAGGTCATATGGGTCCCATTAAGTAACCCACGAATGTTGATATGCTATTAAAACAAGAAACCAAATAAAACCATATATATATATATATATATATATATATTATATATATATATATATATATATATAAATGTGTATGTATGTATGTATATGTACATACCTAGTGAAATAAAAACATTTTACGTACGAACATGAGTTAGAATTTCATTCATGTCATGTTCATACTTGTACTGAAATGGATACTGAAATATATATATATAAATATATATATATATTATATATATATATATATATATATATATATATATATACGGGGATAGGCAGGTAGGTAGATGTGTATGTAAATAATTTGAAAAGTTAAAATTTTAATGTACTTAGAATACTAAAAATCTTAAAGAGTGTTTATGTATGTTTGTGAGTTGTGGTTCTGTACAAATAATTGTTAAGATTCCAGTTATGACATGTTCATGCTTGTATTGAAATAAATATTCATTTACGTATATATATATATATATATATATATATATATAAAAATATAACGCTGAACAAATACAGTTACACAAGAAAAAAGATTTTATAAAGATTTTCATCTCCTGTCATCTATAAAACATCCATGAATTTCTTCACCCCAAGATACATCCCGATGAAGGTTTAAAGAAACCGAAATGTTTTAAACATCGATAAATAAATTCATCCTATTTTCGGAACACTTGCTTTTTCAAATTTCTTAATATATATATATATATATATATATATATATATATATTATATATATATATAGAGAGAGAGAGAGAGAGAGAAGAGAGTGAGGGAGAGATGTATAGATATAGATATATATAAATTAAGGTAACGATGACATGGGGTCAACGGTGCCTGTTTACTGACAGTTTCTCGCCTATGCGATTTTCAGACCAAGACTTGCTCTGAATATCCCATAGGCAAAAAACTGTCAGTAAAGAGGCGCCGTTGACTCCATGTCTACACTACGCTAACTTATATATAAATGCCCTGTCAATGATATTGAGCACTGTTTACTTATAAACATAGCACCCATATTATCTATCTATCTATCTATCTATCTGTCAGTATGTCTGTCTCTCTGTCTCTGTCTCTGTCTCTGTCTGTCTGTCTCTCTCTCTCTCTCTATATAATATATATATGGGTATATGGGTTATTTCCTATAACTCCAACATAAACAAAGGGCAACGTCTCTTGACTGATAAATTATTTATTTCCCCATTAAACTAACCCTAAACCCTAACCCTGAGCCTAACCCTAACCCTAAACCCTAACCCCGTCTTCCTTTTTCCTAGTAGATCAATAAATAAATAATTTATCAGTCAAGAGTGGTTCCCCTTTGCTTATGTTGGAGTTATAGGAAATAACCTATATATGGACCTATTTGACTCATAGACGAAACCCTAACAGGTAATACCACTCTAGTCTAGCGTATACCTGGGAGTAATGGCAACAAAGAGATGAACCCCCCACATTCCTATAATGAAGTTTCTCTACCGGATGCCATTTAGTGTCAAAGCCGGGACATTAGAAAAATGGAGAAACAAAATTGTGGCGATGAGTGTTGATTTTATGGCATGTCAACCTTCGTTGGACTATTTAATGGTATGGCTTGTTTTTACGGCATATCAACCACAGTGGTTTATTTGATGCCGATGAAAATACCAATAGAATAATCATCATTTGTTGAAAGATAGTTTGGTTGGATGATCATGTCAACCCTCTTTAGATCATTTGATTGTCTTGGTTTGCTTTTACGGCACATCAACTACAGTGGGGTCATTAAATGCCGATAAAAGTAGAGATAGAATAATCATTATTTGTTAAAAGATAGTTTGGTTAGATGTATTTGCCTCATACCCCACTTGTATGGGCTAGCCATTTTTCTGTGTGTTTGTCTGTCTGTAACCGAAACTATATCGCTACTCAAGTCACAATTCCCTTAGTTATTTACGTCACATTCTCCATGATTGTTATTTTTATTTAAACCTCAATTATCAATAAAAATTATTTTACATTATTACTACTGTTGGCCATATCTACAGGTATTTGTCTCTCATCCCACTTATGAGAGCGTGACACAAGGACATTTTTATGTGGGCCCACCCACAAGCCGAAGCTCATGGGTGGTAGGTGGAAAAATTGCGTCCATCCCGTCGGCATTCCCCTTCAGGTGCTGAACCCTTTAAATCAAGGGGGCAGGTATTGCCTGGGAGGATAGCCCCCTGGGATCAACGCTATTAACTTATAAAGATCCAGGGACGAAGCCACTGGACCCCCACTCCGTTGGGTGGGTCTACAGGTATTTGCCTCATACCCCACTTGTGTGGGCTGGGCACAAGGCCTCGTTTTAACGTGGGCCCACCCACAAGCCGAAGCTTATGGGTAAGAAAGTACAAAAATTGCGTCGATCCCTTCGGCATTCCCCCTCAAGGGGGGCGCTCCAGGCGCTGGGCAATAAACCCAGCCCTGCCCCTTTAAATCAAGGGGGCAGGTATTGCCTGGGGTATAGCCCCCTGGGATCGACACTATTAACTTGTAAGGTCCAGCGGCCGAAGCTCACTAGAGCCCCGGTCGAAACCGGTGTTAGCTATGTGGAACATATCTGCATGCTTGGATGATAGTTTGGTTAGATGATTAGGTTTTGTGAGCATGTCAACCCTCTTTAGATCCGCCACCCCATGAGCTTCGGCTTGTGGGTGGTCCCACATAAATAGGGCCTTGTGCCTGACCCGTACAAGTGGGGTACGTGGAAAATATCATGTCAACCCTCTTTAGATCATTTGATGGTTTGGTTTGCTTTTACGGCACATCAACTACAGTGGGGTCATTAAATGCCGATAAAAAGTAGAGATAGAATAAACAAAATTATTTGTTAAAAGATAATTTGGTTACATGATTTGGTTTTGCGAGCATTCTTTGTAGAGAATGGTTCAATAATCTAATAACAAAGAAAGTCTTTTTTACAAGCAATTATAAGGTTTCAAGAAACTATTCATATTTAATAATAATTATTTGTTTACAATTATAGCTTCAAATAACTATTCTTAATACGAGTAATTTGCATATATTATATGCTTTCAAGTAACGTTCTATCTAATAATTTGCCAACAATTATATAACTTCAACTACCTGTTCCTATCAAATATGAATAATTTAAAAGAAAATAAAAGTAATTGGTAATTTGCTTGAAGCATTGTTAAGTATGTTATAATATATTAATGATTTGAAGGCAATTACAATGTGTATAAAAAAATAAAAACAAAAAGATGTTATTTTTGTCTTATCGATTTCAAAGTAGAAACCTCATTTTCAGAGGTGAATATCAGAAATGTACGTGCTTAAGTTTTTTTTGTGTGGTTATAATTTTTTTTCTTATTTCTTTTTTCCTCTTCTTTTTTTTTTTCTTATCTTCCTTTCTTTTTTCTTTATGTTATGAATGCAAGAAAATAAAAGAAAATGTATTAATGTAGCTTAAAATATTTTTTAAACATCATCTCAAACATCAGTATTAGATGCAATTTAACGTCATACCCTAGGTACCTTCCTGTTGGTTTCTTCCACAGAAAGCGATGCCAATATATGCACAGAAAAGGCATGGACTGCTTTAGTCAGATTATCGATCATATGGAAATCTGATCTCTCTGATAAGATAAAGCGAGAAATCTTTGGATATGTAGTCGTGTCAGTGCTAATGTATGGCTGCACCACTTGGGCTCTAAATGAGAATCTTAGAGAAAAATCTAGATTGGAACTACATAAGGATGCTGCGTGCTATTTCTAACAAATCTTGGTAATGGCACCCCACAAGAAAGCAGCTGTACTCCTATCATACAAACCATCTAAGTAAAACGAACGAGACATGCTGGATACTGTTTGAAAAGCAGCGACGAACTCATAAGTGACGTTCTCCTGAGGACACCGACATATGGACACACCAGTATAGGTCGATCAGCAAAAACGTATATCAGCCAGCTGTGGGAAGCGCGTTATGGTTAAAGTCATGAGAAATGGACTCGTCGCCCCGAGTTCAAATCCTGGATGTGTTTATTGCATTTCACTTAGCGCTAATACCATTGGGAAAGGTATGAATCCTACTCTCCCTCCAGTTATGGATAAGTAGTTGGGCAAACTGGGCTCTTTAACATTGGTTAACATTTATAAGAAGTATACATAATTGTTCTCACCAAACTAATCTTATTGACCACATTGTGTAGTTTGTTCTCTCCGTGGTTCTCCATACTCATGGACCTATGTGGACATCCCATCGTGGTGTAATGGTTAGCAAACTAGTCTCGCAGATCTATTACTAGAAAATAGTGAGTTCGATCCTCGCAGGATGCCTTATAGTTGTAACATTGCCACACCCTATCCATGACGAATGGGTTGGGTAAATACTTACCCATGGCCCTATGCCTGTCTTAAATATGTTTGAGAAATTTTATTGTACCTGTGATGTATGTATCTTCTTTTCTTTTCTTTTTTTTGTAATTAAACACGTTTGACTAAGTTAGGAACACGTCTCTCTTTTTTCTTTTATTAAAGATACGTGAGTATATATATATATATATATATATATATATATATATATATATAAATATATATATATATATATATATATTTCCTATAGAAACCATGCGTCAGCTTGACATATATACCAACATACCAACACAGGCGTTTACGTCATGCCTCTATGAGCATCTAAGCTACGTACAGAGAGAGAGAGAGAGAGAGAGAGAGAGAGAGAGAGAGAGAGAGAGAGAGAGAGAGAGAGAAGAGAAGAGAGAGAGAGTGTGTGTATGTGTGTGAGTGTGTTGAAGTGGAAAACGTGTAACACAACTACTCAGCCGTAGTTATTCGAATATGCGACGCACAGACAGACAACCGATTACCGAGCAGCATTTTTGTTCATGTGCCCTACAGAGTGTCACACGCTACTTCGTAGATAATTGCGTGCTATTTAAGCACTGAAGCGAAATTAACGAAAATGGACACAAATTCAAGTGAGGAAGTCTTGAGTATTTTAATATCCCCACCAAGAAATATCCATCAACCACGCACAGTATCCCTCCATAAATAAACAGACCCCTAAAAAAATCCGCCTGGGAACCACAAGATTCCTGGTTCGGTACCGGCCCTCGCCAACTCAGCGTATGAGTAGCACAGGGATCTGTGCGGTAAAGTAAATAGCTGGTGTTAGTTGTGGCGCTCCACCTCAGAAGCTTAAAAGCAATCTCCTTGGTCTGCGCCAGTGAAAAGGGGATAGACTTCTTGCTGTCTGGCTGATATCGTTTAGGACACAACGAATTTACTTTACTTTACTGTAACATACAGCTGGAGGGAGAGTAGGATTCATACCTTTTCCCAAAGGTATTAGTGCTAAGTGAAATGCAATTACCACGTCCAGGATTTGAACTCGGGCGACGAGTTCATTTTCATGACTTTAATCATTTACTTGGCTTCGTGAACGAAAATTAAGAGGGTGGTCCACGTTGACTGCTGGCTTGTTCGTGGCTAATAAGTCCTATGAAAAACAGGCAGGCACGGTCGGAGCGGCTGCAGTTGAAGGTCTGGTCAGAGTTTATGGCATTGTGTTGTAGTTTTTCTTGTATACCCTTTCTTTACTTCTATTATTCTTCTGCTCATCTTAGTATCTACGTTCTTCTTCTAGCGTCTGGACTTCTATTTCTCTGTTCTGCTGGTTTGGTCGTCCTTGATTCATTTATTCTTCTAGGTCAGTCTTGTTGCAAGACATTCATCAACCACAAACCATATTATTTATTTAAAACCTTTTTGTTTACTTACTAAAACATATTTCTCTAACTAAACATAGCGCGCGTGTGCAGGTGAGTCCCAGCTGAGGCAGATAGGCTTATCTGCCTGACGTCCAAGCTGAAACTGAGAGCCAACCAGATCCCAACGTGAACTTCACGTATTTCGCGGGCTTTCTGTAATATTCCATGGAAAGTCCCGCCCATGATATGAAAAGGGCCATCCCTTCAGAAATACAGGGGGTTGACAATAATCTATGCATAGAATTATGTTACAGTTTTCCTCTTATTTTTGTACTTGAGAGACCCTGTGAGTGTTTTCAAGGGGGGGGGGGACAGTATGGTTAGTGGTGAGGACGCCAGGCGTCAAGGTTCTCTGGCTAGGGTGAACCATTGGCAATGGTTGATGTGACAGTCACCTAGGGATTGGATAACAATTGTCCAACTCCCTACAGGCCAGAACAATAGAAAACATCATTAGAAATCACTTGGATCAATGGTTCAACCGCGCTTTTTTAAAAAATCTATGGGGCCCTTTGTAATCCTATTTTACTTTGGTGGACTCCTCGCATAGCCCATTCATGTTTTAAAGTCCCTATTGGGTATTTAATAGGGCCCAAAAATGTTATTATTTACCAACCCTCCGCATGAGCAGGATGTGACATCACAAGGTCAATTTTTAAGCAGAGGTTCAAATCAGGTTGGAAATCAGAGTTTTCCTTCCTTCTCCTAGAACGGTTGCCTAACCAAGATTAAAGAGCCCAGTCTGCCTAATAATTTATCCATAGCTGGTGGAGAGTAGGATTCATACCTTTCCCAAGGGTATTAGCACTAAGTGAATGCATTACCACGTCGAGGATTTGAACTCTGGGCGACGAGTCCATTTCATGACTTTAACCATTACACCAAGCGTTTCCCAAAAAATGTTATATGGTCCCCGGGAGTCCATATGAACCCCGGTTTGAGAACACTGACTTGATGAACGGGAATAGTTGTGTGTATTTTGGCATAGAAAGCAGGCAGGTAGGCTTGCGTGTTATCACGTCACCTAGGCCCGAGCACCCATGCGCTGTTACTTCTGGAGAAGTATGACGAACTCATAAACGACGTTCTTCCTATGGATTCCACACACGGGCGCACTAGCGTTGGTTGGTCGACAGTAAAAACTTGCATTAACTCATCTCTGTGCGAACACTGGAAGCTGTCTTAGGGACCTACAGAGAGAGAGAGAGAGAGAGAGAGAGGAGAGAGGAGAGAGAGAAGAGAGAGCGGGGGGGGGTCCGTGCGTCGGTACGACATGATGATCTGATGATGATGATATTAAAAAATCAATTTTAAATGATGATTTAAAAACAATTCTTTTGCAAATTACTTTGGAACATTGAACCTACCAATCTGTTTCGACGTTATGAGAGGGGATATGATCGAAGCCTACAAATACACGCATGGTTTATATTCAGAAACTCTGACCTACAAACAGTGCTCAAAATACCTATACAAGGGGACAGTAAATAAAACTCCTTAAAAAATCTTGTAAAGCAAAACGCAAGACAAAATTAATTTTAGCTACAGAGTGGTGAATACATGGAATAAACTACCTTCATCAGTAGTGATATGCCCCATCTCTAAACTCCTTCAAGGCAAGTTGGATAATCTGTGGACATGACATTAAATATTCAGTGGATTTAAAATGAATGTTTATAAGAAACAGCTGACAGGTCTCAGACCTAATATACTAGCTGAAAAGATATTATTATTATATTATTATAAATTAACAGGCGGACTTTCAAAAAGAAAAATATCTATGAAAATTGAAATAAGAAAACTATCATACTATACATTAAGCTAATGTACGACTTAAGAAGGATGTTCTCAGCCAGATGCATCGTAGTTTGATCATTCAAACCTCCAAGAAACGTCGGGCCGTCGCCATTACAATTTAACAACAGAGCAGCACCGTCATAAGCCACATCCGATTTGGCCTTATAGCACATATTTGGTCTTTGTTGTTAATGTTATAAGTTTTCTTTTGTTAATTTTTAAAAACTACTTCGGCGCTCTAAGTGCGCTGATTTCTGCATAATAAGCGCAGATCGCAGGTTGTGCAGCCTTGGGACAGTAACCAAATATTCAATCGAGCTGCAGTCTGCCTAATATTGGTATGACATAGGTCAAAGCATAAATTCGTTTAAAGTGCGTACGAACACTCAATTGGCAGGGAGCGGGGGGGCATCATTTTACACTAAATGTAAAACATGGGCTCCGTAAGTAAAGCTTTCTATTATTTTCAGATAGTAGATCCCCATCAGGTATTCTAGCTGATCTTAACAATGCTGTTGTCTGGATGGTCTCAACTTTAAAAATCTGATTTCCAATCCTGGTCTTTTTCTAAAACTTTTGGGGACCGTTCCAAATACACCAATTCAATTGTTATTACTTTTTTCCTCATATTCCACAGATTATTATATTATTATTAATTATTATTATTATTATTATTTATTATTATTATTATATGCGTTTTTACACCAGTTTAAACTGGTGTTTTTTTACTGGTGACAGTCTCATCAGGTTCCAGGACACTTCTAGTATTCTCCTTTGGAATTTTTTTTGAGCTGGGTCATCGATGCTCATATCTTGTTGTAATAAATTAAGCAATGATTTTGTTGTTTGTTTTTTTAGTCGCACAGACAACCGATTACAAGAATCCCACAGTCCAAAAGGGTCTTCTACCACAGTGAGAAGCCGCATCCTGGGAGCGACGATCCAAACGTCTGCGCCTGTCAGCTAACAGCGAAATCAAACTAAACTAGACCAGTTCCCTTTCCCACACCTTTTCTTCGGCCATTCAGGGTCGTGTACAGGCCATGCGAACGGTTAATGGTAATTTTCCATTTGAGCAAACCGATATTCGAATTTTGACTACACTTACATACATAATTCGTAGGCTACCCACCATCTATTTACAGAAAAGTCAGGAAACATTGTTCTAACAATGTCTTGGAACTGGGAGTGGGGGGGGGGCAAAAACAAAAAAAACAAGTTCGGTACGAGACTCTGACTTACTCCAGTGCCTTATTACTTGGACTGAAAACAGACACTACTAAATTAGTCTAAATTAATGAAATATATCACTAATTAGGACGAGCCTATTCTAGTTAGATAACCACCCAAGCGAGTTTAACAGGTTTGAATTCAGAGTTTTCCTCTCCTAGACTGGTTACTAACCAACGTTAAAGAGCCCAGTGAAATAGATCACTAACTAGGACTGAGCCAATCTAGTAGTGACCACCCCAAGTGAGTTTTTAACACGTTGAATCAGAGTTTCCTTCTCTAGACTGGTTGCCTAGCCAAGGTTTAAAGAGCCCAGTCTGCCTACTATTTATCATAGCTGAGGAGAATAGTTGGATTTAAACCTTTCCCAATGGTATTAGCTTATATGAACTGTAACTTTGTCCATTGGCTCCAGAGTTGGAACTTGACCATCAGATTAGTTTAACGTCATACGAGGATACCCGCTGCCTTCAGCACATATACGTTAAAAAGGGTTGGGGCGTGCCACAAGGGCAATAGGGTTGGACAATCATATAAGTTCTAGGGTTTGACGTGACCAGCCGCATTGGTCGTGGGGGCCCCTGACCTTCCGCTAGCCTAATAAGGCCAAATAGAGTGTTGCATCTCATGGGACTGCTCAACCACCAGGATTCTGTCCATAAGCATCACGGGCGTCTTGTTCATGGAACAATATGTGTATAATTCATACTGTTGGACAAGTTTCTATTCGTACTCTGTTTGAACTCGGGTCGACGAGTCCATTATTCTGTAGGCTTAATTATTATGGTCTGCGGAGAATTCGGGAATTGAAAAATAAAACGGTAATCGGATTTCTGGAGAAAGAGAAGGAAAAGAAATAAGAACAAAGTTAAGTTTGGAAGAGTAAACACACGGGGTACCAGCAATGACCGAAGAATGACCCCGGAAATAGATTTAAAAATAAAACGGAAGTTCCGGGTTTTGACCGGAACGGATGTGATGCCGGGACCGAGAAAGCGGAAGAGGAGACAATCTTTCTTTTTCGGCTGGGCTTTGGTGAAAGTCAGACGTGGCTCCCGTTCTCGAATGGGTTTGAACATGATTTAGGATAGCTAATTTAAAAGATAGAGAGAAAGAGAGAGAAAGAGGTTCTCTCTCTTTCTCTCTATCTTTTATTTCTCTGAAAAGAACCACGAGCCCAAAAGGAATAAACAACCCTTTGTGGCTATACAACTTGCGTGTTTGTTTCTGAACTAACGACGACTACTATACTAAACGACTACTACTACAACTCGAACTTGGCTCCATGCGACATGTATCGTTCTGTTTCATTATTCCTACGAATCTAACCATTAAGACACGCGTCTCCACTAAATAATTCCTTTACCTTGTGCTATGCCAGTTGGTCATTAGAAATGTGGACATTGTATAGAAGTAATAATAAAATGAATAATAAACCAAATACACAATTAATAGAAAATGTATTTCCTAAGCAATCACTTGAATTGTATTGGATTCTTTTCGACATTTTCTTCAGTCGTGAATAAACGCACTATTTCTCATTTAGCGCCCGCTCATATCATTTTCATACAATCACCAAATTCTAGCGACGTTATAAAGACTGAACAAGTGGCTTGGTGGGAGGGGAACGGAGCGGTGCTAGCGAGGCATAATGACTTCCTAAATTGAAAAAAAAAAGAAAAGAAAAAAAGAAGAAAAAATCACTTCCACGCTAATTACGTATCTCAAAGCTGTGTGTAAAATAGAAATTGCAACAATTATTAAAACGCGCCGAAATACAAACCCGGTCTTTTCGCTAATCTCGGCCAGCCACAATTGTGCATTTAAAAGACCGACGTTTTCCATTGGTCGTTGATGTCACGTGACATCAATGTTCGTGTAAAAAAAAAAAAAAGAAATGGAGACAGAGTTATTTATTGCCCATTTGTCACAAGAGTCAAAATAAAATATTCCCAGATGCAGGTTTGGAACATCGCTACATTTGTCTAGTATTTCACTATATATATATAATATATATATATATATATATTTATATATATAATAATATATACTAGCAATATATGCACCTCCGGTGCAAAGTATTTAGGTTTTAATGTAATAAAATATTAGATTAGATTAGAAGGCTAATAAAACTAAATAAGAATGCAGATAAAAGATTTGAAACAGAGTGGGGTATATAAATGAAACTTACTCTTCCATCACTGCCGTCTTTCATTGCTGAATTTTACTTATTTAACTATTTAGTTAAATTAGAAATAAAGAATAAAATTACACTTGTTTTTTCTTGTTAATGGATTTCATTAAGATTAATTGAAGAGATTTTTGCTTATATTCATTAAAATAAAACCAAACAGTTAGAAATCAATAATTACTAAGCCACATATTATTAAAATCACATTTCTAATATCAATAATGCCAAATTAGCCTTCACGTTACATGTAAACTGCTATTTTGTTGTATATATAAATACAATTGCATTTGTTAGATGTTAGATATGGTTAACAGTATTAAATAATGTAAAACAATTTTATTAATAACTGAGTTTAAATAAAAATAAAATCATGAAATATTCATGTTCAATAACAATGGAAAATTGGAATGATAGTAATGTAGTTTCGGTTACAGACAGACAAACCCACAATCTCCATTATGATAAGATACTATATATATATATATATATATATATATATATATATATAAGAGAGAGAGAGAGAGAGATCTGATCGTCTATATAAGGAATCGACTGTGTTCTATCAGCATTATGATTTTATCCATGAATGAATATTTGTTTAGACTACCCTCCATTTTTCTATTTGAGAACGCAACGTAACATAGAGTTTTTGGTACTTTTCTATTAACACTTTGCAACCATTAGTTACTTGCGAGCACCCATCACCTCTACCAAATCAGTCATAAACATTGAAAAGACACAAGATGCATTTCAAACTCGTTCCAATGCCACATTGAATCTATGTTTAAAGCTATCCTCTCATTCCCTTAAAAGAAAGACCTCTTTCCATCTCTCTCTTGNAAGAGATCCCACTCCGTTGGGTGGGTCTACAGGTAATTGTGCCTCATAACCCCACTTGTGTGGGCTGGCACAAGGCCTCGTTTTAACGTGGGCCCACCCACAAGCCGAAGCTTATGGGTAAGAGAAGTACAAAAATTGCGTCGATCCCTTCGGCATTCCCCCTCAAGGGGGGCGCTCCAGGCGCTGGGCAATAAACCCAGCCCTGCCCCTTTAAATCAAGGGGCAGGTATTGCTGGGGTATAGCCCCTGGGATCGACACTATTAACTTGTAAGGTCCAGCGGCCGAAGCTCATAGAGCCCCGGTCGAAACCGGTGTTAGCTATGTGGAACATATCTGCATGCTTGGATGATAGTTTGGTTAGATGATAGGTTTTTGAGCATGTCAACCTCTTTAGATCACCCCATGAGCTTCGGCTTGTGACATGGGCCTTTGCCTGACCCGTACAAGTGGGTACGTGGAAAATATCATGTCAACCCTCTTTAGATCATTTGATGGTTTGGTTTGCTTTTACGGCACATCAACTACAGTGGGGTCATTAAATGCCGATAAAAGTAGAGATAGAATAAACAAAATTATTTGTTAAAAGATAATTTGGTTACATGATTTGGTTTTGTGAGCATTCTTTGTAGAGAATGGTTCAATAATCTAATAACAAAGAAAGTCTTTTTTACAAGCAATTATAAGGTTTCAAGAAACTATTCATATTTAATAATAATTATTTGTTTACAATTATAGCTTCAAATAACTATTCTTAATACGAGTAATTTGCATATATTATATGCTTTCAAGTAACGTTCTATCTAATAATTTGCCAACAATTATATAACTTCAACTACCTGTTCCTATCAAATATGAATAATTTAAAAGAAAATAAAAGTAATTGGTAATTTGCTTGAAGCATTGTTAAGTATGTTATAATAATTAATGATTTGAAGGCAATTACAATTGTATAAAAAAATAAAAACAAAAAGATGTTATTTTTGTCTTATCGATTTCAAAGTAGAAACTCATTTTCAGAGGTGAATATCAGAAATGTACGTGCTTAAGTTTTTTTGTGTGGTTATAATTTTTTTCTATTTCTTTTTTCCTCTTCTTTTTTTTTTCTTATCTTCCTTTCTTTTTTCTTTATGTTATGAATGCAAGAAAATAAAGAAAATGTATTATGTAGCTTAAATATTTTTAAAACATCATCTCAAACATCAGTATTAGATGCAATTTAACGTCATACCAGGTACCTTCCTGTTGGTTCTTCCACATGCCAATATATGCACAGAAAAGGCATGGACTGCTTTAGTCAGATTATCGATCATCTGATCTCTCTGATAAGATAAAGCGAGAAATCTTTGGATATGTAGTCGTGTCAGTGCTAATGTATGGCTGCACCACTTGGCTCTAATGAGAATCTTTAGAGAAAAATCTAGATTGGAACTACATAGGATGCTGCGTGCTATTTCTAACAAATCTTGGTAATGGCACCCCACAAGAAAGCAGCTGTACTCCTATCATACAAACCATCTAAGTAAAACGAACGAGACATGCTGGATACTGTTTGAAAAGCAGCGACGAACTCATAAGTGACGTTCTCCTGAGGACACCGACATATGGACACACCAGTATAGGTCGATCAGCAAAAACGTATATCAGCCAGCTGTGGGAAGCGCGTTATGGTTAAAGTCATGAGAAATGGACTCGTCGCCCGAGTTCAATCCTGGATGTGTTTATTGCATTTCACTTAGCGCTAATACCATTGGGAAAGGTATGAATCCTACTCTCCCTCCAGTTATGGATAAGTAGTTGGGCAACTGGGCTCTTAACATTGGTTAACATTTATAAGAAGTATACATAATTGTTCTCACCAAACTAATCTTATTGACCACATTGTGTAGTTTTTCTCTCCGTGGTTCTCCATACTCATGGACCTATGTGGACATCCCATCGTGGTGTAATGGTTAGCAACTAGTCTCGCAGATCTATTACTAGAAAATAGTGAGTTCGATCCTCGCAGGATGCCTTATAGTTGTAACATTGCCACCCCTATCCATGACGAATGGGTTGGGTAAATACTTACCCATGGCCCTATGCCTGTCTTAATATGTTTGAGAAATTTTATTGTACCTGTGATGTATGTATCTTCTTTTTTTTTTTTTTGTAATTAAACACGTTTGACTAAGTTAGGAACACGTCTCTCTTTTTTTCTTTTATTAAAGATACGTGAGTATATATATATATATATATATATATATATATATATATATATATATATATATATATATATATATATATATATTCCTATAAACCATGCGTCAGCTTGACATATATACCAACATACCAACACAGGCGTTTACGTCACGCCTCTATGAGCATCTAAGCTACGTACAGAGAGAGAGAGAGAGAGAGAGAGAGAGAGAGAGAGAGGAGAGAGAGAGAGAGAGAGAGAGAGAGAGAGAGTGTGTGTGTATGTGTGTGAGTGTGTTGAAGTGGAAAACGTGTAACACAACTACTCAGCCGTAGTTATTCGAATATGCGACGCACAGACAGACAACCGATTACCGAGCAGCATTTTTGTTCATGTGCCCTACAGAGTGTCACACGCTACTTCGTAGATAATTGCGTGCTATTTAAGCACTGAAGCGAAATTAACGAAAATGGACACAAATTCAAGTGAGGAAGTCTTGAGTATTTTAATATCCCCACCAAGAAATATCCATCAACCACGCACAGTATCCCTCCATAAATAAACAGACCCCTAAAAAAATCCGCCTGGGAACCACAAGATTCCTGGTTCGGTACCGGCCCTCGCCAACTCAGCGTATGAGTAGCACAGGGATCTGTGCGGTAAAGTAAATAGCTGGTGTTAGTTGTGGCGCTCCACCTCAGAAGCTTAAAAGCAATCTCCTTGGTCTAGCGCCAGTGAAAAGGGGATAGACTCTCTTGCTGTCTGGCTGATACGACTTTAGGACACAACGAATTTACTTTACTTACTGTAACATACAGCTGGAGGGAGAGTAGGATTCATACCTTTCCCAAAGGTATTAGTGCTAAGTGAAATGCAATTACCACGTCCAGGATTTGAACTCGGGGCGACGAGTTCATTTTTCATGACTTTAATCATTACTTGGCTTCGTGAACGAAAATTAAGAGGGTGGTCCACGTTGACTGCTGGCTTGTTCGTGGCTAATAAGTCCTATGAAAAACAGGCAGGCACGGTCGGAGCGGCTGCAGTTGAAGGTCTGGTCAGAGTTTGATGGCATTGTGTTGTAGTTTTCTTGTATACCCTTTCTTTACTTCTATTATTCTTCTGCTCATCTTAGGTATCTTACGTTCTTCTTCTAGCGTCTGGACTTCTATTTCTCTGTTCTTGCTGGTTGGTCGTCCTTGATTCATTTATTCTTTAGTTCAGTCTTGTTGCAAGACATTCATCAACCACAAAACCATATTATTTATTTAAACCTTTTGTTTACTTAACTAAACATATTTCTCTAACTAAACATAGCGCGCGTGTGCAGGTGAGTCCCAGCTGAGGCAGATAGGCCTTATCTGCCTGACGTCCAAGCTGAAACTGAGAGCCAACCAGATCCCACGTGACTTCACGTATTTCGCGGGCTTTCTGTAATATTCCATGGAAAGTCCCGCCCATGATATGAAAAGGGGCCATCCCTTCAGAAATACAGGGGGTTGACAATAATCTATGCATAGATTATGTTACAGTTTTTCCTCTTATTTTTGTACTTGAGAGACCCTGTGAGTGTTTTCAAGGGGGGGGGACAGTATGGTTAGTGGTGAGACGCCAGGCGTCATGGTTCTCTGCTAGGGTGAACCATTGGCAATGGTTGATGTGACAGTCACCTAGGGATTTGATAACAATTGTCCAACTCCCTACTGGCCAGAACATAGAAAACATCATTAGAATCACTTGGATCAATGGTTTTCAACCCCGCCTTTTTTAAAAATCTATGGCCCCTTTTAATCCTATTTTACTTTGGTGGACTCCTCCATAGCCATTCGATGTTTTAAAGTCCCATTGTATTTTTATAGGGTCCCAAAAAATGTTATATATTTACCAACCCCTCCGCATGAGCAGGATGTGACACAAGGTCAATTTTTAAGCAGAGTTCAACAGGTTTGAATTCAGAGTTTTCCTTCTCCTAGAACGGTTGCCTAACCAAGATTAAAGAGCCCAGTCTGCCCTAATATTTATCCATAGCTGGAGGGAGAGTAGGATTCATACTTTTCCCAAGGGTATTAGCACTAAGTGAAATGCAATTACCACGTCGAGGATTTGAACTCTGGGCGACGAGTCCATTTTTCATGACTTTAACCATTACACCAAGCGTTTCCCAAAAAATGTTATATGGTCCCCGGGAGTCCATATGAACCCCGGTTGAGAACCACTGACTTGGATGAACGGGAATAGTTGTGTGTATTTTGGCATAGAAAGCAGGCAGGTAGGCTTGCGTGTTATCACGTCACAAGGCCCGAGCACCCATGCGTGTTACTTCTGGAGAAGTATGGACGAACTCATAAACGACGTTCTCCTATGGATTCCTACACACGGGCGCACTAGCGTTGGTTGGTCGACCAGTAAAAACTTGCATTAACTATCTCTGTGCGAACACTGGAAGCTGTCTTGGGACCTACAGAGAGAGAGAGAGAGAGAGAGAGAGAAGAGAGAGAGAGAGAGAGAGAGAGAGGCGGGGGGGGTCCGTGCCGTCGGTACGACATGATGATGATGATGATGATATTAAAAAATCAAATTTTAAATGATGATTTAAAACAATTCTTTTGCAAATTACTTTGGAACATTGACCTACCAAGTCTGGTTTTCCGACGTATGAGAGGGGATATGATCGAAGCCTACAAATACACGCATGGTTTATATTCAGCGAACTCTGACCTACTAAACAGTGCTCAAAATACCTATACAAGGGGACATAAATTAAAACTCCTTAAAAAATCTTGTAAAGCAAACGCAAGACAAAATTATTTTAGCTACAGAGTGGTGAATACATGGAATAAACTACCTTCATCAGTAGTGAATGCCCCATCTCTAAACTCCTTCAAGGCAAAGTTGGATAATCTGTGGAATGACATTAAATATTCAGTGGATTTAAAATGAATGTTTATAAGAAACAGCTGACAGGTCTCAGACCTAATATACTAGCTGAAAAGATATTATTATTATATTATTATAAATTAACAGGCGACTTTCAAAAAGAAAAATATCTATGAAAAATGAAATAAGAAAACTATCATACTATACATTACTAATGTACGACTTAAGAAGGATGTTCTCAGCCAGATGCATCCGTAGTTTGATCATCAAACGCTCCAAGGAAACGTCGGGCCGTCGCCATTACAATTTAACAACAGCAGCAGCAGCCGTCATAAGCCACATCCGATTTGGCCTTTAGCACATATTGGTCTTTGTTTGTTAATGTTATAAGTGTTTCTTTTGTTTAAATTTTTAAAAACTACTTCGGCGCATCTAAGTGCGCTGATTTCTGCATAATAAAGCCGCAGATGCAGGTTGTGCAGCCTTGGGCAGATAACCAAATATTCAATCGAGCTGCAGTCTGCCTAATATTGGTATGAATCAGGTCAAAGCATAAATTCGTTTAAAGTGCGTACGAACACTTAATTGGCAGGGAGCGGGGGGCATCATTTTACACTAAATGTAAAACATGGGCTCCGTAAGTAAAGCTTTCTATTTATTTTCAGATAGTAGATCCCCATCAGGTATTCTAGCTGATCTTAACAATGCTGTTGTCTGGATGGTCTCAACTTTTAAAAATCTGATTTCCAATTCCTGGTCTGTTTTCTAAACTTTTGGGGGACCGTGCCAAATACACCAATTTCAATTGTTATTACTTTTTTCCTCATATTCCACAGATTATTATTATTAAAATTATTATTATTATAATTATATTATTATATGCGTTTTTTTACACCAGTTTAAACTGGTGTTTTTTTGGTTTTTTTTTTACTGGTGACAGTTAGTCTCATCAGGTTTCCAGGACACTTCTAAGTATTCTCCTTTGGAATTTTTTTGAGCTGGGTCATCTATGCTCATATCTTGTTTGTAATAAATAAGCAAGATTTTGTTGTTGTTTTTTTTTGGTCCCACAGACAACCGATTACAAAATCCCACAGTCCAAAGGGGTATTCTACCACAGTGAGAGGCCGGCATGCTGGGAGCGACGATCCAAACGTCTGCGCCTGTCAGCTAACAGCCGAAATCAAACTAACTAGACCAGTTCCCTTTCACACACCTTTTCTTCGGCCATTCAGGAGTCAGTGTACAGGCTAGCGAACGGTTAATGGTAATTTTCCATTTAGCAAACCGATATTCGAATTTTGACTACACTTACATACATAATTCGTTGGCTACCCACCATCTATTTAACAAAAAGTCAGGAAACATTGTTCTAACAATGTCTTGGAACTGGGAGGGGGGGGGGCAAAAAACAAAAAAACAAGTTCGGTACGAGACTCTGACTTACTCCGGTGCCTTATTACTTGGACTGAAAACAGACACTACTAAATTAGTCTAAATTAGTGAAATATATCACTAATTAGGACTGAGCCTATTCTAGTAGTAACCACCCAAGCGAGTTTAACAGGTTTGAATTCAGAGTTTTCCTTCTCCTAGACTGGTTACCTAACCAAGATTAAAGAGCCCAGTGAAATAGATCACTAATTAGGGCTGAGCCTATTCTAGTAGTGACCACCCAAGCGAGTTTAACAGGTTTGAATTCAGAGTTTTCCTTCTCCTAGACTGGTTACCTAACCAACGTTAAAGAGCCCAGTGAAATAGATCACTAACTAGGACTGAGCCAATTCTAGTAGTGACCACCCCAAGCGAGTTTAACAGGTTTGAATTCAGAGTTTTCCTTCTCCTAGACTGGTTGCCTAGCCAAGGTTAAAGAGCCCAGTCTGCCCTACTATTTATCCATAGATGGAGGGAGAATAGTTGGATTTAAACCTTTCCCAATGGTATTAGAGTTATATGAACTGTAACTTTGTCCATGGCTCCAGAGTTGGAACTTGACCATCAGATAATTTAACGTCATACCGAGGACACTAAGAACCGCTGCCTTCCAGCACATATACGTTAAAAAGGGATAGGCGTGCCACAAGGCCAATAGGGTTGGGACAATCATATAAGTTCTAGGGTTTGACGTGACCAGCCGATTGGTCGGTGGGGGCCTCTCTGACCTTCCGTCTAGCCTAAGTAAGTGCCAAAGTAGAGTGTTGCATCTCATGGATTGCTCAGCCACCGGGATTCTGTCCATAAGCATCACGGGCGTCTTGTTCATGGAACAATATGTGTATAATTCTACGGTTGGACAAGTTTCTATTCGTACTCTGTTTGAACTCGGGTCGACGAGTCCATTATTGTAGCGTAATTATTATGGTCTGCGGGGAATTCGGGAATTGAAAAATAAAACGGTAATCGGATTTCTGGAGAAAGAGAAGAAAAAGAAATAAGAACAAAGGTTAAAGTTTGGAAGAGTAAACACACGGGGTACCAGCAATGACCAAAGAATGACCCCGGAAATAGATTTAAAAATAAAAACGGAAGTTCCGGGTTTTGACCGGAAACGGATGTGATGCCGGGACGAGAAACGGAAGAGGAGACAAATCTTTCTTTTTCGGCTGGGCTCTGGTGAAAGTCAGACGTGGCTCCCGGTTCTCCGAATGGGTTTGAACATGATTTAGGATAGCGTACCCTCTTTTTCTCTCTTTCTATCTATCTTTTATTTTCTCTGAAAAGAACCCACGAGCCCAAAAGGAATAAACAACCCTTTGTGGCTATACAACTTGCATGTGTTGTTTCTGAACTAACGACGACTACTACTACTAAACGACTGCTACTACTACAACTCGAACTTGGCTCTATGTGACATGTATCGTTCTGTTTCATTATCCTACGAATCTAACCATTAAGACCACGCGTCTCCACTAAATAATTCCTTTACCTGTGCTATGCCAGTTGGTCATTTAGAAATGTGGACATTTGTATAGAAAGTAATAATAAAATGAATAATAAACCAAATACACAATTAATAAGAAAATGTATTTCCTAAGCAATCACTTGGAATTGTATTGGATTCTTTTCGACATTTTCTTCAGTCGTGAATAAAGCGCGACTATTTCTCATTTAGCTCCCGCTCATATCATCTTTCATATCAATCACCAAATTCTAGCGATGTTATAAGGCTGAACAAGTGGCGTTGGTGGGGAGGGGAACGGAGCGGTGCTAGCGAGGCATAAATGACTTCCTAAAATTGAAAAAAAAAGAAAAGAAAAAAAAAAAATAAAAAAAATAAGAAAAAGAAAAAAATCACTTCCACGCTAATACGTATCTCAAGCTGTGTGTAAAATGAGAAATGGCAACAATTATTAAACGCGCCGAAACACGAAACCCCGGTCTTTTCGCTAATCTCGGCCAGCCACAATGGTGCATTTAAAAGACGACGTTTCCATTGGTCGTCTGATGTCACGTGACATCAATGTTCGTGTAAAAAAAAAAAAAAAAATGGAGACAGAAGTTATTTATTGCCCATTTGTCACAAGAGTCAAATAAAATATTCCCAGATGCAGGTTTGGAACATCGCTACATTGTCTAGTATTTCACTATATATATATATATATATATATATATATATATATATATATATATATACTAGCAAATATATGCACCCTCCGGGTGCAAGTATTTAGGTTTTAATGTAATAAAATATTAGATTAGATTAGAAAGGCTAATAAAACTAAATAAGAATGCAGATAAAAAGATTTGAAACAGAGTGGGGGTATAATAGAAATGAAACTTACTCTTCCATCACTGCCGTCTTTCATTGCTGAATTTTACTTATTTAACTATTTAGTTAAATTAGGAAATAAAGAATAAAATTACACTTGTTTTTTCTTGTTAATGGATTTCATTTAAGATTAATTGAAGAGATTTTTGCTTATATTCATTAAAATAAAACCAAACAGTTAGAAATCAATAATACTAAGCACATATTTATTAAAATCACATTTCTAATATCAATATGCAAATTAGCCTTCACGTTCACACTGTAAACTGCTATTTTGTTGTATATATAAATACAATTGCATGTTGTTAGTATGTAGACCTGGTCAACACAGGGTCCAGTGGCTTCGGCCCTGGATCTTTACGAGTTAATAGCGTCGATCCAGGGGCCATCCCCCCAGGCAACACCTGCCCCTTGATTTAAAGGGGCAGGGCTGGGTTTATGCCCAGTGCCTGAGGCGCCCCTTGAGGGGAATGCCGACGGGATCGACGCAATTTTTCACCTGCCACTCCATGAGCTTCGGTTTGTGGTGGTCCCACATTAATAGGGACTTTGTGCCTGACCCGTACAAGTGGGGTACGCGGTAAATACCATGTAGATATGGTTAACAGTATTAAATAATGTAAAACAATTTTATTAATAACTGAGGTTTAAATAAAAATAAAATCATTGAGAATATGATGTCAATAACAAAGGAAATTGTGAATTGTATAGTAATGTAGTTTCGGTTACAGACAGACAAACCCACAATCTCCATTATGATAAGATATATATATATATATATATAGAGAGAGAGAGAGAGAGAGAGAGACGGATCGTCGTATATAAGGAATCGACTGTGTTTCTATCAGCATTATGATTTTATCCATTGAATGAATATTTTTAGACTACCCTCCATTTTCTATTTGAGGACGCAACGTAACATAGAGTTTTGGTTACTTATTTCTATTAACACTTTGACCATTAGTCACTTGGCGGCACCCATCACCTCTCCAAATCAGTCCATAAACATGAAAAAGCACAAGATGCATTCAAACTTCGTTCCAATGCACATGAATCTATGTTTAAAGCTATCCTCTCATTCCCTTAAAAGAAAGACCTCTTTCCATCTTTGATGGGAAGCGCGGTGGTGTGCTGGTTAGAGTCGTAGGAAATGGACTCGTCGACCCGAGTTCAATTCCTGGACGAAGCCACAGTTCACATAGCGCTAATACCGTTGGGAAATGTATGAATCCAACTATTCTCCCTCCAGCTATGGGTAAATAGTCGGGCAGACTGGTCTCTTTAACCTTGGTTAGGCAACCAGTCTAGGAGAATGAAAACTCTGAATTCAAACCTCTTAAATCTCCGCTTGGGGTGGTCACTAGTAGAATATGCTCAGGCCTACTTAGGGATCAATTTCAATTAAAAAAAAAATCATTGAGTGTAATGGTTAACAAGCTGGATTCGCAGACAATTATTAGTGAATTCGATTTTCAATTGGCTTAGTTGTGGCAGAAGGACAGAATTATATGATAATTCTGTCATTCTGTTACATGGTTTCAAGTATTCCTATCTTATACTAACAATCTACATACAGTTTGTGTTCTTATCTAATCTAATCTTATTATAATGGAGATTGTGTGTTTTTTCTGTCTGTAACCGAAACTATATTACTAATCGAGTCACAATTAACATAGTTATTTACATTCTCCATGATTTTATTTATATTTAAACCTCAATTATTAATAAAATTGCTTCACCTTTTTATTAGTATTGTCCATATCTACATACTAATAACATGCTATTGTATTTATATATACAAAAAATAGCGGTTTGCAGTGTGAATGGGAAGGCTAATTTGCATATTGATATTAAAAATGTTATTTTATTAAATATGTGCTTAGTATTATTGATTTCTAATTGTTTGGTTTTATTTTAATGAATATAAGCAACAATCTCTTCAATGAATCTTAAATGAAATCCATTAACAAGAAAAAATAACTGTCATTTTATTCTTTATTTCCTAATTTAACTAAATAGTTAAATAAGTAAAATTCAGCAATGAAAGACGGGAGTGATGGAAGAGTAAGTTTAATTTCTATTTTTCTATTATACCCCCTCTCTGTTACATATCTTTTTATCTGCCTTCTTATTAGACTTTCTAATCTAATACGATATTTCATTACATTAAAACTTAAATACTTGCACCCGGAGGGTGCATATATTTGCTAGTACTAATAATTTACACATTGTTATATGGTTTCAACTATTTTCGATTCTGACTGGGTGCTCAATATTTCTGGCCTTGTGCCAAACTAATCTAATCTAATCTTAGTAAATGACAACTTTTATAATGTCTCTTTTATTTGTTTCTGGAGGTGATGAATTTTTGATTAGAAAATTAAGTTCGTTTGGACGTGTGAAAATGTCATTTTGATAATCTTGTTATCGACTTTGAATCTGCCAGTGAATAATGAATCAGTTCAGAAATTTATTGATTATTTCTTTTTTTATCGAACATCAATGGCAATGAATCTAATCCATAGAAATCGATCAATAAAATCTGTCTGGTCATTGGTGATATCCAAAAGACTTAAAACAAACAAAAACTAACTAAATCGGGCGGACTGTTCATGTCTGAAGCCACCCTGGCGCAACACCATGAAACCAAGAGGTCCAGAAAAAAGCAGCGGCAACAAAGCACCAGCACATCAACATCCTCAGGGACAGCCTTCAAATGCAACATCTGTGGTCGAGAATGTTTTTCAAACATTGGACTTCACAGTCACGGGCGGCGCTGTAACTTCAAGGGCTGAAAGACATCTTCAAGAATACAAACCTGAAAACATTTTAAATTTTATTAAAAAAGCAACCTTTTCAACAAAATATAACAGAACATAACAATTATCTCCATAGAACCACTACCTTAAAGTCTGAAATCCAAAATAACCTTTTTGGCATTAAATGACCCACAGGGGTTGATATGCCGTTAAATAAAACTCAAACTCAAACTTCAAGGGCACAAAAACTATATTATAATCTTCCTGTTGTATACCCTTCATTACTTCTTTACTTCTTACTTGCTTCTATATCTTGGACATCTATTCTTCTGGCCGGCTTTGCTACTTCTATGATCTTGGTCTGGTCTCTTCTAAGGTCTGGACTTTCTTGGGGACTTCGGGTCTGGTTTCTGTTAGGGATTTCTCGTTATCAGAAGCCCTGTGTCATTGTTAGTTTTTAGATAATAAACACAAGACTTCGATTTACTTTGATGTTACTTTATTCTCAATCCCCAACCCAGATATCTGCGCAGTGAGACTTACATCTTACGAGCTCGGCTCCTACTTGCTAACTGAGACTTACTTACTATCCTTAAACCGGAAGACAGGGTCTTCTATGCCTTCCGGTTCTCACGATTTATTCCTGGAGGCAAGGTGAGAGTGAGGTCAAGCGCCGTCACTCACTCTCAAGGCCATCAACTGCACTAATCGCCATTAATTTTCTATACTACCTTATATAATTATTAGGGATCTAATAATTATGTAACATTCCGAGACTGAAATACCAATGCAAAATTGGGCGGAAAGTCTAGGGGCGTAAACCCCGAAAACAAACCAGGAACCGGAGTCCCTAAGGTGGTGTGATGCTGAAATCATTTGCTACCTAGCAACTCCTGTGATACTACCGTTGCCAGATTAAGATAACACACCGTTAACAATAAGAACGGTTTTATTCATATATAATGAATGAGTACATTTTGCACACTAGGTGGGATAGAAAAGACACGATGAGGAGCTTTGTTTGGCGTTTTGTTTTATATGGACTTAGCTCTTTATGGAATTATTCTTAGCAGCAAGGTCTATTTCTCCTAGAGACAATTTTCTTCTTTCAGGAATTCTGAATTCCCCATGGCCTTGTGAAAAACTTTGTTTTGGCGATCCGACTTTCTGACTAAATGTTTACAATTCATAGCGAGGGTTTTATAGAAAAACTGTAGCTATTTTTGTCATCGGAAGTGCTAAGTTCTAGCCCCAAAACATATCATTGATTTGACAGCTTCCAACAAACATAAACTTTTAGGTCACCGCTGTAACCTTTTCTTCTATCTATAAACTGCATTGGTTCCTTACCTTTTCTTTGGATCACGGTGGCAGTGTGGAGAGGGGGAATTTGCTGCATGGGCAACAGCTCATCCTCCATATGAACCCGCACAGGCTATGTAATTAAAAAACAACTTTGACACTACTCCATCGTCTCTCGTAGACGGAAGGATCCCAACAAAATCGGGCTGCAACAATGCTAGCTCCTGCAGGGGGCTCTTCACTGAACCTTCCCCCTAACAATGACACGTGATACATTATTTACACTAGCAAGAATATGCACCCCCCGGGCATATGTATTAAAGTTTTGATATAATGAAATATTTTAAATTAGACCCTCTCAGGTTCACTCTGACCCGGAGTGGTAATAACTGTTAAGGTTCCATCTATGGGTTGAATGATAAAAAAAATAACGAGTGTGCTATTCGCAGAATTCCGTCCCGGCCTCCAGCCTTTAAAAAAAAAAACGCTAGGCGGTGATAGCTGAAAAAACGTAAATGCGATATTTTACTCCCTCCAGTCCTTTTTCGACAAGCAAATGTAAATATTTAACCCTCCCCCTCTTTCAAATATTTTAGGAGGGAGGGATAAATATTTACATTTACTTGTCGATAAAGATATGGCTTACTTTTAACGCCTTCAAACCACGAACAAAAAAGAAAAATTGTCGATCAAAACGCCTTCAATCCGCTAAGAATATCTTAGTTTTTTCGGTATTTTCATTTTCTTTTCGACAATCAATTACAAATAAAAAAGCAAAACATTTTTTCGGTATTTTTATTTTGTTTTAATATATTTATTTCCAACAATCAATTACAAATAAGAAATCAAAATATTTGGTAATTTATGAGGAAGTGCGTCCCGGTCTCCTGCCTCAAGAGTTGCTGCCCGGTGACTATTAAAATAACGACCCAGCTCAGTCTATTCAAAACTATCCATCCATCTATCTATCTAAATTTGTTCATACTTATTTATATTACTTTAAATACTAAAAAAATGTTTTATTCATGTTTGTTTAATGTCTTGTTTTTAGTTTAAATAAACAAGAATTACGACAAAAAAAAGATGCGAACCCCCCCCCCCAATTACATTTACTTGTCGAAAATATCTATCTATCTCCATTTGTTCATATCTAACTATATTATTTTGTTTGTTTGTCTATGTATCTCAGTCTATTCAAAACTATATATCCATCTTCATATCTAAACAAGAATTACGACAAATTACGATGAATAAACAAGAATTACGACGAGCTGGGGTTGTTATTTTGATAGTCACCGGGTAGCGGTTTTTGAGGCGGGAGACCGGGACGCACTTCCTCATAAATTACCAAATATTTAGATAAAAGGGAGTAAAATATCGCATTTACGTTTTTTTTTTTTTTTTAACTATCACCGGCTAGCGTTTTTTTAAGGCAGGAGACCGGGACGGAATTCTGCGAATAACACCAAAAGGATTTTAAAAATTTGTGTTTTAAATGTGTTTTTAAAAACGCGTTTAAAAATAATTGAGTTAAAAAATTTGATTACTCATCAAGAATGACTAAAAGAAAATGTCTTCGGCATAGAATAACCCAACAAGGGTTGATATGCCGTAAAATCCAACCAACCAATCGACCATCAATTTCTACGGTTATTTTTATCAGTAATTATCTCAGTACGATCACTCGTATTTTTGTTTTCTTTTTAACAAGTAAATGACAAAGAAATCATTGTGGCGGACAAGTATCACCGAGGGGTCACAAATGGGTCAGAGGTGGAAGAGTTCATAAATAAACTGGAGTAGTTGTTTACTAGTGTTAGCCACGGGGTCAACAGGCTTCATCATCATGGCGCGCTGTTTGCACGGATATCCATGACAATCTCTCGCCAAACTTCCCTATCATTCATCGACTCTGGGAGCTCCTTCACGCAGTAGCCAGCATCCTTACATAGTTGGTCAATGTAGGTTCTGGCTGGGCAGCCCACATTAGCGTGCCCATGTGCTGGCTTCCACAGTAGTACGTCGCTTACGAGCTCATCCCTGCTTCTCCAGCAGTGTCCCGCATGCCTAGTCCGTCTTACTCGTATGGTTTGTGAGATGGGGGGCAAGTGGCCATACAGTTGCTTCTTTGTGGGGTGCAGCTTCCACGACTTATTCAGGACCGCTCGCAGCATTCTTGTGCAGCTCCCATCTAGCTTATTCTCAAGGCGCTTCGTTAGGGTCCAGGTGGTACAGCCATACAGCAGTACCGACACAACCACAGCCTGGAAGAATCGTCCTTTAGCTTGTCAGGGAGATCGGATTTCCATATGACTGATAATTTGTTGGTGGCCAACCATCTTAAGTCAGTAGAAAAATTCACGTACCTAGGTAGTAATACTTCATCCAAGCGATGTTAACACTCGAATAGGAAAGGCATGGTTGGCCACCAACGGGGTCAATAGGCTTCATCAAATGATGACTTTTGAATCAGGCGTAGTTTCGGCACGAATACATCATTGGCATGCCGTAAAACCAATATGACGATGAACGAGAAAGGAAAAAAGAGCAAGACATTGTCTTGCCTGCCGGGATCGAACCCGCGTCCCCCGCATGCGAAAACAAATGCGATTTAGGAACTGGACGGACGCGAGGTTCGACTGATGTGCCCGGATGTTTGGGTAATATGCCCATAAATAACCAAAGCGAGTAAGTGTGGGGAGCAGAGAAGCTTTCGGCTTACGTGAGACAGCAGTCAGAATATTATTTTGACGACAGCGACGGATTTTTAGCTGCTGGTCGAAGACTGTGTTGACCAAAAGAAAGTTTGGCCTGCGAGAAGACAGTGAACTCGCTTCTTTTTGCCCCCCCCACCCCTCAGCAGGAACTTGTTGAAGCAAATATCTATTTCCCCCTCTATTTTCCACCCTTCTATATCCAACCAACCAACCAACCAACCAACCAACCAACCAACCAGTCGACCACACAGAATTTGGATTTGAATTTGTTTGTGACACACTTCAATGAGAAATGTTGAACAGTAAACATTGTGATAATTTCCAACAAAAAACAAAAACAAAAACAAAAAAAAAAAAAAAAAAAAACAAAAGAGGAGTGCGGAGATATTTATTCTAAAAAGTTATCAACTGAGCCGAATTAACCTTTGATTATCAGCTTCAACTGATTAGACATTCAAAATAGGTGAAGGTTGCCAGGCTGAAATTAAATTATCTTTGTAGACAAAACACTTTTTCTCCTTTTTATCTCTCAATCACGAATTTGATATCGCTTTCATGTCAAGTGAACAAAAACAGAAAACAAACAAACTTCCACTAAAAATCAAATTAACCTCAATATTAGTATATCAGAATGTAGAGGACATTCAAAGGAATACGACGGCGAAGTTTCAGAGGTGCTTTTACCAATGGAAAGCTCACTGGAACAATTATATTTAGTACCAAAGAAAGTAATTTGGACACATATCATTTATTGATCATTACTTTCTTCATAAATATGGCTTCACTCGTTGCTTTTTTAAAAAAACACATTTCGAATAAACGGCATAAATTGTAGTGCTTATCAAATGGGTGCTAGAAGGCGCTGACTGAGGGTCTACATGTCCTGGGAATGACGTTAAACGCTATCTGATGGTGAGGTTCCAGTTTTGGAGGTTTGGGGAATGTGGAGCACCCCTTCATTACCATTGCTCCCTGGTCCATTCTGACTCGGAGTGGTAGTACCTGTTAGGGTCCCATCTATGAGTTGAATAGAAAAACATGAGTTTATAAACAAAATTGTATTATGCATTAAGAATGAATTTATTTCACAACTTTATCGGCATTAAATGACCCACCGAGGTTGATATGCCGTAAAACAAAACAAACCAAACCAAACCAAAATTGTAGTGCATTTTTGAAAAGCGGTCATTGAGGGTCACGTATCAGTTTATACGTATCGGTTTAAATGTTACTTTTTCTCGATTTGTTTACGCTTTACGTTTAAACCGATATGCACACCTAAATCATTTAATTATAATTAATTAATTAACAAATTAGGTATGACTTTAATTAAACACATAATCTCCCAATATATATATATATATATATATAATATATATATATATATATATATATATATTCAACTTCAAAATTTAAGGGTGGGGTGGTTGAAAATGAGGGAAAGCAAAGAAATATGAGAGAGAGATTGATTATTTATTCAGGAAAGAAAATAACTAACGCTCAAAACCGCATTTCGTAAAAAGCATTTTGCGAAAGCGTGGGTGGGTGATATGCCGTAAAACAAAACAAAACCAAACTAAAGACGAATCTAATATCACTTTCATACCAAACAACTCCCCCCCCCCACACAGAAACGGTTAATCACATAATAAGCGAATGCAGCAAACTAGCACAAAGGGAGAACAAGACAAGTCACAACTGGGTGAGGAAGGTGATCCACTGGCAATCGCACAACTAATTAAATTTTGACGATTTTATTGAATGGTATAATCACAAACCAGAATCCGTCCTGGAGAATGAGACGCATAAAATTCTCTGGAGTTTTGCTATAAAAACAGATCAACTAATCTCGACCAGAAGAACAGACAGACGACTTGAAATCATATTATAATGGAGATTGTGTGTTTTTCTGTCTGTAACCGAAACTATATTCCTACTCAAGTCACAATTCTCTTAGTTATTGTCATCACATTCTCCATGATTTTATTTTTATCCAAACCTCAATTATTAATAAAATTGTCTTACATTATTAATACTGTTAACTATGTCTATATACTGACAACATGCAATTATATTTATATATACAACAAAATAGCGGTTTACAGTGTGAACGGGAAGGCTAATTTGCATATTAATATTAAAAAATCGAATTTAATAAATATGTGCTTAGTATTATTGATTTCTAACTGTTTGGTTTTATTTTAATGAATATAAGCAAAAATCTCTTCAATGAATCTTAAATGAAATCCATTAACAAGATAAAATAACTGTCATTTTATTCTTTACTTCCTCTTTTAACTAAATACTTAAATAAGAAAAAATAACAATGAAAGACCAGAGTGATGGAAGAGTAAGTTTCAGTTGTTCCATTTTTTATTATACTTCCTCTGTTTCACATCTTTTATTATACTCCCTCTGTTTAAAATATTTTTATCTGTATTCTTATTTAGTTTTATTAGTCTTTCTAATTTAATACAATATTTTATTACATTAAAACTTAAATACTTGCACCCGGAGGGTGCATATATTTGCTAGTAGTTTTAATTAACAGGAAAAAAAGAACTTATCATCTGGTGGATCTTGCCGATCCGGTAGACCATAGAGTGAAAATGAAAGAAATCGAAAAGATAGACACATACTTACATATAATCAGAGAATTAAAAAAAAGAAAAGAAAGAAAACCAGCAAAAAACAAAAAACAAACTTTGGAACGTGATACTAACGGTGATACTAATTGTTGCTGGTGTACTTGGAACGGTCCCCATATTTATTATTTATTTCTTTAAATATGGGGACCCTTTCAAGTACACCAGCAACAATTGGTATCACCGTTACTATCACGTTCCATAGTTTGTTTGTTTTTTTGCTGGTTTTTGAATTTCTGGTTGAAATAAAAATATAACGGGATGACGGTTTGTTAAGTTTTTCTTTCATTGAAAGTTAAATATTACTCTGTATATAATTTGATATGTTGATTATTATACATTGAGCTCTTTTTAAGGATTTATAAAAATCCTTGTATGAGTATATGTTTGCACCTATAAGAACATACAGTATGGTTGTACAGTGAGATTTCGAAGTTCCCAAATAGAATCATCCCTTATAACCAGTCATTTGGATTACCTAACACACACACACACACACCACACACACACACACACACACACACACACACACACACACACACACACACACACAGACAGACAGACAGACAGACAGACAGACACGCGCACACACACGCACACACACACACACACATATATATATATATGAAGTGGACAAACGATGTGTTTGAAATGGCGATAACCGACGATTTTGGGAGATTATGTGCTTAATTAAAGTCATACCTAATTTGTTAATTAATTAATTATAATTAAATGAATTAGGCGTGCATATCGGTTTAAATGTTACTTTTTCTCGATTTGTTTACGCTTTACATTTAAACCGATATGCCCGCCTAATTCATTTAATTATAATTAATTAACAAATTAGGTATGACTTTAATTAAGCACATAATCTCCCAATATATATATATATATATATATATATATATATATATATATATTCAACTTCAAAATTTAAGAGATGGGGTGGTTGAAAATGAGGGAAAGCAAAGAAATATGAGAAAGAGATTGATTATTTATTCAGGAAAGAAAATAACTAACGCTCAAAACCGCATTTCGTAAAAAGCATTTTGCGAAAGCGTGGGTGGGGGTTAACACGATTTTGACTAAGTCGTTAAAAGGAGTCAATGAAACCATAAAATTGTACGAGGACGGAAAATTCGTCAGTCTTTTTTTTCTTCTTTTTTTTAAAGAATAAAATATCAACAAAATAAGTCGACTGCAAACTGAATAAACATTCCATTCAACAAATCCAATTGTTATTAAACAAAAGGTCGTTATAAAAAGCGAAGAAGAATGAGAAAACTGTTCAGCTTTGAAGGCGAGTCAAATATCAACGCTGACCGCATATCTAACGGACCTGGGTGTGACCGATTCGTTTGACTAAAATTTTAAATATTTTTTTTTTAGATTGAAATAGATCACTAAGTAGGCCTGAGTTTATTCTAGAAGTGACCAGGTTTGAATTTAGAGTTTTTCTTCTCTTAGACTGGTTGCCTAACCAAGGTTAAAGAGCCCAGTGAAATAGATCACTAAGTAGGCCTGAGTTTATTCTAGTAGTGACCAGGTTTGGATTTAGTTTTTCTTCTCTTAGACTGGTTGCCTAACCAATGTTAAAGAGTTCAGTAAAATAGATCACTAAGTAGGCCTGTGTCTATTCTAGTAGTAACCAGGTTTGAATTCAAAGTTTTCCTTCTCCTAGACTGGTTGCCTAACCAAGGTTAAAGAACCCAGTGAAATAGATCACTAAGTAGGCCTGAATCTATTCTAGTAGTGACCAGGTTTGAATTTAGAGTTATTCTTCTCTTAAACTGGTTGCCTAACCAAGGTTAAAGAGCCCAGTCTGCCCTACTATTTACCCATAGCTGGATGGAGAATAGTTGGATTCATACCTTTCCCAAGGGTATTAGCGCTATGTGAACTGTGGCTTCATCCAGGAATTGAACTCTGGTCGATGAGTCCATTTCCTGCGACACTAACCAGTACACCACCGCGCTTCCATGTACTATGCTATACTTTCGAGTCCTCATTGATATTATTATAGTGCAAAAACGTTCGAAGCGGTTGGAATTCTTTGAAAAAAAAATTTCTTGCATAAGAAGCATGTTTCTCAGTTTCAGTGTGCCATCCCAAAGGTAGCATCCCTCCATTGCACTTAAAAACAAATAAAGTCACCTTCAGTACCTGGTTCACAAGGGGGTTCTCTTCTTTCTTCTTTTGGAAGTCCGTCTCTTTAACAGTTGTGGGCCCCCTGGTGGCTCGTTAGTCCAATTCTGGACTTGAAGATGCGGTCACACACATTGCAGGGGAAATTCCCATCTACATTTAGTGGTTCATAACAACGAAGACATCGCCGCTCTGCAGTCTTGTTTATCTCATTATTGAGCTGCTTAGCTCCTGTGCGACAGGCGTATCACCAACCCTGTTTCTTGGGGGCTCGTTAGTCCAATTCTGGACTTGAAGATGCGGTCACACACATTGCAGGGGAAATTCCCATCTACATTTAGTGGTTCATAACAACGAAGACATCGCCGCTCTGCAGTCTTGTTTATCTCATTATTGAGCTGCTTAGCTCATGTGCGGCAGGCGTATCACCAACCCTGTTTCTTGGGGGCTCGTTAGTCCAATTCTGGACTTGAAGATGCGGTCACACACATTGCAGGGGAAATTCCCATCTACATTTAGTGGTTCATAACAACGAAGACATCGCCGCTCTGCAGTCTTGTTTATCTCATTATTGAGCTGCTTAGCTCCTGTGCGGCAGGCGTATCCTGTTTCTTGGGGGCTCGTTAGTCCAATTCTGGACTTGAAGATGCGGTCACACACATTGCAGGGGAAATTCCCATCTACATTTAGTGGTTCATAACAACGAAGACATCGCCGCTCTGCAGTCTTGTTTATCTCATTATTGAGCTGCTTAGCTCCTGTGCGGCAGGCGTATCACCAACCCTGTTTCTTGGAGGCCAAATCTTCCACGCTTGAAGGTGGGATGATACATTTCTTCAGCATTGTCTTAATATGGTCTTGGAACCGAATGCAGAGTGAACAGAGCAATGTTTGTTTATCCCAATCCTTATATACGCGCAATGGACCTCGGGTTACACTTGACCTTCAGTTACATCTCTTCTCCCTGTGATGAGGGGGGGGACAGTAAAATATTCGGACCATATGACCTTTAGGCACCCCTTTTTGATCTCGATTAAGAAAGGACATGTTTTTCATTTACATCGTTAATATCGGGTTGTTTTAACAGACGATTTTTAGATTTAAAAAAATTATAAAATTAACCCCTAACTCTAACCCTAACCCCTAACAAACAACCGGATATTGACGGTGTAAATGAAAAACATGTCCTTTCTTAATCGAGATCAAAAAGGGGTGCCTAAAGGTAATATGGTCCAAATACCCAAATAGAAACAAAAGAAAGAAAGTTTGCGGAATCATATCCTAATCCTTTCTTTCTTTTTTTTTCTTTCTTTTTTTTTCTTTCTTTTTTTTTCTTTTTTTTAATACGAGCAAGTTCAAAATAGTTAAAATATATGTTCTATCTTTTTTTATCATTATTACTACAGAGGCCAGGAATAAAAACCGGGTCTCAAATGCCTATCTAACTTTATGGTTTTATACCGTCGGGCGATGGGTAAATAAATAGGTAATAAAATTATTGAAGTAGCGCAAACGCTTAGTGGTAGACAGTTGATTGATGATAGGATCTAGGAAGACGGGAGTATACCAGATAAATATATATTTTTTGACACATATAGCCTGTCTATATCATCTTTCGGGTGTAATGCCTAGTGCGTCATCATCGATTTCCTTGTCCTTTGGTCCATCATCGTAAAAAGAAAAAAAAATAGCAAAAAAAAAAAAAAAAATAGCAAAAATCAGGGAATTAACCAAATTTAATGAAATTTTCAGTGTTGATACATTAATAGATAGAAGATATAATGCACCAGTTATTTTATCGAAAAACTTTTATATTTTTTCAGGTCAGTTAACTTAGTACCATGTATCTTTGAGAAGCTATGTTACGCCCCAAAGATACGTGTTTCAAAGTTAACTAACCTGAAAAAATATAAAAGTTTTAAATAAAATAACTGGTGCATTATATCTTTTATTTATTAATATATCAACACTGAAAATTTCATTAAATTCGGTTAATTCCCTAATTTTTTTTTTCTTTCGGCGGGGTGAAATACAATGGTGAAATTTAGGTCCATTAAGTTCGATTTAACCTTTGAATCTCTCGTGTATGTTGCCTGAAATACTGTCAGCGGAGTAACCTGCTTTGCAGCTGTGGGTACATGCTTCAACCGACACTCACCTCGAGTAAAATATGCAACACATGGCCAGTTTAACAAAGGTCCCTTTTCTGTACATATGTGCAAGGCTAAAAATAACCGAAGTCCCCGGGGGCAGTATTTGCACAGGTATCGAAATACTCTGATTTCCCACCCGACCATTTGATACAATGGGGGATTGTGCTAGTGCATGATTTTAACCCCCAAGGCAAAGACTAAAATTACCTCAGAAATTTAAGGAATTTTAAGCTTTTTAGTAAATTACAATCTATATCGTTTTATTTGTAAAAGGTCAAGGTTATCTCAATCAATTCAATTTTCCTACAAACTTATTCTCAGATCAGTTTTAATATAAATCCGGTTTCATTTTATATTCCGTGTTTTCTATGTAAAATTCTACAGTCCCACTTGTAAGATTCTTCAGAATGTAGAATTACTTTATGATCGTGAAAGCGGGAAACTATTGGTTGTCATTTACGAAGTATAATTTAGTTTGTCAGAAGTCCAGAAGTATAGGATGCACATGTAGATACAGAGTCTTGGTGACTGTGAGTTTCACGCCTATGTGATCATTACTGATATTGACTATACTTTTTTTAATAAATATAGCAAAACACACACGCACGCGCCTGCGCACACAAACACACACACACACACACGCACACACACGCACACAGAGTTTATTCTCTGATCATTTTTAATGTAAACCCGACACCATTTTATATTCCGTGTTTTCTATGTAAAATTCTCTAGTCCCTCTTGTAATATTCTTCAGAATGTATAATTACTTAACGATCACGAAAGCGTGAAACTGTTAGTTGGGTAATTCCATGTCAAATCATCCAGGCCATGTCACGCACCCCCTTCAATTTTTCTGAAATTTTGTCCAGGTGTGGACAATGTCGAAGTATGACAATCCCCCAAAATTGAGCTTCCAATTCCAAAGTGCAAAATTTTAGTTGATGTTGTAGCTTAGGGTTAGGGTTAGGGTTTAGGGTTACGGTTAGGGTTGGGTTAGGGTTAGGGTTGGGTTAGGGTTAGGGTTTAGGGTTAGGGGTTAGGGTTAGGGTTAGCTTTTAGTTGATGTTGTAGCTTCGCTTCTGAGCAAAAACCAAACTATATTTTTGAAACAAATAATGTTCAATATATGTAAAATAATAATTTAAAAGAAAATTTGTTATATATGCAGTGCCACATTGGGATTTTCCCACTTATTGATCTTGCTATGAAAAAATCAAAAATCCTTAATAACTTAAAAATGGTTAGTTTTATACCTATTTTGATAGCATTCTTGGATTCCTCAGGCCAAAAGCTTTTATAAACCAATTTTTAGGAGTAGGGAAACTCTAGAGTTCATTTTACAGAAATAGATTACATAAAGTCGCCATTTTCTACGCCCCCTCAAAATTTCCCCCCCTCTATCTTTCTCCTACTTTCTTTTTCGTATATTTTTTCTGTGTAGCATGTCTTTTTTCTTCGCTTTCTTATACAATTTAGTATTTTCAAAATGATTAGTTACAATATTATCATTGTACCAAGAAGTATTCCTAGAATTATCGTTGTATCTGGTTATTGTGGATGGCTTGAGTGAATCCTAGGTCCCCTGATTTAATGATAAATCTATACCCCCCCCCAAAAACAAAAAAACCCCAGTAGTTCTTAAAGTGGGCGGTATCCCCTCCCCGGGGGTGGAGAGATTTAGGGGTTGGTGAAGCAAAATCATTGAAACGGGAGATATCTGTCGTTTAAAAAAACATATTGTATTTTTCACATTCACACACTCGTGGGCGCGAGTACCGCTTCTGTTAGGGTCCCATCTATGGGTTAAAATAAGAAAGTGAGCCTTAAAAAAAGGGTGTTTAAAAAAAAAAAAATGAGTTAAAAAATTGCATAAAATATGCGTGTTCTTAAATAGTGACTAGAACCATCGCCACTGTTGAGGTACGGGGGAGATGGGTCATTCCATTATATCACTATCTATCTATCTATCTATCTGTTATATAGTAAGGTCACGTGAGTATCAGGAGGAGGGTCCGTCGTCTGAGTACTTCAAGTGAATTCTGCATAGAGTAATATGCATGTTCTTAAATAGTGGCTAGAACCATCGCACTGTTGAGGTACGGGGGAGATGGGTCATTCCATTATATCACTATCTATCTATCTATCTATCTATCTATCTGTTATATAGTAAGGTCATGTGAGTATTAGGAGGAAAGTCCATCGTCTAAGTACTTCAAGTGAGTTCTGCACAGAGTAATATGCGTGTTCTTTAAATAGTGGCTAGAACCATCGCCACTGTTGAGGTACGGGGGAGATGGGTCATTCCATTATATCAGGTTGACATGCTGTAATATCCAACCAACCAACCAACCAACCAACCAACCATCCAACCAACCAACCAACCAACACAGAGACGCGCGTGCACACGAGAATCGCATCTCTTTGTGACCCATTTTGCCAAGCGATCAAAAGTCAACGTGAAATTTTCAGTTGCAAACGAAACACGTTTCAACAAAACATGAATCAACAGACTTGAAAAGACGATTATCACTGATAAGCTGTGAACATTAAAAAAACAAAAAAAGAAAAGATTATGTAAAAAGGCTGAATGACTTTTGAAAAAAACAAAAAACAAAACAAAAAAACAAAACAAAAAGCACGAAAACAAAAAAAACACAAAAGCGATAAGAATTTAAATGAGAAAAAAGAGACGCTAGTTTAACCCGATTATTGAAAATGTCAGACGGACACAATTAAAATGGGTCAAAAAAATAAAACAGCTAATAAAAAATATTAAATTGCATTATGCAATAATATCATTCAGATAAGTCTTTATTCTAAAACACAGACATTGTAACAAGCATACCAAAATTATTCATTCTGAAAAACACACATCGTCTAAAATTGCACACTCTCTAATAATATAATAATAATAATAATAATAATAATAATAATAATAATAATAATAATAATAATAAATAGATTGTATGTGTCAAGAAAGGAAGGGGGAAGAGGTATTGCCAACATAGAGGAATGCGTAGAAACCACAATCCAGCAACTTGAAGATTACACAAGGAAGAGCAATGACAAACTACTTATGGCGGCCAACAATAGTAGAAACGGCAGATGGACAAACAGAAAAACGACAAAGACTGGAAAACAAAAATGGGAAGAAAAACAATTATACGGACGATTCAAACGACAAATAGAAGAAGTTGCACATGAAAAGACTTGGGCATGGTTAAGAAAGGGAAACCTCAAAAGAGAAACAGAATCACTTATAATTGCTGCACAAAATAATGCCATGAGGACAAACTACATCAAAGCGAAAATTGATAAGACCCAACAAATAGTAAATGTAGACTTTGCGGTAATAGAGATGAGACCGTAAACCATATACTCTGCGAATGTAGCAAACTAGCACAACGAGAATACAAAACTAGACACGACTGGGTTGGGAAGGTGATCCACTGGGAATTATGCAAAAAATTAAATTTTTACCAATTAACAAAATGGTATATGCATAAACCAGAATCTTTTCTTGAGAACGAAACGCATAAAATTCTCTGGGACTTTGAAATAAAAACGGATCACCTTATCCCAGCAAGAAGACCAGACCTAGCGTTGATAAACAAAAAAGAAAGAACTTGTCAACTGGTGGATTTTGCAGTGCCAGCATATATATATATATATATATATATATATATATATATATTATATATACATATATAATATATTCGGGTATTATATCGGATATTATATGTGTTACGTTATGGTGAACTCTTAGTGATTGAGTGCTGAGGGGTAGTGTGATAGTGTTAAGTATATTAGCTAAATGATTGATGGGGTTAGGAGTTAACCCTTTTGGAAGAAAATCGTCGCATGATTTGAAGAAATCCGAATTAATTCAAGAGTGTTGAGCAAAGGTTTAACCACACAAAACCGTTATTCTAATTGAATGGCGAGTCTGCTAAGATTGGTACGTCTTCCTGTTCTTATATTAACGATGAGAGTTTAGGATGAGAGTTTAGGATGAGAGTTTAGATGTGTGAAATTAAGTTTCTTATAAACAAAATGCGTGAATGAGAAGGTGAAAGGGTTAATAGAATGAGAAAGAAACAAAATGGCTAAATGTTGGTAGGTTGGTTCGTTTTAACGGCATATCAACCTGTCTGGGGTTATGTCATGCCTAACGGTTAGGATTAATATATGTTTTGTATTTTTATATATACTGTTGTAGTAATTTGGTTAACAATGTGTTAACACCATTGGGGATCATGTTGTATGGTATTGATTAGGTTCATGTCTATATCTATGGTATATCAACCCGTCTGGGGTTATGTCATGCCTAACGGTTAGGAAGTAATATCAGTTGTGTATGTTTACATTTTTGTAGTAATTGGTTTTAACAATGTGTTAGCACCATTGGGGATCATGTTGTATGGTATTGATTAGGTTCATGTCTATTTTCTTTGGTATAATTTTATTTCCCTAAAAAGGACAGAATGTCCTCCATGTTGACATTTTCACTGGTGTTCCTAAAAGATACGACCGTTATCATCTTGCAACACCCTCTGGCTAAAAATGAACATAATGAAAAGATGAAAAGAAAGAAAGAAAGAAAGAAAGAAAGAAAGAAAAGAAAAAGTGTGGTAGAGAGTTAAATCAAGATTATTAAACTTTTTACATATTGAACAATTTCGCAATAGCTCTTAAGTAGACATATCAAACGTTATCATACTGTGGTATACCACAGGTCCCGCTAGTGAATATCATTATAATTTTTACATATTGAAGTATTTAGCAATAGCTCTTAAGTAAACATATCAAACGTTGTAATAATTAAATCATCATACTGTGGTATATACACAGGTCCTGTTAGTTTTAGAATAATGTTGGTTAGGTTTTGAAAATGGAAAGTATCAAATTCCATGTACATATCAGACATAGTTTGATGAATCAGTGGAAAATATGACCTTGTAAATTTATATACTGTGTTTAAAACGTGTGTTTTTTTTACCCAACCCCTCTAAGCTGTATTCTTAATCGAATCAAAATCCGTCCTGTCAGTGAGGCTGAGATGATGCAATCGTGACCTTCTTCGGTTCAGTAGTAATCGAACATGTCTTATATGTTGTGACAATTAGAAGATTATAGATTTATCAGACATCAACAACAACAACAACAACAACAACAATAATAATAATAATAATAATAAAAAGGGAAACCTCAAAAGATAAACAGAATCATTAATAATTGCTGCACAAAATGATGCCATAAGGACAAACTATATAAAAGCGAAAATGATAAGACCAACAAAATAGTAAATGTAGACTTTGCGGATAGAGATGAGACTGTAAACCATATACTCTGCGAATGTAGCAACTAGCACAACGAGAATACAAAACTAGACACGACTGGGTTGGAAGTGATCCACTGGGAATTATGCAAAAAATTAAATTCTTGACTACACAACAAATGTATATGCATAAACCAGAATCTGTTCTTAGAACGAACGCAATAAAAATTCTCTGGGACTTTAAATAAAAACGGATCACCTCTATCCCAGCAAGAAGACCAGACCTAGTGTTTGATAACAAAAAGAAAGAACTTGTCAACTGGTGGATTTTGCAGTTCCAGCAGATCACAGGGTGAAGCTAAAGGAAAATGAAAAAATGGACAAATATCTGGACCTTAGCAGAGAACTGAAAAAGTTATTGGAACATGAAAGTGGAAGTGATACCAATTGTAGTGGTGCACTTGGAACAGTCCAAAAGGATTGGAAAAGGGTTTGGAAAGTTATGGAATCAGAGAAGGATTGAAACCATTCAGAACACTGCACTGCTGCAATCTGCAGAATACTCAGAAGAGTCCTGGAGACATGAGGGACTTGCTGTACTCAGACTCCAGGAATACCATTAGCTAATGCTGATTGCTCCTCGAAAGGAGTAAATAATAATAACCCCCCTCCTCTCCTTTTCTCCTCCTCCGCCGCTACAACCTCTTCCTTATTAGATGTAGAATAAGAAACAAGCAAATTGCGATCTAATTTCATTCCACCCTATCAGCGGTTGACACAACAGACAGAACAAAAAAAAAGAAAAAAAAAAAAAAAAAGAAACTACACAATATATATAAAAATGAACGCGGTTCCCTAACCTCTAGGCATAAAATAGTCCTAGACGCGGTTGACGTACCGTTAAAATCAATCAATCTTAATACAAACAATTTACAGTTCCAAGAATTCTTATCTAATACGAATAATTTTTAGATATATTTATTTGACACATAGATGAGATAGGTTCGGGTACTATCACTTTGGATCAGTGGACCTGGGAGTAATGATAATGGAGGGATACTCCACATAGCTCCCAAATTGGAGCCTCACCATTAGATACAGTTTAGTCACACCCATGCCCCCCTTTCTCTGGTCTTACCCCTCTACAGCGTATTCTAACAGGGTGGGTCTTTTCTAATTGTAACTTATAAAGCGTCCTGGCGCCTCAACGTTAAGCAAGGCAAGAAGAGGGGTGAGGCAGAGAGGAGAGTAGCATCGACAGAAAAGAGAGCTAGAAAGAGCGAAAAAGCCAGCAGCCCAGAAAGCATCACATTTTGTATGCATTCAGTGCACCAAAGACTGTCACTCAAGAATTGGCCAGCTGAGTCACTTGCGCAGATGCAGATAATTTTTTAATTTTCGGACACTACGCCATCGTCCTTAGTATAAGGAAAGGATCCAATAATAATTTATAATAATAAATAGTAAAGGAAATGTTGACTATTCAAAAGAAGCAAAAAAACAAGCTTGTTTTTTATGCACTGAGAAAATCTAAAACTGTAAAGGACGAAGATAATGCTTAATCCAGTTCATATTACGCGGGTTTTGTGGATGAAAGGGCCGGGTTAGCTCAGTCGGTAGATCGTTCGGCTAGAAATCACAAGGTTCCTAGTTCGACACCGGTCCTCGCCAACTCTGTGTATCAGCACAGGGATCTGTTCAGTAAAAGTAAGGAGCTGATGGTAGGTATGGCGCTCCACCACAGACGCAAAAACAATCTCCTTGGTCTAGCGCTATTGAAAAGGGAGTAGACTCCCTCGCTGATTGGCTGATACCGACTTTTGGCCACCCCGACTTTTTATTGTGGATAAGAGAGAGAGAGAGAGAGAGAGAGAGAGAGAGAGAGAGAGAGAGAGAGAGAGAGGGGCAGACAGACAGACAGACAACACGTAGTTAGATTGAGGGAATACAGAGCGTGGAGAGAGGGGAGAAGAGACGTAGCTAGATTGAGTAAAAACAGAGGAGAGGAAGAGAGAGGAGAAAGAGGCGTAGGTAGATTCAGGGAAACACAGAGCGTGGGAAGAGAGACAGACAGAGAGAACACACAGGGTGGGAAGAGAGAGGGAGTAAACGTACTTAGATTGAGTAAACACAGAGGGTGGAAAGAGGTAGATGGATAGAGAGAGATATAGATATATAGATATAGATAGATAGATAGAGAGAGAGAGAGAGAGAGAGAGAGAGAGAGAGAGAGAGAGAGAGAGACCGTGTGTGTGTGTGATTAACTAATGTCATCTGATGTTTATTTGGCTCAAGAAGAGACAACATCAGCGGAGTTTTTTTCTCTCCATCAGTTTGTTGTCATGACAACGTCTAAGCTGTTTTGTTACTAACCAACACGAACATCTGCCAATCAAGCTGATGCAATAATTAAAAATCAACATCCTCATCAGCTCTTGCGTACAGAAGTACGCAACTTGATAATTACTTTCGACAGATTTGACCCTCAAAATAAGTAGATTGCATCACTAATCATCGATCTAAGCTTTGCCCTCAAGACTATTTTTAAATCCAGAATTCAATATTGAGACTTATGCCTCCTGAATACACACGCACCCATACTCCATCTATACATATATAAAGGGCAGTTTGTGTGTATGTATGTCCGGTCTTCGCTGGTCTGGTCATCTAGTTCGCATGAATAATTGCCGAATCCCAAAACAACTATTTTACGGGGAAATCTCAACTGGCAAACGTCGTTAGCGCAAATCCAATTTAAGGTTTAAGGACTGCCTCAAGGACACTCTGAAGAACACTGCTATTGCTGTGGGGGACTGTCAGAAGCTAGCTTATAATAGACCTGGCTGGAGAGCCACTATCTACCGGCCTGTGGAAGAATTTGAGTCCAACCGAATTAAGCACCAAAAAATGAAGCGGGCTATTAGAAAGGGTAATTTTCAGCCCAGCAACATCCAAAGTAGAGAAGTTCCAACATGTAGTTTATGTGGAAGAGCATGTCTCTCCGAAGCTGGCCTGGTGAGTCATCTGAGAAAACACAAGGATATAGTGCCAAATGCTATTAGCACCCAACTATGATGATAAAAAAAGAAAAGGAAATGGTCTTACTCGAACACGAGTTGACAGCCATTATTATGTCCGGAGGAAACTATGAAAATAAAACAATCAATGACAAAGTAAATATATATACACATTCACTATCACTAGATCTTGCTTTTTGAGCAAAGATAATGAAGGTTTGATTTATATTAGTGAAATACTTAAAAAAATTAAATTTAAATAGCATAGGGTTTTTTTTTCAATTTAATATTTTAAATAGTAGACATTAATTTTTATTTCCAGAGTGGCTGGATGAACGCAACATCTTTTGTTTTTACATAGGGATTTTAATGGGGCATACTACGAGGATCGAACTCGCAATTCAATAATAATGGATTTGTGAGACTAACTTTTTTTTACTTCTCCCACTACCCAGGAAACCCCGGGTAGCCGCTTCTAGGTAGCTATAAGGTAATCACTTAGTAGATTTTATTTAAAGATACCGGCCCTCGATAATTCAGCGTATGAGTAGCACGGGGATCTGTGCGGTAAAGTGAGGAGCTGATGGTAGGTGTGGTAGTACTTTACCGCACAGATCCCTGTGCTACTCATAGGCTGAATTGGCGAGGACCGGTATCGAACTAGGAACCTTGTGGTTTCTAGCTAAACGCTCAACCGACTGAACTATCCCGGCCCAATAAACAAGTAAAATCACAGAAGGTAATGCAGGTCGTTTAACCGATACAAGTGTTTCCCTTGTTCTTTATAAATATAAACCGCCCTGTCGGTGGGGCGTTAGAATGCACCGACTGCACCCCGCAGAGGGGTAAGACTCCCCCAATGGGGCCACCTGTTGGCCGTGGGTGGCGACCCGTGATGCTTAAGGATAGAGCACAGGTGGATGACATGCAATATTCCACTTTGGCCCTATCTTGGGCTAGACGGTCGGTCGGAGAGGCCCCCTCCGATCAATCGGCTGGTCACGTCAAGCCCTAGCACCTATATGATTTTCCCAACCCTATTGCCCTTATGACAAGCCCCGACCACTTTTTATCATATGGGTGCTAGAAGGCGGTGCTGCGGGGGTCTACATATCCTGGGAATGACGTTAAACTCTATCTGATGTGAGGGTTCCAGTTTTGGAGGTTTGGGGTGTTGGGGCACCCCTTCATCACCATTGCTCCCTGGTCCACTCTGACCCGGAGTGGTAATATCTGTTAGGCGTCCCATCTATGGGTGAATAGAAAAACATGAGTTTATAAACAAAATTGTATTATCCATTAAGAATTGATTTATTTCAAAACTTTTATCGACATTAAATGACCCACTGAGATTGATATGCCGTTAAACAAAACAAACCAAAACAAATCTTCTTATTATAATGGAGATTGTGTGTTTTTTCTGTCCTGTAACCGAAACTATATTACTACTCAAGTCACAATTCCTCTTATTATTTACGTCAAATTCTCCATTGATTTCTTCTTTTAAACTTCAGTTATAATAAAATTGTTTTACATTATTAATACTGTTGACCATATCTACGTACTAATAAACATACAATTGTATTATTATATACAAACAAAATAGCGGTTTTACAGTTGAACGGAAGGCCTAATTTGCATATTGATATTTAAAATTTGTATTTTAATAAATATGTGCTTTGGTATTATTGATTTCTAATTGTTTGGTTTTATCTTAAGAAATATAAACAAAATCTCGTGGATAAATCTTAAAAGAAATTTATTTACAAGAAGAAATAACTGTAATATTATCCTACTTCTATTTTAACTAATATTTAAATTAGGAAAATTTACCAATGAAGAGGGGGAGTAATGGAAAATGATGGAATAGTTAGTTTCAAAGTTGTTCTATTTTCGATTATACCCCCTCTATTGCAGATCTTTTTCTGCATTCTTAGTCAGTTTCATTAGCCTTTCTAATTTAATATTGATATTTTATTATATCAAAACTTAATTCTTGCACCCGAGGGGTGCATTATATTTGCTAGTAAATATAACATTTCTCGTTATAAATCCCAATATAAAAGGTGAAGTAATTTCGTTACACATAAAGCGAATACCAAAACAGCGCCCATATATTTTCATTTTCCCTTCTCTTGCAAAAAATTCACCGCCGCTTCTCTTTTCACAAACAGTTGTTTTTAAATAGATTGACTTGATCCAGGATTTTGATCCTAATCCAAGACAGATGACCTCCAGCGAAGGGTTCATGTCCAAGAAGGGATTAAGTCATTTATTATTGGATTTAATTCCAGCTAAAATCTGGATAATGCAGAAGAGGGATTAACTGAGATATTAGAAAAATCTTTCTGAGAAGTGGATTGAGATAATCTCCAGCGAATTACCGTTTGGTATTTGTTGGCCTGTCCCGCTGACCAGTACGTATTTACCGAACATTTCACAACGAGCAGGATGTGACACAAGGTCAATTTTTTTACGCGGAGTTTAACAGGTTTGAATTCAGAGTTTTCCTTCTCCCTGACCGATTGCATTACCAAATGTAAAGTGTTCAATTTTCCCTATTTACCCATAGCTGGGGGGAGAATAGTTGGATTCATACCTGGTATAATGGTTTAATAGGCTAGCTTCATATACAACACACACACACACACACACACACACACACACACACACACACACACAGGGTGCGGCATTAAGTAACGCCCTTGTTAATTTAATTAATTTAATTCAATTAATTTGCAATGTGCAGGATGTGACACAAGGTTCAATTTCTTAAGCGGAGTTTAATAGGTTTGAATCAGGATTTTCCTTCTCCCAGACAGAGTTGCATTACCAAGGTTTAAATAGTCTAATTTGCCTACTATTTAGCCATAGTTTGAGGGAGAATAGTTGGATTCATACCTGGCATATATAATTAATAAGTTAGTCTCATATTACCATGTATACATATTTACTAACTCTTCTGTGCGAGCAGGATGTGACACAAGTTCAATTTTCAAGCGGCGGAGTTTAACAGTTTTGAATTCAGAGTTTTCCTTCTCCCAAACCAGTTGCCATACCAGGTTTAATGGACCTTATTTGCCCTACTATTTACTCATAGTTGAGGGGAGAAACATTTGATTACTATATTGTGTAATGGTTAACAAGCAAGTCTCATCTACATATTTATATATATATATATATATATATATTATATATATTCTATTATTATTATTTCATTTCATTTTGTTATTTAAAAATTAATATAGATAGAAAACAATGTTACACATAGATAAACTCCTGACCGGAAACACGTGTAAGTATAGATTAATTAAAATTATCCTATCATTCATCAATACTTCTTTCCTTCTTACTTTCTTTTTTCAAACACACACACAACACACCACACACCATATATATATATATATATATAATATATATATTATTATATAATATATATACCAAACTCCTTTGCGCGAGCACGAGTGCATCGGACACTAAAGTCAACTCTTATACACAGTGTTTGTGATATTTTAGATTTTTCCGCTCTCCTAGCTCCGGTCTGTCATGCCAAGTTTCAAAAATGACTCCACAGTTCTTGCTGATAACGCTACTATGATTTCCGATCTGACTGGAGGGAAATAAAACACAAATCGCGGTTCTGATCGAATAACCCTTTCCCAAGGCCTCAGGTATTTAAGGCAGCTTATCGTGAAATGCACACGCCCATCCTGCCGTCCCGCATTTTGAACTCCCTATTCTACCGTGCTCCATATTCTACCACGGTATCTACAGCAATCGCCAGTAGTCACTACTTAGACAGATTCAACCTCCTGTATCTATTTCACTCAAAGCTCTTTAGCTCGTGGCATTAAAAGTAATGAGTTGTCAGGGCATATGACAGCCAATGCAGTGCAGATAGCACTCTGAATTTCACTATAGAAGCCGGTGACTACCATTCTTTTTCCTCCTTTTTAGTAGTCCACGTCGCAGCATGACGAGACTCTCACCTCCTGTCTTTCAACAAGTTGTGGACCGTGTCTTGTAGCTGCTTAAGTCCAATGCTGGACTTGCCAGATGTGGTTCACATCACATTGCAAGGAAATTCCCATCTTCATTGGTGGTTCTCAAGACCGACCAAATACGTTCAACCGCTCTGACAGCCCTTGTTAACTCAATTATTTTGAGGCTGCTTAGCTCCTGTGCGGCAGGTTGTCTCACCAACTCTTCTCGTTGGATGGCCAGATCTTCCCGCTGGAAGGGGCTCTTCCACAACCTGTGATGGGTGCGCATCTCTCTTCAGCGTTTGTCTTAATATGGTCTTTGAATGCTTTTTTTTTGGGTGGTGACAGGGGAGGGGTCTCTGGTCCTCCGGCTGTGCCATCTGCGAGTTCACCGTAAAGTATTTCTTACGGGAGAGTTTGTCTAATCTGCTACACGACTAAACACGCAAGCAAGGACGCATAAGCTTGCTTGATGCGGTCGAAACTGGACTGATTTCGATGGGCTATAATTTCATACATGGTAAATAGGGATGATTTTCAAACCTTTTAATGGAGGGAATTTCCCTCCGTCCTGTCTTCGGGTCTCCGTGTACCCGTGTTGTTTTTTTTTTTTTTTTTTTTTTCAAAAACGCTTTTCCGGGTAGCCTATAGCCCATGTGGACCATATGTGTTAAGGAATGTAGGGGTTTGCGACGCTTCTTTCTTTCTGCTTTCACCTCCCAATACCGGAATCCATTTCACGGTTGGATGTTACCACCCAGCCCCCGTTTAGTTCCTTCTTTCTCTCGGCTCACTCCAACCCTGGTGACTAGAAGAGGGAGTAACATAAGTACAAATCCGGAGATGGAAGAGCGTTATTTTGGCAGTCCCCCCCTTCGGCCTATCCGGAAGAGCATAGAATAACTGCTTGTGTCTTGGGTCCCTCATCTCACATAACGGCCTCCTACCATGATAACGGTCGTACTTTTTAGAGGAAGTATCAATATATGGATTTGATTTTCAGCATTACTTTTATTTCACCCAAATGTTTTGTGTCCTATCTATTATTAGCTTATTTACTGCTAAATAAAAAAAATCTAAGTGAACGTTCTCAAAGTGTGCTAATCATGTATTTTTGCCAGGGGTAGTATATAATTGTTGAATGAATAGAACAGTAACGCCTGCGGCATTCTTTCAAGTCAAATATTTATGAACATTGTGTTCTGTTCTTTCTGTAATCTAAAACCTGTTTTTTTTTTTCATAGTTGATTGACCTTTCATTAAAATTTATTGGTTTGGTTTGGTTTTTCGGCATATCAACGTCAGGTGGGTCATTTAATGCCAACAAATTTCTTGAAATAAAGTCATTTAAATGGGATACTCATTTTTTTTTAATTAACACATTTTTCTAATTAACAATAGATGGTGGAAATTTATTTTGGTTAAATTAAACTTAAAGGCGGACCTAAATTCCACTATCTCGTATGTCACTTCGCCGGAAGAAATAAAAAATTACCAAAAATCAAGGAATTAACGAATTTTAATGAAATTTTCACTGTTGTTGATATTATTACATAAATAAAAAGAATATAATGCAATCGCCTTATTTTTATTTTAAAAAAAACTATTCCTACATTTTTTTCAGGGTCGAACGTTAACTTTGAACCACGTATCTTTGAGAATCTGTGTTACGGGCCTCAAAAGATTACTAAGTTTATTGATTATTTCACCACGCGGGAGATTATCTGATGAACCGACATCAAAGTTACGTTCAACACTCTTCTGACGGTTGGGTCGAATATCCGCGCAATACTGCCTACTCGAGCGTCCTACTATGATAATACTATAGATCGCCCCTAGTACACGATTCTAAACTCTGACAAAAAAACTATCACGTTGTACCGGAGCGTCAGTGGGGTCATCTATACTTGTCAGTCAATAACCAATGTTATGGAAAAAAAATACCCGCCTCCGCTTTTTATTCTAACGAATTTTATTTTAAACTAATACTACGAGGGTCTGCTAACAATTTATGACTCTCATAAATTGTAACACACTTGGTGTAGTGGATAGCGTATTGGACTACTACATCGTAATAAGCGAGTTCGAATTCAAGTCGCATTATAACGTTCGATTTCTGACGAATACCACTGCGAAAGGCATGAACTTCCTCATCTCCTCAGGTATGGGTAAAACTGTACTATCAGGCGTTCCATCGTGGTGTAATATTAGCAAGCTAATCTCGCAGAACCAGTACTTCTGAAATCGAGCAGCTTCCCTTGTTTTGTAATATTTGCGTGTGTTAATTCGTTGAACCGTTCTAGGCAACTCCATGGCCCATATGCCGCGCGTTGCGTAACGGTTATCGTCGTAGGAAATAGACATAAAGAGTCCGAGTTCAAATTCTAGACGTGTCTGCGTTTTCATTTTGCCGCCACTACATTCTTTTAGATCATAAAACACTCCTCTTCTCCTCACCAGAGGGCGTTGGTTAGTGCATCCAGTCTAGAAGGAGGAAAAATCTCTGGAACTCAAAAAACTCTGGGAAGTGTGATTCAGAGAATCTGTAGCACAAAAGAGTCTAGGCCTCATCCCGTCTGATGAAGGGCTGGATCCTTCAATTTTTGAGGTTTCTGGTCGAAATGAAATAGAAATAAACCGGCCTTGTTGACGGTTTGTTAAGTTTTTCTTTCCTTTGACCAGTTATGTATGAATATATACTATATATATATATATATAATATATTATCACTATATATATTATTATCCATTATTCTTTATTATTATTTATTATTTTTGCGATTGAAAGGTACATTACCCCAATGCGTATATTCGTAGTAATAAAATTCGTAAATTATGAAAATAATCATGACAACGCGCAAACAAGGAAAATAGAATTTTCTCGCTGAGAGATCACGCAGCTATCATCCGTGCCAGGGTTTGGTCTCTGTGAATATCCCTCAAGCACCTGCCTCTATCCCCTAAAGGTTGTGTATGGTATCGGGTGATTTGCCCCTGGTGCCCTAGGGCGCCCCTGAAGGGTGTGATGGCCGACTGACCTGAGCATTCTTTTTAGTAAAAATCGGTACTTGACAGCAAAGGTAGCCGAAATAATTCATTTCTGATAAATTAAGCTTTGCACCACACACACCACACCACACACACATCACTACACACACACAGACCTCTCTCCCTCTCTCTCTCTCTCTCTCTCTCTCTTTCTATCACTATCCTCTCTCTCTTCACAGCTCTTCATGAAACAACACCACACAACACTCTCCTCTCTTATATATATGGAGAAATCTGTGTTTATACCCAGTTTCTGTACTTCATTATTCTCGCTCAATTTTGTTCTTACAGCTTCTCTAGCGTCTTGTGCACTTTCCCTCTATGCCTTCTATTTCTTCTGTTCTTGCTGGGCCTTGGTTGTCTCTTGATTCATTTTCTTCATTCAGGTTCAGGTCTTTTACACAGACATTCCATTTCAACCCCGCCAAAACCATATTATTTATTTAAACCTTTATTTTTCTTAATAAACATCAGTTTCCGTTCTAACATAACGCGCTTGTGTGCAGTGGAGTTCAGCTAAGTGCCTTATCGCCTGACGTCAAGCTGAAACTGAGTAGCCAAGCCACGCGGACTTGGTCCCACGTGGACTTACCGTTATTTCGCGGGCTTCTTCTGCTAATATTCCATTTGCAAAGTCCCGCCCGTTGATATGAAAAGTTGAATATCCCTTCAGGAAATAGCAGCGGGGTTGACATAATCTATGCATAGGATTATGTAACGAAATGTAGACAACACATCAAGGTGCTTACAATGCAGATGGAAAATATTATTGATCGTCGCATATCCATCCATGTAACATCCCCGTGTTTGTCTACATTTTCTACACTTACTGATCCTCCGAATAATTGGTTTGAACTGAAAAGTGTCACCAACTTTTTATCTCACACCCCTAGAGAGTTTTTGGCATTAATAAACTCCAAAGCGGTTGATACACCTTTAAACAAACCAATCACCAATCTAAATGATAGATAAATTAAATTCACTTATCACCATTAAAGATAGATATTTAATGATATCTTGAAAGACGTAGAACTGTTTATCGAAATGACTTGTCTTCCAGCGATTAAATGTTCCCGAAAAGGGCTTGCATATGCCGTAATATCAAACTTAAAACCCAAAACCATACACGCCCAGGGACTTAAATTAAATTTTGGGCGAAAGTAATGTTTTCTTTTAAGTATAAACCAAAACCGCGTTGCATAGTTTTGAAAAGATAGGATATTCCCCCACCCCCATTCGAGGATTTCGGGTATGAGGACACCTAATGGCACAAATCCAGTTTGATAAACATTTAGTGTGCGTTCCATAACAATTTCATATGAAGCGTTACAAACTTATTTAACCTTCAAGACGGCTGTAAAATATTCAGCTTCCAAGTGTAATTGTCGATACATTTATACATTGGATATGCATTTTTTTTGCATTTGTTGTATTGATCAGCATTAATGGTTACCCAGACATTATTAGAGAAATGGAACAAGAAACAACCCCGGGATAAAAATCAGGGAACACTATTTCGACAAATTAAGATTTCGGATATTTTAATTCAAAATATGGTTCAGGAACTTTTTTCTCATAAACATACCCTTTTATTTGGAACAGCTCATATATTTTTAATATATAACTTCTACAGTGAAGCCGATACATACTACAAAAAAAGCTCTTGTGCTGGTTTATTTGAAAAAATTAGCAAAACACTATTTCTGCACTTTTTCACTGAACGAAACCAAAATTATATTATAAGCGTAATAGATCACTGTCAGCACCATTAGTTCCAGATAATTTTAGTTACCATTAGTATACCATCTATCCCTCGATCAAAACTCGATTCTGTTTTTGAAATTATTAGTTATAATTATTATTATTTATTTTCCTAATGTCTGTTCAGATCAATCAAGCGTGATTGAAACGCGCGCGCGCTCTCTTTGGACACCCGCATTGTTTTTTGGACACTTCATTTTATTATAAAATATTCTTACTAACGGATTATAAGATTTTTCTTTTGAAAACAAAACCCAGTTTTTTGTTGGTGTCCTTGGCCAACCACAATACAACAAAGAATTTGTGTTATTCAGACAACAGTTGGTATTGTTTGGGTCCGGTTGTTACACAACCCCCCCAACCAATCCAACTCCACGTCACACGACGGCACTCTCATCTTATCTCTACTTGTCTGTCTCGTAACCACTCCTCCTGTATGTTTGTCCCATGCCAACTCTCCCTCGCATTTAGGCATTCTTGAACTCCTCCACCGGTCCACGCGTCGCAGGACGGATTTCTCTCTGATGGCCTCTGGTAGTGTTGAGGTGGTCTGACATACTCGTCTTTCATATACGAGAATGTATATTCTCATTCTTGCTGCAGCTGCGTATTTCTTCCCACGCCGCTCTCTTCTAGGCGTGTGGACCTTCCGTCTTGGGGACTCGTCTTGGGTACTTCGGTGTCTGGTCTGTCGCATTGGGATTCTCTTGATCAGTAAAGCCCTAGTGTCATTGGTAGTTTTTAGATATAACACAAGCACCTCTCGTTTAACTTAGATCATATTTATTCTAAATCCCCACCAGACTACACTGCGCAGATTGAGTGGCCGCGTGGCATAACACGATTTTACCACCGTCGTGAGATTTCAGCCGGTATCTCACCTAACACAAATCCCTTTCTTATCTTAAACCGAAGAGGGGTCTTCGGCTCCACCGGATTCTCCGGTATCCACCGGACAGTCAGGATCGAGGACTGAGGTCAGACGCCTGTCCACCCATCCTTCCAAGGCCACCCCGGCTGCAACTATAACAGACACTTTGGTTTCTACACTACTATGCGCTGTACATTTACACTATTACTACTGATGTGCTGTACGCCTCATAGACAGACTCCCGTTGCTCACAGTCTATAAAAGAAAAGGTATATAGACTCTTCTGCAAAGGTTTTTTCCGGCTTGGAAAGGTCTCTTTCGTAGAGTGCTAAGTCCCTGACTTGTCTAAGCTTCACTTTCCAGCTGTTTTCAGCAGTGCTGTTGGTCTAACGATGTCTCGATTCTTGCTTCTGATCTCACTCCTCCCGCCGTCTGTAGTGGCTCTTTTCCTCTAAACCACCCGAAGTTCGCATCTATCCCCGTCAGACTTTATCCCTGCTAGTACGACATGGCCGGGGTCTATCTCCTCCGCTTCTATTACAGACGAGTCGCCGCCCTTGATAGACAATCGTCTTTTTTTTCTCTCTACCTATATGCGTTCTGCCTATACCTTGTCGTCCAGGACTCGTCTAAGTATTTCCAGCTGATCAGCAGTGTCGTGGTCTAAATGGCTTCGGATTTCTGCCCTGATCTCCCCCTTCCCCCAGTGTCTTTTCCATATTCTTGGGGATGGTTCCAATGGTTCCAAATAAAATTGGTATGACCGTCACTTTTTCTTGTTAATCAATACTAGGCCTGGTCTTGATTAACAAGAAGAGAAGAACTTGTCATCTAGTGGATTTGGCCGGCCGCAGACAGTACAATCTCTCCTTT
>CM042170.1:8393716-8411216 GCA_023376005.1 Doryteuthis pealeii
ATGAAAAAAACCTTCTCGGGGCGGTGGGGGGGGGGGTCGCGAGGTGCCGAATCGAACTAGGCCTTGTGGGTTTCTAGCCGAGCGCTCCCTACGACTGGAGCTACACCGGCCCTTAACTAACAACAAATAGATAATGAAACTTCAGTTAATTCAAAATTTTTATTCATAATATACAGAAGAAAACAATGACAAGCAATATAGCAATATTCTTTCCTGTTAGTTTGAGAGTGTCTGTCCAATCTGATGGAGAGGGATAATGATATCTGGTATCTTCCACGTCCACCATCTTTCGATCTTGTCTGTAAGGGATTTGCACTTCATCCTCCACTATGAGGCTGGACACAAGGTCTCATTTTAATGTGGCGCGAAACAAATTGCGTGGTGCCGTCGGCATTCCCCCACGGGGGCGCCTTCAGGCGCTGGCGAATTAAAACCCAGACCCTGCCCGTTTAAACTCAAGTTGGGCAGGGTATTGCCTGGGCGGGGGAGAAGCTCCTTGGGTCGAGCGGCTATTATGGTTACGGTTACCGGTCCAGTAGGATTTTGTATATGTTGTGGAAGGGGGAAAAGGTGAATAAGTTGGTCTGTAAGTGTCGTGTTCACTATGAATGCCGACCAAAAATACAGGGGCAACGACACCGTGATTTCTACGTTAATAAAAAAGGTAGGCTCTCCTTCTCTAACTCCACATATAGAAGAAAAACGTATCTTTCTGAGCCAACAAGTGTTCGCTTTCTAAGGATCGTAAATAAGCAGGGGTTGAATCTGCTCTTCTGTTGCTCATATCCAACTGGTTCGAGGGCGTAGTAAGGTAACGTGTTGGATGCGAAATCGTCAATAAACCGAGTTGCAATCTTCCAGTCACGTCTATTCGTTCTTTTGTACTAATACCCTTGTGAAAGGTATGAACCCTTCCATCCCCCAGCTATGGGTAAATACGAATCACTACTGTTCATCTACAATATGGTTTTGGGCATAAACATACCAACGCAGGTTGATCTCGCATTAACAAAGAAAAAAAGTAATTTAGTTTTTAAGATGGTAATTGTCTTTCACATTTTGTAACCTCTTGTAAGCAGCGAGGGAGTCCTATCCCTTGTGACTTGCGCTAACGACGCAAGGAGATTGTTTTTCAGTGTCTGAGGAGTGGAGCGCCACAATCTACCCATCGGCTCCTCACTTTAGCCGCACATATTCTGGTGCTACTGCATACGCTGAGTTGGTGAGGGGCTGATCGAACCAGACGAACCTTGCGACTTCCTAGTCAAGTACTCTCGATAGAGCTAAATGGCCTCCAGTAGCAGAGCTAAACCACTGAGCAAATGTGAGGAATTCTTCGTTTTAGGTATGGAAATATCTGATGGAATTGAGTGCAGGTGGAAAGCGGATCGATAGTAGGAAGGCTTTAATCAATCTTTAAGAGGTGTTCGACTTATAAATCTTTAAAGGACAGCCAGAAAGTGTCACCTCTTTCTTAATTGGCGGGGGGGGGGAAGTCGTCTAAAAAACGAAAACCTCTCTTTTCACTTTTATTTTTTTTCTAGCCTCATGTTAATTTGTTATGGTTATATTGGGGGGTAATTTTTTTAAAAAATATCAACCCCCCTTTTTTGTATTTGTTTTTTTTTTTTTTGTTACACTGTTCCTTCGCAAGATGTGAAGTTGTTTGAGCAAGGCGTCGATTGATCAGAAGAAGGAAGAAAAAAAGAAAAGAAGGAAGTAAGAAAAGAAGAAATGAAGGAAGGCGGTGGAAATCAAGAAGGAGAAGCATCCACATTCCACAACAGTTGGTAAACTTCGTAATTTAAGGACGGATAGAAGCATAACAATCAGGTCAAGGCCAGAGAGAGAAATTTGGGCAACCTTTCGAATTAAGGAGGTGCTGTAGTAGCATAAATCGCACCAGAGATAATTAGGAAGAACTGAACCTCAGTGCAGAGTTATATCAGCAGACGCCACATAGATCACGGACCGAATGCAACAGTACACACATGTACACACACATTCCACACCACAACACACACCACACACACATGTAACATAAACCAGCCCAAGCAATAGAGGAATTCACAATATCAAGAAGAGTCTACAACGAGAGACAAATGGGAGTGCAGCGCTCCACATCCATAGACTGGCACACACACACACACACACAACAGCACACACCGACACACATTCACAAGCCAATGCGCACATGTCTATCTTATCGTATCTATTATTTTTTTGATTTGTTATATCCATCTATCTCGTCTACATCTATGTAGGTGAGCTGTACTTCTTAGTGTATATTACAGCATTCCAGGATTTTAACTAAAGCACTAATAACATGGGCTGTTTTGAGGTAAAATCTACCTCAGGTCTTCATAGATAACTTCGGTTGATAATACGGATTTTACTCTTATATTATATTGACTGTAATTAATACTCTTTTGATAACTTACCAATTCTTTGGACATAATTTTGGTTACACAACAGCCGAACCTCCGATTATAATTAAGATAACTTTTGATTAAATGTAGATAATCTTATACACATAACTAACAAGTAAAAAATTATGTAATGTATTAATACAATAAATTCTTAATAATTAATTCATGTAAGTCACGGAGTCTATGGTGGTAAAATTATATATAGAATAAAAATCATAAAAAGTGTACAGTCGATCAAGTCACTACCCCTTTTATATTTAGACCCTGACACAGTTAACAGAAGCTAATTATATTTTTTAAAAAGTTACAGTTTCATTCTAACGCATTTTTTTAAACATCCACACAAACACAACCACTTAGGCACGGCCACACCACAATCGGCACCACACACTACACACACAAGCACACACCACACACACAGGCACCGACACACACACCACGGCACAACACAACACACATATCAAACAAACATGCCGAACACACACATAGCAAAACAATATAGTAACAGTAATAAAAAATATCAGCCTGTGTCTGAAGAACACAACACACACAAATGAAGTATAAAAAGAAAAACAGCTATGCCGACATGCACATACAAATAATAATAAGATAAGAAGAAGAGAACTTGTGGAACTGGTGGAATTTTGCAGTTCCAGCCAAGATCACAGGGTAAAAGCTACAAGGAAAATGAAAAAATGGACAAATATCTGGACGCTTGCCAGAGAACTTCTGGAAAAGTATGGAATATGAAGAAGTTGAAAAGTTATACAATTGTAGTTGGGTGCACTTGGAACAGTCCCAAAAGGATTGGAAAAGGGTTCAGCGAAAGTTTAGAGAACTGCAGAGGAAGAAACTTGAACCATTCAGAACACCTGCACGCTGCAATCTGCCAGAATATCTTCAGAATGCGTCTGAACGACCTGAGGAGACTTGCTGCACTCGACTCCCCGTTGAAAAGTGAAAAGACCATCAGCTAACACTTTGATGTGAAAACTCAAAAGGAGTAAAGCAAGGAGGTGGATGTGCTTATGGACCGTGCGTGGGTCGGGGGCGTCCGCAGGTGACTGTGATTCGGTACTGAGGTTCTAGTTTCCGCGTGGTCGACGGCAGGGGCGAGCCCACACCCCGGTTGTGTTACCTTCGTACTGCTGTGTGGTCTCGTACGCTGTAGGCGGTATTCCGGGGGAGTGGGTGGTACAATTTCGCGCTGGTGCGGACTTTCCACGGCGGAGTCCGTCGTCGTTGGAAGTGACCCGCAGGGCCGCGTGTTGTCTCCGCGGATTAGTAGATAATAAGAATAATAAGTAATCATAATAGTGAAATATAAATAATAAAATAATAACCGAGGCTTGGCCAACCTTAATGATACTGAGACATTGTGGACAGACAACACAGTAAACACGAGAGACATCGCACTGACTTACACAGACACACTCGCTGAGGAAATTTCAAGGAATAAATACACAAAATGGACGAGATCTGGAGAGCAGAGAGCTACAACTCCGGAACCGTTCAGAAATCTCTAGGAATGATGGGGTGGAGATCTCTCCATTGTTAGTACTCTTAAAATCCGTTCATATTTTTGTCAGGGATAGTGTAATCTGGAGACCACAATTGTTGAAATTGGATTTCAACATGAGATAGCGGCGAAAAAGGTTGCATGCTTAAAAACCAGACCAACCAGCTTTCAAGCAAAGCACTTATACGGTTCTCATTGGGGGGGTCTAAATTGCCAGCACCATTACTTTGCCCCCTTTTGGGGGCCATTATTGCGAGGAAAAACTTTGGAATTGACTTATTGGCAGGGCGGGCTGGTGTTTACGGCAAGTACGCTGTGACTGCCAGCATTCTCACAGGGGAAAATATTACATACGGTGTTAAATGCAGAAACATGTTTAATGCTAGTTTGATGCTAATTGGAACGTCTCGTTGGATGAAGGCAGCTTTCAGGAAATTGGCGTTCTCTTTCCGTCTGATTACATCTAAATTCAGAACAGACCTGCAAGAGCCATTCTTTGGTGGGTTTTAAAGGCTTCTGATGGTGAAAAAGCGCTAGGTTTCATGTATATCACAGGGACAGTTAAGGCTCGAATCGTAAGGCTAAACAACTCGAAAAATGTCAGTCCGCCCTCAATGTACATTTCACCTGATTAGGTACCTCAATCAGCAAGTTTTATAGACATAGGAGACTGCTCCGTTGTGACTCGAACCCTCGACTGTCAAGCTGATAGGCGAAGTCCTCTACCGGTTACACTGAGCTTGCCCATTGTCCCACATTCTTCGTTGTTTTGAAACTTATATATATTTCACACTTTTTATTGATTTTGCTACAGCAGAAGTAAATGAAGTTAAGTAAACAAACAACTGTGGTTTATTTTATATCGGCTTTAAGCCGACATTTTTGGGGATAGTGTGCTTTAATTGAAGTAAAATAATATTAGCCTGAGGGGATGGGATTGAAAATTTAATTCACGAGAGTTTGTATCACAAGTAAAGTAAAGAATCTCGATTTATTAAATGAAGTAAAAAATGATAAATTTATTAAGGAGTAAAAAATAAAAAATTGAAAGGGAACTTAGTTCTGTAACGTTTAAATAGTATATTAGAATAAAGACAATATGTTATAGATAGATAATTACAGGTATGTATTTATAAACTGTTTAAAAAACCAATGAGGACTGGTCAACAGTGTGCATCTCAAAATTTTGAGTGTACTTTGTATCTATGTATGAGTAAGCAGGGACGTAAGTTTGTGTACAGATAGAAAACCGGAACGAATCTCTATTATTATATGATACATATACTAAAAATTTTGGCAATTAGAATAAACATAATCATAGTTTGCCCTCAGGTAGCATGAGATATGGACAGTTGAACATAGAAAATGTAACGTCAAGTCTCGCATGAAGCGAGAAGCGGGAAATAGAAGAAGAAAGACCTTTTAAGAGAACGCAGTATATAAAAGAAATCGATTGTTCCTGGAGGCAACATAGCGTGCTCAACCTTCGTTTATAAATGACATCGTTTATCGATAGCGCGATTGGAGGGGGAGGGTCCAGGGTGGCCAATGAAGAGGGAGGGAGAAGGGGGGGTGAAAGGTAATATGGGAAGGGGGCAGTTTTGTTTAAAAGATAAGGGGAGGAAACATTGCTGAATGACTTGATCTAGCCTTGCATACCGGTACAACTGAACCGGCTATGTTTTAATAAGGCCTCATGCGATGTCCTTAATTATGGACCTGTTGTCAACAGCTGCTACCGCGAGGGTCATGCGGCGGCACATGGCCCGACGAGGGAGGCCCCGCCATCGCGGGTAGAAACAGGATTATTTCTGCGTGATATTTTACAAGAGGAATCCAATATACTAATGTGATTCTAAAGAGATTAAGCGTCTCTCTCGTTCTCTCTCTCTCTCTCTGTAAATATAAGTATATATATATATATATATAGTGATATAGTAAAGATAGATATAGATAGATAATAGATTATTGTGTGTGTGCTGTGTGTGTGTGTGGTGTATGTGGGAGATTATGTTGCTTTAATTTAAAGTCATCACCTAATTAGGTTAATTAATTATTATACATTAAATGAGATTAGGCGTGCATATCGGTTTCCAATGTAAAGGCGTAAACAAATCGAGAAAAGTTTGTTTCGCTTTTACATTTAAACCATATGCACGCCTAATTTCATTTGAATTATAATATTAAGTTAACAAATTAGGTATGACTTTATTAAGCACATAATCTGCCCACAAATTGTCGCCTTCGCCATTTCAAAACACATTGTTTTGAATCATTTTATATATATATATATATATATAGATATATATATATACTATTATAGTATAAGGCAGTTGGTGGGTACATGAATCTGGTATGTCCGGAGGAAGACTGATCGCAAATAAAACAATAAGGGGAAACTAGAAGTGTGATATACACATTAAATATCACCAGGGCTTGGTTTTTGAGCAAAAATAAATGGAGATTGATTTATAATTTGGGAAGATATTTAAAAATTCAAATTTGAAAAAGATAGCGAGAGGGAAAAGTCATTTGCATGTTTATTTTGTTTTATCTTTTTTTTTTACTTTTTCTTTTTTCGCTTTGAAATATATATTGATTGGATTGATTGAATTAATTACATCATTTATAGTCTTATTTGTATTAAATTAGGAAATCATTGAATTGGAAATGTTATTACTATAGATTTGTTATAATATTTCCGTGGGGGCGGGGGGTTATGGGGCAAACCAGTGAGGATCTATCGCGATAAGTAATAGGTTTGCGAGACTAACTTTTAGAAAGAAGTCCCCCTCTACCCAGGCACAAAAAGAAAAAGAAAGGATATAGGTAGTACAGAACTAGAAAGAAAGAAAGAAAGAAAGAAATGAAAGAAGAAGGAGAGAAGGAGAAGAATAGAAAAGAAACGAAAAAGAAAAGAAAGGTTAGAAACAGGTGAAGAGAGAAGGAAGAAAGAAAGAAAAAAAAGGAAGACAGAAGAAAGAAGAAAGAAGAAAGAAAGAACGGAGACGAGGAAAGAAGAAGCAAAGAAAAGGAAGGAAGGAAGAAGGAGGAAGAAAGAAAAAAGGAAGAAGAAAGAAAGATAGAAAAAGGAAGTATAGAAGAAAGAACGAGAGACGGGAGAAGAAAGAAAAAAAAGAAAGAAAAAAGAAAAATAGAGAAATGAAAGAAGAAAAAAGAAGCGAGCGGACAGGAGTCACGAAAGAAGAAAGAAAGAAGAAGAAAGAACGTAAAAAAAGCAAAAGAAAGAAAAAGACTATACAGAGAAGAAATAAAGAAATAAAAATGACAAATGTGTCACTTGCGGGATACCTCCTCCTTGGCAGACTTGTGTCGTTACACTGTCGCTACCTGTGTGAATAGGTAGTATAAATATCCTACGAATTCGTCACTTGTCTTTCGTTTTCCATTAGACTAGAGAAGTATGAGCGTGCAAAGATGCGAAGATTTGCACGAGGATGCGCAGCGGCAGCCAGATTTACTTGCAACTGTCTTTTATCCGAGTTAGTGAACAGAGACGGGTAAGGTGCTAACTTTATTGTGCTTTGTTAAGATCATAGTTTTTGTATTGTTTTAAAAAAGCACTGTTCGATTTTTGTGCCCTCCCTAGGCTTCAAGCAAGCGCACTGTCGGCAGCGGGGATCCCTTTGTGTTTATATGCAGAGCAACGCATCCTTAGTGAAGAAACCTTAATTGTGCCTTGGTATCCTTTAATGGTTGGGTATGAATTCCTTTGGTTGGCTCTTAGTGTTTCTTTCGTGGTGCAGGTCCGTTCGTCAATGTCGAATAAAGTGAAAATGAACGACTGCCAATATCACTGATGTAAATAATTAACTCAACCACGTATTCGGGCTGTTGATTGGCTGGGATTTAAAAACCACGGTGACCTCGCTTAGTCTAGGCAAATCTTAGTGGTGGATTACAGCACGCCTTATAAATACCCAAAATATTGTAGCGCGTGGCGTAATGGTTAAAGTCACTGGGAAATGGATTCGTCGCCCCGAGTTCAAATCCTGGATGTGGTAAATGCATTTCACTTAGAGCTAATACCTTGGGAAAGGTATGAATCCTACTCTCCCTCCAGCTATGGGCTCAATAGTAGGCAGACTGGGCTCTTTAACACTTGGTTAGTGCAACCACCTGTCTAAGGAGAAGAAAACTCTGAATTCAAACCTGTTGAACTCCGCTTTAGAAATTGACATTGTGGTCACATCGCTGCTCGTGTGGAGGGGTTGGTAAATATATGTATATCAAAATATTTCAACAAGCACCAATTTTTGGTACTTGTGCAGGACCAATTATTAGTAAACAAATTTGGATGGAAGCCATTCCCCAATTGCCCCCAGGCCAGAACACCCCAAAGAGACCAGAAGTTAGAGATAAAAATTTTTCTGCTGCTGAAGATGAATGTTTATGAAATGCTGCTGATTTAATCACTATTCAGAATATGTTCTCATATATATATATAATATATATATATAGTATATATATATATTATAAAATTAAAAAAATATATATATATATTAGGTTATTTCCTATTAACCCAACATAAACAAAAAGAACCACTCTTGACTGATAAATTGTTTATTTATTTTCCCATTAAAATAACCCTAACCCTAACCCGAATCTTAACCCTAGACCCTAACCCTAACCCGTCTCTTTTTTTCCTAGTAGAGTCAATAAATAAATAAATAAATTACCAGTCAACAGTGGTTCCTTTTGTTTCTGTTGGAGTTATCAGGAATAACCTAATAATATATATTATAGCCTTATATATAGATAGTTTTGTGTATAACTTAAAAGATAGTCATAAAACATTTGTTTTTTAATTAAATTGAGTAACTTTTTATGAAATTATAAAAAGTTTATTTCAATTTAAATTAAATTTAATGACAGGGATGTATTTGCGCGATGTACGTTCATGTTATAGAATATTTTTGGATGAAATGGCAACAAGGAAACCATGATCAGACATCAAATGCTGTCATTCCTTTTATGATTTCATCACCATTACTCCGGTCACCCTGACTGGTAGTACCTTGAGGTATTCTCTTTGGTTTTCCAAAGAAGAAAATGTGTAATCAAAAATGTGTTTAAAAATTAGTGTTAATTGTTTTTATCGGTAACTATCAAGAATGAAAAAACTGTCTTCGGCATAAAATAACCCAATAAGGTTTAACTGGCCGTAAAATCCGATAAACCAACTGATATGTCCGCGAAGCGGATATATTAGTAGAAGTAGTGGAGCCACGGTACAGTGTGGTACAATCGAGTAGGGTAGTAATGCTGGTTGCGTCGTTTGTCGTCGTCTCGTCGTGCGTTAGTAAGTGTAGTAGTAGTAAGGCGTAGTAGTAGGCATTGTACTTCTACATTGCTCGGTATTTATAGCTGACACCAGCCAATCATATTACTGTCAGGAGGAACTCAGGTGTATGCATATTCATTACATCACCAACATTAGCAACAGATGCAAGATAATGTTTGCATACCATTGCAGATTCAAAGTAACATTTGCCCCGCACATTTACTCAGTGCATCTCATTCACCTTGGGGTAAGTCTTCCTCGGCAGTCACATGGCCAGGGAACAGTTGTGGTTTATGCCTCCACGTCCAAATTTGTTCAATATATTGGTCTAACCTCATGTCAAAATTGGTGCTTTATCTAAGAAGGCACAATGGACTGAATATATGGAAATCCGATCTCGCTGACAAGCTAAAACGCGACAATTATTCCAGGCTGTATGGATGCACCACCTGGACCTGTAAGAAGAAAACGCCTTGAAAATAAGCTAGATGTGACCTGCACAAGAATACTGCGTGCAGTCTTAAACAAGTCGTAGAAACAGCACCCCCACAAGGAGGCAGCTGTATGGCCACTTGCCCTCATCTCCCAAACCATACGAGTAAGACGAACTAGGCATGCGGACATGCTGGAGAAGCAAGGACGAGCTCATAAGTGACATACTCCTGTGAAGCCACTCACATGAGCATGCTAGTAGCTGTGGCCGCCCAGCCAGGACCTATATTGACCAACTATGTGAGGATGCTGGAGTGCTGCGCAGAGAGCCTCCCGGGGGCAATGAATGATAGGGAGGGTTTGCGTGAGATAGTCATGGTGTCCGGTGCTACTTGCGCGAAATGAATGATGATGATGATGATGATATATATATCCTAATATATTATATATTAATATATATATAATGTTATTCGAAGTTTAAGAAATATCTTGATGGAAGTTTATCTTGTAAGACATAACGTTGAATGGTTATTATAGACAAATCCCAAGACCACACGGTCTCCTGTCCAATGATCTTCCCATCGAGTCATAAATAGAGATTTCAATGGTTCTTTAAATGTTTTATGTTAGGTCTTTCTTTCATTTTTAACTCGTACAGTTACTATTTAGAATAGTGTATCGATTGCTTTTCATTATATTATATATCATATATAATATATATATATATATATATATATAATATAGTATATATATTAATACTTAGTATATGGGATCTGTGTGTGTGGTTGTGTGTGTGTGTGTGGTGTTGTGATATAATGCTAATTTCCTTTTCCTTTCCATTTACTTTTGCAATTGAATGTTGTAACATTGAATGCAATTTGATATTAATGTTGTCGCTTATATCCTCGAAAACAAAGGGCCCCTTGTGCACTGACCGGTCTCTCGCAATAAAAACACGATCGAAGTGGTCGCTAATGGATTCCAAAATGAAATGACCGAGCAATAATAATCATGCGTTGCCATATTGATCTGTTGTTTGGAAGGAGGCGGCGGCAGTCGATTCAGCGAAGCTTTTTAAAAGCCGATCTTCATATTAAATAATAACGTCTGCATTGATGCGGACGCCGAGATATTTACGACTAGAGTTTCACTGAGTCATTCTAAATGCGAATGTATGAGCGTGTCCCTCCTGTGAGAACGAACGCACGGGCGAGGAGAGGGAGGGGGGGAGTTTTGATTACCAAGTGATGAATGGGAGGGTCCGGGCCACGATAAGGATATGCCGCTGTGTACTCAGATGCAATTTGTTCTATTCTATAAATGGTGTTGGTTGTTGCTGGTGTGTCTGTCTCTGTGTGCGTTGGCGGATGTGCATGTACGAGACGAAACGACTTGGATGCGAGGTATCTTTTAAGAAAGCCCATTCATTACAAAAGATCGGCTGCATGTACAGACAGAACAGACAGACAGACAGAACACCCACACACACTTCAGGTGCACACACACACACATGCACACACAAAGCCACACACACCCACACTAAGACACACGGACATATAAATATGCAACATACACACGCAGATGTATATATTATGCTTAATTTAATACGTGTGGCAAATCCGATTCATGTATATCCGCTTAAAATAGACGCCGATTGCTTTGACGAGAAAGCAAAAATGATTGTCTTTGGGTGTCTCGTTTTATCTGGACCCCCCTCTCTCTCTTCTCCTCTCTCTCCTCTCTCTCATCTCTCTCTCTCTCTCTCTCTATTTAATATATTATATATATACTATATATATATATATATATATATATATAATATATATATATATATACATACATACATACATGTAGAAATTAAACAAAAGACAACATCTCCTGTTTTACATTTTTATTTTTGATCTTTTCGAGTTTTCTGGCCAACTTTTTTAATATTTGGGTGAATTCGTGGATAAGTCCACCAAAGTTCAAGGTCCAGAGTACTTTCGGCACTTCGAACTGCTATCATCAGGAGGGTGATTGCGTTCCAGTTTAATTACCGAAATATTCTAACGGAAAATACATACATTCTTCACAAAGAAAAAAATAAACAAAAAACTCCAATACTAGAAGCTTATACATAAAGACAATATAAACCATCCTTAAACAAATTAATTTCCAATGTAGTACAGGCACATTTTGGAAATGCTATAAAACACTTTCTCTCATCAATTCTTCTCCTTCCAGCCTACACATTATTATAATTTTTTTTAAAAAACTGGAACACAATCACTCATGATGATGGCAACTTCGAAGTGCGGGAAAGTACTCGGGACCTGAACTTTGGTTTGAGAATCAAATAGGCGAGAAACTATCAGTAACCTAGGCACCATTGTCTTTATATGGATGCTACCTAACTAAAAATAGACTTAGTCTATCCACGATATTGAACCACTATTTCTTATAATATATATAACTATAACTTAAAGAGAGGAAGTAAATCCGACGGTATGTAATTATCAAGAAAAATGAAAAAACACAGGTTTAAATGGTTAGAGTTGTGAGTTTATTGCCGACGCTTGCAGTGTTTCGATCTATTAAATAGATCATCTTCAGGCATAAAGATAAGAAATTATATATCACAGAATGATGAGAAAAGTGAGTGGTAATCCTTCTATTCTGTTTAAAAAATTTTCTGAAAATTTTTTAAACAGAATAAGAGGATTACCACTTTTAACAGAATAAGAAGGATTACCACTCATTTTTTCTCATCTTCTGTGATATATTAATTTCTATCTTATGCCCTGAAGATGATCTATTTAATAGATCGAACACTGCAGCGTCGCAATAACTCACCACTTAACCCATTTAAACCTGTGTTTTTCATTTTTCTTGATATATTAGCATAACTATAACTATATCACACTATATTATGAATATATACTATATATTACATATGTGGTGTGTGTGTGTTGCGCGGCGCAGTGCGTGTGTGTGTGTATTGTATGTTATAATGTCCTGTGTGCGTGTATATATATATAGAGAGAGACAAACAAACAGAACAGACAGAGAGACAGAGAGACATAGAAAAGAGAGAGTGAAATCCGCTTAAACGGGCTGTGTATTGAGAGAAACCGTTTAAACAGTACACATCAGGATGATTATTATCCCCCCCCCCACCCACAACACATATATATAATATATATATATATATATATATATATATATATAAAGGAGATTAAGTCACCTGCCCTAATCTACACTACTATTCTGGTCCCAACTGAGAAAGCAAAGGCTCGTTTACATGACCATCCTAATATTATATATTATATATATATATATATATCTAATATATATATATATATATATATAATATTATATATATATATATTGTGTGTGTGTGTGTGTTTGGTATATTGTCTGTTTAATCACCCTACCAGGCTATGAGTACACCGAGGGACACAAGATTGTTGAAAAATTCGTTTAGGAATTTGGTAACACACATACACATCATACATGCACACAAACTCACACACACACACACACACACATTATATCTATCTATCTATCTATCTATCTTATATCTATATATATTATTAATATATATATATATAATATATATAATTATATATAGTTATATTTTCTCGATTTGTTTAGCCATACATCTTATAGGTATTCCCGCCTAATTCATTATTAATTAATTAATTTTCAAAATTAGGTACGACTCCAATTAAGCACTTATTCTCCCAAAATTATCGGCAAAAAAGCCATTCCAAAACAAACCGTGTTTATATATCTATAATATATATATATATATATATATAATATATTATACTCTTTGTGTGCATGAGCGTGTGAATCGATACGTAAAGGTTGATTTACTAAGCTGGCTTAGATGTGGCACAAGGCCAGAAGTGTGGGGCACCCAATGAGAATGAAACCTTACTATCAATGGTCTGCAAACCTAGCTTGTTACCATTACACTCCAAATGAAGAGAACATAGACAAGTAAGGTTCCAAAGAAAATGTTTGATTTATTTTATCTGCAATTATATTGACTGTAAAATATCCTAACAAACATTTGTCAGTTGTACAGGGTGAACAAACAAACAAACAAACAAACAAACAAAAGAAAAACAAAAACAGAACCCACAAATTTTGTAATAAAACTGTTGGTTTTTTTTTTCTTTAAGAATATACAGTCACTTGGTGGTTAAAATGGTTTGATGGATTGTTTTGTTTTACGGCATATCAACCTCGGTGGGTCATTTTAATGCCGACAAAGTTGTGAAATAAATTCATTCTTAATGCAATAATACAATTTTGTTTAGATAAACTCATGTTTTTCTATTTAACGCCATAGATGGGACCCTAACAGGTACTACCACTCCAGGTCAGAGGTGCTTTAAATATTGTAATAATAATTTTCCACAATATGTCGTGGTCACCCAAGGAAATTTCTTGAAATTTATAGACGTTGATAAGATTAAATAACAGGGTTCTGTTTTTATGAATATATAACAATATAGTCGTCAAACAAGGAACGAAAGGGAGTGAAAAGAGAGGAAAGAAGTCGCCACAGAAAAAGAGCTAAAGAAGGAGAGACAACACCCCCAATACCTACAGAAAGCATCACCTTTTGTTTGCAATCACTGTACCAGAGACTGCCATTCAAGGATCGGTCTGTACAGCCACTCACGTAGCGTAGTTAAATAAAAACATTTTTAATGGACCACTACGCCATCGTCTTAAATAGACAGAAAGTTGCCAATATAAAATAATAATATAATACTTTCCAGTTTGCATAACTGTTGTGATGTTAGTCCAACAGTAAAAGAAGTCAAGTCGAGATAGGGTAAAATAAGACAAGTGTATTTACCAATAATGGTACCGGAACGACTAGCTTGTCCGTTAACGGTAACAGTACAACCTTTTCACTCGGTGTCTCACTATTTATCAGTGAGAACCGGTGTATATTCTCTCACTGTAGGAACGGCGGTACAACAATAACCATTATTCTTCATTATTAAAACTAATTTCATATTATCACAGATTTTATAAAGGAAGTCTGTGGTGCCCTTCTGGTAGTGGGACCCGGAGGCAATTGTCGCCTTTGACTACTATAACGACCTTAATGAAATCCGGCCTTGGCTATACGAATGCTTTTGGATTTGAGTTCGCGTGTGAAGTTCCCATATCAAATATTTGAAAATAGTTTTAATAAATATTTATATTTCTCCCTATAAAACGGATGGAGCACTCTCTGGCGGCCTTTACATATATACATATGTATGTATCAATCAGTTAAATCTTCGTCCAGTCTCTAGGTGCTGATGGCGTGTGGTTAAGCTGACTGATGATAAATCGATCTATTTTCTATCCTGGCTGAAGGTAACCGGCTAATCTCTCTCTCATCTCTCTCTCCTCTCTCTCTATCCGTCCTTCTCTCTCTCTCTCTGTCCTTTCTCTGCTCTCTCTAAGGCGCTTTCGCGTATGTTTCCAGAATTAGTCAGGTCATGAATTACATATAGAACAAAGAAATTTTCAATATTTTTTTTTTTTTTTAGCTTGGCTTTTTTTGAGCATGGGAGAATGAGTATAAAAATATAAAAAAATGAAGATGGTGAAATTCAAATGGACCTAGAGATTAACGGGTTTTACGCATTACCTTCCTCTTGAAGATCACACATTTAGTTGTATATATTTTTGTCTGTTGCATTTCCGGTTTTAAGAAAGAACTAAGTAAGGATTTGAAGTGATTTAAGTTACACATAAACTTAGACATGAAAAAAATCGTCAGAAAGTTTTAGAATTTATAGAATAATTCGGTTGTTTATATATATAATATACTAGTGAGCTATATAGTATAGGTAGCGTCTGATACGAGTCAATGTTTGGAAGGCTTGTTTTGCCGACACTATGTTTTGGGGAGAATATGTGACTTGTAAGATCGGGAGGTGTACATCCTAGATTGTTGAAAATAATTAATTAAAGTAGCGAGAGTAGGCAGGAACCTGCCTATTTAAATGTATGGCTAAACAAAAATCGTAGAAAAAATCAATCTTCGTATGTACATTTCGGCAGAGATTGATTTTCTTCGTCGATTTGTGTTAGCCAACTAATGATAATCGATTGAAGGCAATTACAAATGGTATAAAAAAGGAATGTCTTACAGATATTATTGGTCTTATGCGAAAGTAGGTCGTCTCAAAGTATGAAGGACAGGTGCTGAACTATCAGAAATTTACATTTTTGATTTAATACTTTGAAATCTGATAAGACCAAAAATAATATCTTTTCTGTTTTATTTTATAACGCATTGTAAGTTGCTGATATTCATCTCTGAAGATAAAGTTTTATACTTTGAAATCGATAAGACAAAAATAACATCTTTTTGTTTTTATTTTTTTATACGCATTGTAATTGCCTTCAAATCATTAATCATTAGTATGGCTAAACAAATCGAGAAAAATCAATCTCTGTCCGAAATGTACATACAGAGATTGATTTTTCTCGATTTGTTTAGCCATACATTTAAATAGGCATTCCTGCCTAATTCATTATTAATTAATTAATTTTCAAAATTAGGTACGACTCCATTTAAGCACATATTCTCCCAAAAATTGTCGGCAAAAAAGCCATTCCAAACATACCGTATATATATATATATATATATATATATATATATATAAACATATTCTATAAATTCTAAAACTTTTGACGATTTTTTCAAATTTATGTGTAACTTAAATCACTTCAAATCTTACTTAGTTCTTTTAAACCGGAAATGCAACAGACAAAATTATATACAATAAATTTGATCTTAAAGAGGAAGGTAGTAAAACCCGTTAATCTTAGGTCATTTGAATTTTCAATCTTCAATTTTTTATATTTTTATACTCATTCGTCCCATGCTTCGAAAAAGCCAAGTAAAAAAAAAAAATATTGAAAATTTTTTTCTTATGTATTCATGACCTACTAATCTGGAAACATACGCGAAGCCCTTAGAGAGAGAGAGAAAGAGAGAGAGAGAGAGGAGAGAGAGAGAGAGAGAGAGAGAGAGAGAGAGAGATTAGCCGGTTACCTTCAGCCAGGATAGAAAATAGATCGATTTATCATCAGTCAGGCTTAACCACACGGCCATCAGCACCTAGAGACTGGGACGAAGATTTTAACTGATTGATACATACATATGTATATATGTAAAGGCCGCCAGAGAGTGCTCCATCCGTTTTATAGGAGATACATATATATTTATTTAAAACTATTTTCAAATATTTTGATATGGGAACTTTCACACGCGAACTCAAATCCAAAAGCATTCGTTAGCCAAGGCCGGATTCATAAGGGTTAATAGTGTCAAAGGCGACAATTGCCTCCGGGTCCCACTACCAGAAGGGCACACAGACTTCCTTTATAAAATCTGTGATAATTATGAAATTAGTTTTAATAATGAAGAAATAATGGTTATTGTTGTACCGGCCGTTCCTACAGTGGAGAATATACACCGGTTCTCACTATAAATAGTGAGACACCGAGTGAAAAGGTTGTACTGTTACCGTTAACGACAAGCTAGTCGTTCCTGTACCATTATTGTAAATACACTTGTCTTATTTTACCCTATCTCGACTTGACTTCTTTTTTACTGTTGGACTAACATCACAACAGTTATGCAAACTGGAAAGTATTATATTATTATTTTATATTGGCAACTTTCTGTCTATTTAAGACGATGGCGTAGTGTCCATTAAAAATGTTTTTTATTTAACTACAGCTACGTGAGTGGCTGTACAGACCGATCCTTGAATGGCAGTCTCTGGTACAGTGATTGCAAAC
>CM042170.1:8416216-8431216 GCA_023376005.1 Doryteuthis pealeii
ACGACGCACCAGCATTACTACTTACCTACTCGATTGTACCACACTGTTACCGTGGCTCCACTACTTCTACTAATATATCCCTTCGCGGGACATATCAGTTGGTTTATCGGATTTTACGGCCAGTTAAACCTTATTGGGTTATTTTATGCCGAAGACAGTTTTGTTCATTCTTGATAGTTACCGAAAAAAAATTAACACTTAATTTTTTAAACACATTTTTGATTACACATTTTCTTCTTTTAAACCAATAGATGATACCCTAATAGGTACTACCAGGTCAGGGTGGACCTGGGAGTAATGGTGATGAAATCATAAGGAATGACAGCATTTGATGTCTGATCATGGGTTTCCTTGTTGCCATTTCATCCGCAATAAATATTTTATAACATGAACGTACATTGCAAATTACATCCCTTCATTAAAATTTAATTAAATTGAAATAACTTTTTTTATAATTTCATAAAAAGTTACTTCAATTTAATTAAAAACAATAGTTTTATGACTATCTTTTAAGTTATACACAAAACTATTATATTATATATATATATATATATATAGGTTATTTCCTATAACTCCAACATAAACAAAAGGGAACCACTGTTGACTGGTAATTTATTTATTTATTTATTGATCTACTAGGAAAAAAGAGGACGGGGTTAGGGTTAGGGTCTAGGGTTAAGATTCGGGTTAGGGTTAGGGTTATTTTAATGGGAAAATAAATAAACAATTTATCAGTCAAGAGTGGTTCTTTTTGTTTATGTTGGGGTTATAGGAAATAACCTATATATATATATATATATATATATATATATATATATATATATATATATATATATATGAGGAACATATTCTGAATATGTTGATTAATATCAGCAGCATTTCATAAACATTCATCTTCAGCAGCAAATTTTATCTAACTTCTGTGTCTCTTTGGGTGTTCTGGCCTGGGGGGCAATTGGGGGAATGGCTTCCCATCCAAATTTGTTTATAATATATTGGTCTGCCACAGTACCAAAATTGGTGCTTGTTGAAATATTTTGATATACATATATTTACCAACCCCTCCACACGAGCAGGATGTGACACAATGTCAATTTCTAAAGCGGAGTTCAACAGGTTTGAATTCAGAGTTTTCCTTCTCCTAGACCAGTTGGTTGCCTAACCAAGGTTAAAGAGCCCAGTCTGCCCTACTATTGACCCATAGCTGGAGGGAGAGTAGGATTCATACCTTTCCCAAGGGTATTAGCTCTAAGTGAAATGCATTTACCACATCCAGGATTTGAACTCGGGGCGACGAATCCATTTCCCATGACTTTAACCATTACGCCACGCGCTACAATATTTTGGTATATAAGGCGTGCTGTAATCCACCACTTAAATTTGTAGACTAAGCGAGGTCACGTGGTTTAAATCCCAGCCAATCAACAGCCCGAATACGTGGTGAGTTAATTATTTAATCAGTGATATTGACAGTCGTTCATTTTCACTTTATTCGACATTGACGAACGGACCTGCACCACTAAAGAACACTAAGGAGCAACCAAAGGATCATACCCAACATTAAGGGATACCAAGGAGCAATTAAAGGTTTCTTCACTAAGGATCGTGCTCTGCTTAACACAAGGGATCTCCGCTGGACAGTGCTCTTGCTTGAAGCCTAGGGATGGGCACAAAAATCGTAACAGTGCTTTTTTAAATAAATAAAAAATATATTTAAAAAAGCACAATAAGTTAGCTTACCCGTTGTACTAATTGGATAAAAGCAGTTAAAGTAAATCTGGTGTCGTGGGTTCAATCTTTGCATCTTGCAGTCATATTTTCTAGTCTAATGGAAAAGAAACAAGTGACGTATTCGTAGGTATTTATACTACCTATTCACCACAGGTAGGATGTAACACAAGGGTTGCAAGGAGGAGGTATCCAGCAAGTGACACATTTGTATTTGTATTTTCTTTATTTCTTTCTTTAGTTTTTTCTTTTTTTTTCTTTTTTTTTCTTTCTTTCTTCTTTCTTTCTTTCTTTCGTTCTTTCCTGTCGCCGTTCTTTTTTTTCTTCTTTCTTTCTTCTTTTTTCTTTTTTTTCTTTCTTTTTTTTTCTTTCTTTCCCGTCTCCGTTCTTTCTTTCTTACTTCCTTTTTCTTTCTTTCTTTCTTTCTTCCTTTTTTCTTTTCCTTTCTTCCTTCCTTCCTTTCTTCTTTCTTTCTTTCTTTCTTTCTCGTTCTTTCTTTCTTTCTTTTTCTTTCTTTCTTCTTTCTTCCTTTTTTTCTTCTTTTCTTCTTTCTTTCTTCCTTTTTTTCTTTCTTTTTTCTTTCTTTCTTTCTTTCTTCCTTCTCTTCTTCTTTCTTTCTTTCTTTCTTTCTTTCTTTCTTTAGTTCTTGTACTACCTATTATCTTTCTTTTTCTTTTTTGTTGCCTGGGTAGAGGGGGACTTTTTAAAAGTTAGTCTCGCGCAAATCCATTATTACTTATCGCGAGTGAGATCCTCACTGGTTGCCCCATAACCCCCCCCCCACGGAAATATATAACAATATAGTAATAAATTTCCATTCAATGATTTATAATTTAATAAAATAAGATATAAATGATGTAATTAATTCAATCAATCAATCAATATTATATTTCAAAGCGAAAAAAGAAAAGTAAAAAAAAAAGATAAACAAAATAACATGCAAATGACTTTCCCTTCTGTTACTTTTTCAAATTTGAATTTTTAAATATCTTCCCAAATATAAATCAAATCTTCATTATTTTTGCTCAAAAACCAAGCCCTGGTGATATTTAATGTGTATATATATTTAGTTTATCATTAATTGTTTTATTTTCGAAGTTTCCTCCGGACATACAGATTTACACAACTGCCCTTTATATATATATATATATATATATATATATATATATATATATATATAAAAATGATCAAACAATGTGTTTGAAATGGCGAAGGCCGACAATTTGTGGGAGATTATGTGCTTAATTAAAGTCATACCTAATTTGTTAATTAATTAATTATAATTAAATGAATTAGGCGTGCATATCGGTTTAAATGTAAAGCGTAAACAAACTTTTTCTCGATTTGTTTACGCTTTACATTTAAACCGATATGCACGCCTAATTCATTTAATTATAATTAATTAATTAACTAATTAGGTATGACTTTAATTAAGCACATAATCTCCCACATACACACACACACACACACACACACACACATATCTATCTATCTATCTATATCTATCTATATATATATATATATATATATATATATATATATATATAGAGAGAGAGAGAGAGAGAGAGATGCTAATCTTTTAGAATCACATTTAGTATATTTGGATTCCTCGTTGTAAATATCAACGCATAAATAATCCTGTTTCTACCCGGGGTAGCAGCTGTTGAAACAGGTCCATATTTTAAGACATGCACTTGAGGCCCTTATAAAAATAGCCGGTTCAGTTGTACGTATGCAAGGCTAGTCAAGTCAGTTAGCAATGTGTTCCTCCCCTTCTCTTTTTAAAAAAAAACTGCCCCCTCCCATATTTTACCTTTCACCCCCCTTCTCTCCCTCTTCATTGCCACCACTGGACCCCCCCCCTCAATCGCGCTATCGATACGATGTCTTTATAACCGAAGGTGGAGCACGCTTGTTGCCCTCCAGGAACAATCGATTTTTTTTATACTGCGTTCTCTTAAAAGTCTTTCCTTCTATTTCCCGCTTCTCGCTTCATGCGAGACTTGCGTTACATTTTCTATGTTCAATGATCATATCTCATGCTGACCTGAGGCAAATATGATTATGTTTATTCTAATGCCAAAATTTTTCATATATGTATCTATTAATAATAGAGATTCGCTTCCGGTTTTTATCTGTAACAAAAACTACGTCCCTGCTTACGTCATTACATAGAAATACACTCAAAATTTGAGCATGCAATGTTTGACAGTCCTCATTGGTTTTTTAAACAAGTTTTGATAAATACATACCTGATATTATCTATCTATACATATTGTTTTATTTTAATATATATTTAAAGTTATCAGAACTAAGTTTCCCTTTCAATTTTTTATTTTTTACTCCTTTAATAAATTTATTTCATTTTTTACTCATTTAATAAATTTGATGATTTTACTTTACTTGTGATACAAACTCTCTGATATTAAATTTTCAACTCCCATCCCCTCAGGTAATATTTATTTTACTTCAATTAAGCACATATCCCCCAAAAATTGTCGGCTTAAAGCCATATAAAAATAAACACAGTTGTTTGTTTACTTAACTTCATACTGTCGTGTAGCAAATCAATAAAAAGTGGAATATATATAAGTTTCAAAACAAACGAAGAATGTGGAAATGGCAAGCTAGTGTAACGGTTAGAGACTTCGCCTATCAGCTTGACAGTCGAGGTTTCGAGTCACACACGGAGCAGTCTCTTATGTCTATAACCTTGCTGATGAGACCTAATAGGTCGAAATGTACATTGAGGGACTGACATTTTCTCGATTTGTTTAGCCTTACATTCAGCCCTTAATTGCCTGTTGAGTTACAGTGAAACCTATGCGTTTTTCAAACCAAGAAGCTAAAATCCCACCAAGAATGGCTCTTGCAGTTGTTCTGATATTTAGTGTAACAGACGGAGAGAACGCCAATTTCCTGAAAGTGCTTCATCCAACGAGACAGTTCCAATTAGCATCAAACTAGCATTAAACATGTTTCTGCATTTTAACATCCGTATGTAATTATTTTCCCCTGTGAAATGCTGGCAGTCACACGGTACTTGCGAACAAGCACCCCCCTCCAAATAAGTCAATTCATAAGTTTTCCTGAATAATGGCCCCCAAAGGGCAAAAGTAATGGTGCTGGCAATTTAGACACCCCAATGAGAAACCGTAAAGTGCTTTGCTGAAGCTGGTTGGTTGGTTTTAAGGCATGCCAACCTTTTTCGCGCTATTTCATGTTGAAGTCAATTTAACAATTGTGGTCTCCAATTACACTATCCCTGACAAAAATAGGAACGGGATTTTAAGTACTAACAATGGAGAATCTCCACCCCGATCATTCCTAGAAGATTTCTGAAGGTTCCGGAGTTGTTAGCTTGCTGCTAGATTCTGTCCATTCTGTTGTATTATTCCTTGAAATTCTCAGCGAGTGTGTCTGTGTAAGTCAGTGTGTCTCTGTGTTTATGTGTGTCTGTCCAACAATGTCTTAGTATCATTCAAGGTTTGGCCAAGCCTTTTATTATTATTATTATTATTATTATTATTATTATTATTATTATTATTTACTCCTTTTGAGTTTTCACATCAGTGTTAGCTGATGGTCTTTCACTTTTCACTGGAGTCTGAGTGACAGCAAGTCTCCTCAGGTCTCCAGGACTCTTCTGAGTATTCTGGCAGATTGCAGCAGTGCAGTGTTCTGAATGGTTTCAATTCTTCCTCTGATTTCTAAACTTTCTGAACCCTTTTCCAATCCTTTTGGGACCGTTCCAAGTGCACCAACTACAATTGGTATAACTTTCACTTTCATATTCCATAACTTTTTCAGTTCTCTGGCAAGGTCCAGATATTTGTCCATTTTTTTCATTTTCCTTTAGCTTTACCCTGTGATCTGCTGGAACTGCAAAATCCACCAGTTCACAAGTTCTTCTTCTTCTTATTTATTTATTTATTTGTATGTGCATGTGGCATAGCTGTTTTTTCTTTTATTACCTTCATTTGTGTGTGTGTGTTCTTCAGACACAGCTGATTATTTTTTATTACTGTTTATATTGTTTGCTATGTGTGTGTGTGTTTGTTTGATATGTGTGTGTGTGTGTGCCGTGTGTGTGTGTGTCGTGCCTGTGTGTGTGTGTGTGTGTGTGTGTGTGTGTGCCGTTTGTGTGTGTGCCGTGCCTATGTGTTTGTGTGTGTTGGATTTAAAAAAATGGGTTAGAATGAAACTGTAACTTTTATAAAAAAATATAATTATAGCTTCTGTTAACTGTGAGGGGTTAATATAAAAGGGGTAGGACTGATACTGTAACTTTTATGATTTTTTTCTTATATATATTTTAACCATAGCTTGATTACATGAATTAATTATTAAGAATTTATTGATTAATATTACATAATTTTTCTTGTTATTATGTAAGATTAATTATTTAATCAAAGTTATCTTATTATAATGGAGGTTCGCTGTGTGTAACCAAAATTATGTCAAGAATTGTGTAAGTTTATCAAAGAGTATTTAATTTACAGTCAAATTATTAATATATAGAGTAAATCCTATTTATCAACGAAGTTTCTATGAAGACCTGAGGTAGATTTACCTCAAAACAGCCCATGTTATTAGTGCTTTTAAAATCCTGGAATGTGTTTAATATACAACTAAGAAGTACAGGCTTACCTAATATATGTAGAGAGATAGATGGATATAAACAAATCAAAAAATAGATAGATAGATAGATAGACATGTGCGCATTGGCTTGTGAATGTGTGTGTGTGTGTGTGTGTGTGTGTGTGTGCCAGTCTATGGATGTGGAGGTGCTATGCATTTGTCTTCTCGTTGTAGGTTTCTTGTATTATGAATTCTCTATTGCTTGTGTGAGTTTATGTTACATGTGTGTGTGTGTGTGTGTGTGTGTGTGTGTGTGTGTGTACATGTGTGTACATGTGTGCATTGGTCGTGATCTATTGTGGGTCTGCTGTATTATGAACTCTGCACTGAGTTCAGTTCTCCTATTGATCTCTGGTGCGATTTAGCTACTAACAGCACCTCCTTAATTCGAAGGTTGCCCAAATTTCTCTCTCTGGCCTTGATTTTGATTGTTATGCTTCTATCCGTATAATTGCATTTAACCAACTGTTTGTGGAATGTGGATGCTTCTTCCTTCTTTGATTTCCACTCGCCTTCCTTCATTTCTTCTTTTCTTACTTCCTTCTTTTCTTTTTTTCTTTCCTTCATTCTAGTCTATCGCTTCTCAAAAACTTCACATCTGCAAGAACAGTGTAAAAAAAAAAAAAAAAACAAAATACAAAAAAGGGGGGGATATTTTTTAAAAAAATTACCCCCCAATAAATAACCATAACACAATTAAATGAGTAGAAAAAAATAAAAGTGAAAAGAATTTCGTTTTTTAAGGACGACTCCCCCCCCCCCGCCAATAAGAAAGGGTGACACTTTTCTTTGGCTGTCCTTAAAGTGTTATAGTCAACACCTCTTTACAAATTGATTAAAGCCTTCTACCTATCGACCGCTTTCCACCTGCACTCAATTCCAATCGATATTTCCATATAAAACGAAGAATTCCTCACATTTGCTCAGTGGTTAGGCTCTGCTACTGGAGGGCCCATTTAGCTCAGTCGGTAGAGTACTTGACTAGGAATCGCAAGGTTCCTGGTTCGATACCAGCCCTCACCAACTCAGCGTATGAGTAGCACAGAGATATGTGCGGTAAAGTGAGGAGCCGATGGTAGATGTGGCGCTCCACCTCAGACACTGAAAAACAATCTCCTTGGTCTAGCGCAAGTAAAAAGGGGATAGACTCCCTCGCTGTCTTACAAGAGGTTAACAAAATGTGAAGATCAATTACCCATCTTAAAACTAATTACTTTGTTTTCTTTGTTTAATGGCAGATCAACCTTCGTTGGTTGTTTAATGCCAAAACCATATTTGTAGATGAACAGTAGTGATTCTATTTAACCCATAGCTGGGGGATGAAGGGGTTCATACCTTTCCCAAGGGTATTAGTACAAAAATGAACGTAATAGCGTGACTGGAGATTGAACTCGTTTATTACGATTTCGCAGTCCAACACGTTACCTACTACGCCCTCGAAACCAGTTGGATATGAGCACAGAAAGAGATCAAACCCCTGTTATTTGACGATCTTAGAAAAAGCGAACACTGTGTTGGATCAGAAAGATACGTTTTCTTCTATATGTGGAGTTAAGAGAAGGAGAGCCTACCTTTGATTGAACGTAGAAATCACGTGTCGTGCCCTGTATTTTTGGCGTTCATATGCAACAGACACTTACAGACCAACTATTCACCTTTTCCCCTTCCAGTGTGCTTCGGCCACTGGACCGGTAAAGTAAAATTAATAGCGTCGATCCCAAGGGGCTTCCCCCCCAGGCAATACCTGCCCACTTGATTTAAAGGGGCAGGGTTGGGTTTATTGCCCAGCGCCTGAGGCGCCCCCTTGTGGGGGAATGCCGACGGCATCCACGCAATTTTTGTTCGCCCACATTAAAATGAGACCTTGTGTCCAGCCCTCATAAGTGGGATGAGTGGCAAATACCCTTACAGACAAGATCGAAAGATTGGTGGTAGTGGATACCAGATATCATTATTCCCTCTCCATCAGATTGACAGAACTCTCAAACTACAGGAAGAATATTTATATTGTTAGTCATTGTTTTTTTGTATGATAAAAATTTTGAATTGAACTGAAGTTTTCATTTATCTATTTGTTGTTAGTAGGGCCGGGTTAGCTCAGTCGGTAGAGCGCTCGGCTAGAAACCACAAGGTTCCTAGTTCGATTCCGGCCCTCGCGACCCCCCCCCCCACCGCCCCCGAGAAGGGTATGACAATGGTCTAACCCATGTGCTTGTACGAGAAGATGTAGCTAAAAGAGGGTGAAGTGTTTGAATCAGCCGCTTAAATACTATAGCCCCTGGTGAGAACAAGCGGCAACCCATCGGGAAGATAACTCTTCCAGGCCAATGTGAAGATAATCCCAACATATAGAATAAAGAAAACATGATATAAACCCACTAACATTGATTTTTTAGCTCCCATAATAAGCGAATGCAGCAAACTAGCAGAAAGGGTGTACAAGAATAGGCCCGACTGGGTGGGAAAGGTGATTTACTGAGAATTGTGCAAGAAATTAAATGCTCCAAATTAATTTTTTTATTTTTATTTTTATTTTACTTATATCTTTTACTCGCCTCTGTATTTGTTAAAATGACTAAACGCAATAACAATGTGCTTAATCTACGACGAGGAAAACTTCGAATGTCTCTTTTTATAATTCCCACACGAACCGTTAGTTTTGCTGGGTCATAAATAACTGGGTGTCTGGGTGATTAGGATAGAAGGTTGAAACTAAGGTTGAAAATACCAGGTCCTTTTTTTTCTCTTTCCCAACAGAACGAGCGACGAGGCAACAAACTGGGACGGTAATGACACAACATCGGACATCATTTAGATTTTAGTTGATTCTAGAATCTATGGGGGGAAATTCATAAATATGTACATCTCAAGCGTTAAAAGAAAAAGGAACAATTATTTTCTTTCTAAACCAAAGATACCGGGATTTTATTAATTCTAGGGGCCAGGTTAGCTCAGTCGGTAGAGCGTTCGGCTAGAAACCTAGGAGCTGATGGTAGGTGTGGCGCTTCACCTCAGACGTCAAAACAATCTCCTTGGTCTAGCGCTGTTGAAAAGGGGATAGACTTCCTCGCTGACTGGCTGATACCGACTTTAGGCCGCTCTGACGACTTTACTTACTTAGGGGAACATAATACAATCAAAACGTATATTATCATATATCATTCAATAACAAACACTTCATCTCTGAAAGTTAGTAATCAAAAATAAATTCATATATATATATATATATATATATATATATATATATATATATATATATATATATATGTGTGTGTGTGTGTGTGTGTGTGTGTGTGTGTGAAAAATGAATAAAGGAAAGAAAGTATAGAATGGATAAAAATAGGATATTTTAATCAATTTTACTTACACGTGTTTCGGTCAGGAGTTTATCCATGTGTACATTATTGAAACTATTATTATTTTTAAATAACCAAATGAAATGAAATAATAATATAGAAAAAATGTAGAAATGTCCCGCACACAAAGATAATTCGACCTTCATCAGAGTAAATCTTTATTTGAAATGAAATATATTTACTCTGATGAAGGTCGAATTTTCTTTGTGTGCGGAACATTTCTACATTTTTTCTATTATTATTATTTCATTTCATTTGGTTATTTAAAAATAATAATAGTTTCAATAATGTACACATGGATTGACCTTCCCAACCCAGTCGTGCCTAGTTTTGTATTCCCGTTGTGCTAGTTTGCCACATTCGCTTAGTACATGGTTTACAGTCTCATTTCTGTTATCGCACAGTCTACATTTACTGTTTGTTGCGTCTTATCAATTTTTGCTTCGATATAATTTGTTCTTAAGGTATTATTTTTTGCAGCAATTATTAGTGGTTCAGTTTCTCTCTTGAGGTTTCCTCTTCTTAACCATGTCCAGGTATTTTTATGCGCAACCTCTCCGATTTATCGTTTGAAGTGCCCATATAATAGTTTTTCTTCCCATCTTTGTTTTCTAGTTTTTGTTGTTTTTTTGTTTGTCTATACATTACATCTACTGTTGTTGGCTGCCATAAGTAATCTTTCTTTGCTCTTTTTTTGTGTATTCTTCGAGTCCTTGGATGGTGGCCTCTACAGTCGTCTATGTTGGCAAGACCTCTTCCACCTTCTTTTCTTGGTGCATATAACCTATCTTTATCATCTCTTAGCTTTTTTATTATTATTATTATTATTATTATTATTATTATTATTATTATTATTATTACTCCTTTTGAGTTTTCACATCAGCATTAGCTGATGGTCTTTCACTGGAGTCTGAGTGACAGAAAGTCTCCTCAGGTCTCCAGGACTCTTCTGGGTATTCTGGCAGATTGCAGCAGTGCAGTGTTCTGAATGGTTTCAATCCTTCCTCTGATATCCAAACTTTCAAAGCCCTTTTCTAATCCTTTTGGGACTGTTCCAAGTGCACCAACCACAATTGGTATCACTTTCACTTTCATATTCCACAACTTTTTCAGTTCTCTGGCAAGGTCCAGATATTTGTCTATTTTTTCATTTTCCTTTAACTTCACCCTGTGATCTGCTGGCACTGCAAAATCCACCAGTTGACAAGTTCTTTCTTTTTTGTTTATCAACACTAGGTCTGGCCTTCTTGCTGGGATAAGGTGATCCGTTTTTATCTCAAAGTCCCAGAGAATTTTGTGCGTTTCGTTCTCAAGAACAGATTCTGGTTTATGCATATACCATTTTGTTGTGTGGTCAAAATTTAATTTTTTGCATAATTCCCAGTGGATCACCTTCCCAACCCAGTCGTGTCTAGTTTTGTATTCTCGTTGTGCTAGTTTGCTACATTCGCAGAGTATATGGTTAACAGTCTCATCTCTATTACCGCAAAGTCTACATTTACTATTTTGTTGGGTCTTATCAATTTTCGCTTTGATGTAGTTTGTCCTTATGGCATTATTTTGTGCAGCAATTATAAGTGATTCTGTTTCTCTTATTATTATTATTATTATTATTATTATTATTATTATTATTATTATTATTATTATAATTTTCGCTCCTTTTGAGTTTTCACATCAGTGTTAGCTGATGGTCTTTCACCGGAGTCTGAGTGACAGCAAGTCTCCTCAGGTCTCCAGGACTCTTCTGAGTATTCTGGCAGATTGCAGCAGTGCAGTGTTCTGAATGGTTTCAATCCTTCCTTTGATATCCAAACTTTCCAGACCCTTTTCTAATCCTTTTGGGACTGTTCCAAGTGCACCAACCACAATTGGTATCACTTTGACTTTTATGTTCCACAACTTTTTCAGTTCTCTGGCAAGGTCCAGATATTTGTCTATTTTTTCATTTTCCTTTAACTTCACCCTGTGATCTGCTGGCACTGCAAAATCCACCAGTTGACAAGTTCTTTCTTTTTTTGTTTATCAACCTAGGTCTGGCCTTCTTGCTGGATAAGGTGATCCGTTTTATCTCAAAGTCCCAGAGAATTTTGTGCGTTTCGTTCTCAAGAACAGATTCTGGTTTATGCATATACCATTTTGTTGTGTGGTCAAAATTTAATTTTTTGCATAATTCCCAGTGGATCACCTTCCCAACCCAGTCGTGTATTATTATTATTATTATTATTATTATTATTATTATTATTATTATTATTATTATTATCTTAGTGGAAAATAGTGATAATTATCAAATTAAAAAGGAAAAACTAAACCTCGAGAAAAGAACAGAGTAATATGTTCAGTTCATCCGTTATTTTCCCATTTTATTTTGCTATTTGTAAATAGCTAAATATTATTATAAACCTATTTGTGTCTAGTAATTAAGAGATGGAATTTCCATGAGTTGAGTGAGTCAGTTTATAAAGTTAGAAGATAAGTATTGATTGGAAACGATAGAAGGTTGAACGTTAGACAAGAGTAACGGGTGGATAAATCGGGGGTGGGGGTCAGTCGAGAGATTTAGGTTAGTCTGACACTGTTATAAATAATCTTCATGACAGTTGCTTCATTTCAATTCATTCTATCTTTCTCTCTTTCCCCCTCCCCATCTCTCTCTGTTTCTCTGTCTATCTGTCTGTCTGTCTCAGTTTCTCCATATCTATTTATCTTTGGTTGTTCATCTATCTATCTCTCTCTTTCTCTCCCTCAACCCCCCTCTCTGTCTGTCTGTCTGTCTGTCTGTCTGTCTCTCTCAGTTTCTCCATATCTATCTATCTATCTATCTATCTATCTCTGGTTGTTCCTTTATCTATCTATTTTTGGTTGTTCATCTATCTATCTATCTATCTATCTATCTATATATATATATATATATATATATATATATATATATATATATCAGTATATATTTTCCTATCTATCTATCTATCTATCTATCTATCTATCTATTGTCTGTCTGTCTGTCTCAGTTTCTCCATATCTATCTATCTATCTATCTCTCTATCTATCTATATCTATCTATCTATCTATCTCTGGTTGTTCATCTATCTATCTATCTATCTATTTCATTTTCTTCCTATCTATCTATCTATCTATCTATCTATTTATTTATATCTATCTATCTATTTTTTTTAATCATAATTATTTTCACTGGTCTCCCTGAATGATGTAATGAAAATCATTGCATCTACTTAGTTCTGGTGTATTTTCTGTGACTGGATATAGTCTAAATAAGAGTTTTGTTGTATCTACATATGTATGTAAAACACAAGGTATACCTGTCTGTCTGTCTGTCTCTCTCTATATATATGATGACCACAGACTAAAGCGTATACGCAACGCTCTCCTATAAAAGGGATGGAGCACTCTATGGCGGCCTTTACATACATACAGATGTGTGTATTAAAAGAGTTAAAAGTCTCCTTCACATTTTGTGGGTGACAATTGCCGAGTGGTTAAGCTGTCCGACTGCTGCTGAATCGATCGGAGTTCTATCTTGTAGCCCACAAAATGTCTAGCCACACTGAAGAGACTTGATAAGTCGAAACACGTGTCTGTGGATGACTATATATATATATATATATATATACATATATATGAAAAGTTTATTGGCAGTACTGAATTTAAAAAGGACGCGTAAAAGCATATGCATGTTGTAAAATTTTCTTTTTTCAATATATATATATATATATATATATATATATATATATATATATATATATATATAAATGTAAGGTATCCAAAACTGGTAGTAAGGGATGATTCTACATGGGATCTTCAAAATCTCACTGTATAATTATATTGCATGTTTTGGTAGGTGCAAATACAATGATTTTTATAAATCCCTATAGAGAGCTCAATGTATAATAATCTATAATTTAGATTAAATACAGAGCAATATTTACCTTTGAAAGGAAGGAAAAGCTTAATAAACCGTCATTCTGAAATAAATTTATTTATTATATTTTCTCTTCCTTTCAAAGGTAATATAGGTAATCCTTAACTTTTTCCTAGTAAATTCCTACCATAAAATAAACTGAACCCTCATTTTATGTCCGTGTTTTTACAATAAATGTTTTATTTTTCTTGTTCCCGTTATTTTACAATACTAAATATATATTTTTTTATTCTTTAACAAATAAAGCAAATATACTTAGTATTGTAAAATAACGGGTACAAGAAAAATAAAACATTTATTGCAAAAACACCGACATAAAACGAGGGTTCAGTTTATATCATGGTAGGAATTCACGAGGAAAAAGTTAAAGATTATATATATATATATATATATATATATATATATATATATATATATATTAAAAAAATGTTGTTCTGGTTCCAACGGGAGAAAATTCAATATTTTATAAAAAAAGAAGGTCCGCAAAATGTATTATGTTTTCAGAAAAAAAATGTATTCTTTTTATCTTACATATGCAACACGTGTTTCAGATCTTCTGGTATTTTCTTCGGGCTTTGATCAATAATATGAAATTATTGATCAAAGCCTGAAGATACCAGAAGATCTGAAACACGTGTTGCATATGTAAGATAAAAAGAATACATTTTTTTTTCTGAAAACATAATACATTTTGCGGACTTTTTTTTATAATATATATATATATATATATATATATATATATATATATATATATATATATATATATATATACTTGAAAACCATTTAAATGTTGCCTGAACATGTTTATTTGAAACCCGATTATCCCCATAGCTACAATCAACCACTTTCCCGTCTGATGAGTGCATTCGCACGAAATCTCGAGTCGCGGGGTAGTAGCATGGATTAGTAGCACGATTATATAGCGAGCTGTCTTTATTCTTATCAAAGTATTGAACAAACCTTTCATGGCTAGTTGATCTTATTATTATTGCGAGGATCGTTTATAGGAATTAATTCACATACCTAAGTAGTAATATCTCATCAACAGAAAGCGATGTTAATACACGAATAGGAAAGGCATGGGCGGCCACAAACAATTTATCAGTCATATGGAAATCCGATCCCACTGATTGAAGTTAAAGCGACAATTCTTCCAGGCTGTGGTTATATCAGTACTGCTGTATGGCTGCACCACTTGGACCCTAACGAAGCGCCTTGATAATAAGCTAGATGGGAGCTGCACAAGAATCTTGCCTGCAAGTCGTGGAAACAGCACACCACAAGGAAGCAGCTGTATGGCCACCAGGGCCCCATCTCACAAACCATCCGAGTGAGACGGAC
>CM042170.1:8436216-8486216 GCA_023376005.1 Doryteuthis pealeii
CAGTGATTTGTTTATAGTGGTGAAGGCTTGTGTTGGACCATCCACACTTTTTGGCACAGTCGATAGGAAAGAATTGGTGCATCAAGGGTTGCCACAAACCAAATCAACGACCGACCTCAGGAATTTCGAATTCAGAGTTATCCCTCTTCTAGACTGGTTACCTACCCAAGCTGAAGGGACCAGTATGCTCTACTATTTAACCCATAGCTGGAGGGAGAATATATGGATTCATACCTTTCCCAAGGGTATTAGCGCTATGTGAAATGCCAATAGCTTCGTCTAGGAATTGAACTCGAAACAACGAGTCCATTTTCCACGACTCTAACCACTAGCCCACGCGCCTCCATATAAATATATATTATAGTGGGATTGTATATAAAAAATCTATAAAACCATTTTCAATGTCATTTTACTAGTTTAAAGTGATTGAGTACAATTTTTATTTTATTTTTTGATAAACGCTTATACTTTATTGACTTTATGGAAAAGTGTTAGATTTAACATACACAATTTTTTTTCCAATTTTCCTAACAGTTCCAAACTTGAAACATATCAGATATAGTGGAATTATATATAAATAAGTTATAAGGACTTTTGAAATGTTATCTTACTAGTTTAAAGTGTCTGAAAACAAGTTTTGTGGATTTTTTAATAAGCGCACATAATTGCAATAACGGGCCCATTTGTACATGTTTTCATAAGATTTTAATATATACAATTTTTTCAAATTTTCCTTTAGGTTCGAGCTTGAAACTTATCAGATATAGTGTAATTGTATATAAATAAGCTATAAATACCATTTGTAATGTTATTTTACTAGTTTAAACTGTTTGAAACAAAGTTTTTGGGGATTTCTTTCATAAACGTTGATACATAGCAAAAATGCTATAAAATCATAAAATTTTAACGTACACAATTTTTTCAAATCTTCCTTAAAGTTCGAGCTTGAAACTTATCAGATATAGTGGGATTGTATATAAATAAACTCTAAAGCTTTTGAAATGTTATTTTACTAGTTTAAAGTGTTTAAACACAAGCTTTGGGATTTTTTTTTTCATAAACGCTAACACATAGCACTTTAGACGTGTTCTCATTAGATTTGAACATACACTATTTTTTTTCGAATTTTTTTCGAATTTTTAAAAGTTTTGAGCTTGAGACTTATAAGATACAATGGTCAATACAGAGAAGGTTTACATTTCGGACGAGAAATCAGTTAGTAACAGAGACTATAAAAAAAAAATGATTCACTTTGCGAATTTAGATGTCATCAGAATTGATCTCGAGTCATGGCTTCTTCCCGGACAGAACTCTTGACCCGTCATCTCAAGAGGAAGGTTGGGCTCAACTCGACTACTCGGCGTCACTTTTAACACTTGAAATGAATAGTGCTTATTTAGACGTCCTTGTAAACTACTTTGCCAGCCACTCAGCATTTTATTTCATTAACAACTTCATGAAAAATAGGACAATGCACTTTCTCTTTTTATAAACTTAGTCAATCCTACTTGCTTCACTCTACTATGCTAACTATGAATGATGGACGAATCCCGAAGGACATCCTTTATGCAGCTGCGTCTCAAGGATGTCTGCAAGAATGATCTCAGGTGCTCTGGCATTTCCCCTTCCAGCTGGAAAATTTGGCTTAGGACTGCCCTTGGTGGCGACAGGCTCTCCGTAGCGGACTGTTCATGTCTGAAGCCACTCTGGCGCAACACCATGAACCCAAAAATCCCAGAAAAAAGCAACGACAACAAAGCATCGGCACATCAACATCTTCAGGGACAGCCTTCACATGCGACATCTGTGGTCGAGAATATTTTTTGAACATTGAACTTCACAGTCACAGGAGGCGCTGTTAACTTCAGGGGCACAAAAACTTTATTATAATCCTCCGAGACTGAAATGCCAATGCCAATGATACTAACTATCCAAACTTATGCTAATTTATAAATATACTAAGTATATTGAAAAGGTTGGACCATATGACCTTAGGCACCCCTTTTGCTTTGCTGATTCATAAGTACATTTTTTTATTTACACCGCCAACGCCTGGTTGTTTGTTAACAGATGATTTTTAGAGTCTTTTTTAATTATAAAACTAACCCCTAACCCTAACCTAACTCATAACAAACAACCGGATGTTGATGTGTAAATGAAAAAAATGTACTTATGAATCAGCAAAGCAAAAGGGGTGCCTAAAGGTCATATGGTCCAAAAAATTATATTGTAAATTGATTGTCTTAAATTCGAAACTACAACACTATTAAGATCGGCTAGAATATTCAGAAGAGTCCTGGAGACACGAGGAGACTTACTATCACTCAGACTCCAGTGAACCACCAGTGTAGGCGGGAGTGAAAAAGCTTAATAATAATAATAACAATAATAATAATAATAATAATAATCTTATTATAATGGAGATTGATTGTTTGTCTGTCTGTAACCTAAACTAAATCACTACTCAAGTCACAATTCCCTTAGTTATTGATGTCACATTCACCATGAATTTATTTTTATTTAAACCTCAATTATGGATAAAATTGTTATACCTTATTAATACTGTTGGATTAGTCTACATACTAATAACATGCAAGTATATTTATATATTCAATGAAATAGCGATTTACAGTGTGAACGAGAATGCTAATTTGCATATTGATATTAAGAATTTGATTTTAATAAATATATGCTTAGTATTATTGATTTCTAATTGTTTGGTTTTCTCTTAACGAATCTGAGCAAAAATCTCGGGGATAAATCTTAAAAGAAATCCATAAACAAGACGAAAGAACTGTAATTTTATTAGATACTTCATAATCTAACTAAATAGATAAATTAGGAAAAATGAAAGACGGGAGTGATGTAAAATGACGGAAGAGTTAGATTTAAAGCTGTTCTATCTTTCGATTATACCCTCTCAGTTTATCATTTTCTAAATAGTTTCTAATTTGATACAATATTTTATTGCATCAAAACCTAAATACTTGCACCGACGGGTGCATATATTTGCTAGTAATAATGATAATTTCCAAAATACAGTAAAGCTAAAGAATGTAGCGGCTGAAACGTCGTGTCAAAAACAACAAAGGTAAAGACAATATTCTGAAAGGTATGGAATAATGAAAAATCTTTCATTCTACTTCAGAAAAGATTTTTTTTTTTGGTTGTTGCAAATAAAACTGAAGAACTTCATTTTCCTCCAAGAGATTCATCAATTTTTTCTCTCTCTCTTTCTTTGATTTAATCTTCTCCAATTCCGCTAAACTCTATGATTACCATTCTCCAGGCATTTGATCTTATCGATTAGGCAAATAGCGTTTACGAAAAAAAAAAAAAGAAAAAAAGAAGAAAGGAACGAAAATAAAGACAAAAAAAAAAAAGAAAGAAAAAAGACGAGTGTTCTATGTGATTCGGGCGTGAAAGAGAAAATTCCTCGTCTCTTCGCGCTTGTGATTTTCTTGCAGTTCCATTTCATTAATGTAGCCCTCCACTCCCCTCCCTCCCCGCGCCACATCTCATTTCCTGAATTGTCCAATTTTGCATTCCATTAGCCGAAGAAATGTTCAGCGCGAATGAAATTCAGGGGGAGATAACTCGGGTTAAGTAGCAATCCAGTCTCCTGCGATATCAGTAAATTACAAAAGCAAACGAGGTGAGAATTCCTCGGAGGAAAATTTGAACATTTGAAATAATATATGAGGTGTTTCGGAATGTAATGTCACATTTTGTGTACTGTTTAAGCCCGGAAGTATGTATTGAGAAGAAGAAGAAGAAGAAGAAGAAGAAGAAGAAGAAGAAGAAGAAGAAGAAGAAGAAGAAGAAGAAGGTGGGGTGGAGAGAAGTAGAGATAGAAGAAAGGAACCAATGAAAATGAACAAAAGGAAGAAGTAACAAGACCAGAAGAATAAGAAGGAAGGAAAAGAAAAGAAAGAAAGAAAGAAAGAAAGAAAGAAAGAAGAAGGAGGGGGCAGAAGAAGAAGAGAAGAAGAAGAAGAAGAGAAGAAGAAGAAGAAGAAGAACGACATTATCAACGATAAAAAAAATACCAGCAACAATAAGCAAGAGTAGAAGGATAAGGTGGATGAAAAAAAAATAAATGAGTAAATAAGAAGAATAATAATAATCTTATTATAATGGAGATTGTGTGTTTTTCTGTCTGAAGCCGAAACTAAATCACTACTCAAGTCACAATTCCCTTAGTTTTTGACGTCACATTTACCATGATTTTATTTTTATTTATACCTCAATTATTAATAAAATTGTCTTATATTACTTATACTGTTAACCATATCTACATACTAATAACATGCAATTGTATTTATACATACAACAAAATAGCGGTTTACAGTATGAATGGGAAGGCTAATTTGCATATTGATATTAAAAATTTGATTTTTAATAATATATGCTTAGTATTATTAATTTCTAATTGTTTGCTTTCATCAATGAATATGAGCAAAAATCTCTTCAATAAATCTTAAAAGAAATCCTTAACAAGAAGAAATAACTAATATTATTCTTTACTTCCTATTTTAACTAAACAGTTAAATTAGGAAATTTAACAATGAAAGACGGGAGTAAGGGAAAATGATGGAAATAGTTTCAAAGTTGTTCTATTTTTCAATCATACCCCTCTGTTCCAAATCTTTTTCTACATTCTTATTCAGTTTCATTAGCATTTCTAATTTAATATGATATTTTATTATATTAAAACTTAAATATGCACCCGGAGGGTGCATATATTTGCTAGTAATAATAATAATAATAATAATAATAAGAACAACAACAACAAGGAGAATAAGAATAAAAAGGAGGATGATGATGAGGAGAAAGAGAAGGAAGAAAAGAAAAAAGAACGACATCATCGACAATAAAAAAAAATTGCAGTAACAATGAGCAAAAGTAGAAGAATAAGAAGGATGAAAAGAAAAAGAAATAAAAGAAGAAGAAAAAGAAGAAAGAGGAGGAGGAGTAGGAGGAGGAGGGGGAGAAGAATAAGAAGGATGGAAATAAAAAAAAGAAAGAAAGAAGAAAAGGAGATAATAATAATAATAATAATAATAATAATAATAATAATAATAATAATAAGAAGAAGAAGAAGAAGAAGAAGAAGAGAAGAAGAAGAAGAAGAAGAAGAAGAAGAGCAACATCAACAGTGACAAAACAGCAGCAACAACAAGAAAAAGTTGAAGAAGAAAGAAAAAAGAAGAGAAGAGAAAGAACGACAACTTAAAACAATGACAAAAAGCAGCAGCAAAAAACATCGAGTAGAAGAATAAGAATGAAAGAAAGAAAAAAGAACGAATGAAAGAAAGAAGAAAGGAAGAAGAAGAGAGAATGAAGAAGAAATGGGGGAGGAGAGAAGAAGAAATGGAAGAAAAAAACGATAAAGAGAAGAAGAAGAAGAAGAAGAAGAAGAAGAAGAAAATGGGGGAGGAAGAAGAAGAAATGAAAGAAAAAACCGATAAGAAGAAGAAGAAGAAGAAGAAGAAGAAGAAGAAAGAAGAGAAGAAGAAGAAGAAGAAGAAAGAGCAAGAAGAAGAAATGGGGGGGAGAGAAGAAGAAATGGAAGAAAAAACGATAAAGAAGAAGAAGAAGAAGAAGAAGAAGAAGAAGAAGAAGAAGAAGAAATGGGGGAGGAAAGAAGAAGAAATGAAAGAAAAAAAAACGATAAAGAAGAAGAAGAAGAAGAAGAAGAAGAAGAAGAAGAAGAGAAGAAGAAGAATGGGGAGGAGAGAAGAAATGAAAGGAAAAGAACGATAAAGAAGAAGAAGAAGAAGAAGAAAAGAAGAAGAAGAAGAAGAAGAAGAAGAAGAAGAAGAAGAAATCAACCACACCCAGTGGCACATGGAGCCATGGATATGTTAATACAGTTCTAATTGACAATCATCTGTAGGCTGCAGGTTCAATCCTGACTACAGGCGAAATTAATACAGAATACTTAACATAGCTTAACACATGTACCCGTTCACGGTTAAAGGAATGAGAATAATCTACCCAATGGATTAAATAAAGAATTCGGTTCCAAGTTCCATGAAGACTCCCAATTACGACACAAAGGCTCCTCGGTTCGATGAGAAGTTTCCTGAGTTCGACAAGAAACACTCGAAGAAGGCCGGAGGGCATAACAGCCGAAACGTTGTGTAAATAGCAATTAAAGATTAGAACAATAGGTGGAAAAATCTAAATAATACAAAGCATCAACAATTATAAAAAGGGCGGGAAGAAGGAACACAATCAGAAGAAGAAGAAGGCAAGGAAAGAAGAAGAAGAAGAAGAAGAAGAAGAAGAAGAAGAAAGAGAAGAAGAAGGGTGGAAAAGAAGAAGAAGAAGAAGAAGAAGAAGAAGAAGAAGAAGAAGAAGAAGAAGAAGTGGATTGGAGAGAAGTAGAGATAGAAAAAAGGAACAAAAGGAAGAAGTAACAAGACTAGAAGAATAAGAAGGAAAAAAAGAAAGAAAGAAAAGAAGAAAGAAGAAGAAGAAGAAGAAGAAGAAGAAGAAGAAGAAGAAGAAGAAGGTGGTTTGGAGAGAAGTAGAGATAGAAGAAAAAGGAACAAATGAAAAGGAACAAAAGGAAGAAGTAACAAAGCCAGAAGAATAAGAAGGAAGGAAAGAAAAGAAAGAAAAAAAAGAAGAAGAAGAAGGTGGGTGGAGAGAAGTAGAGATAGAAGAAAAGGAACAAAAAGAAGAAGTAACAAGACCAGAAGAATAAGAAGGAAGGAAAAAAAGGAAAGAAAGAAAGAAAAAAGAAAGAAAGAAAGAAGAAGAAGAAAGAAGAAGAAGAAGAGAAGAAGAGGTGGGGTGGAGAGAAGTAGAGATAGAAGAAAAGGAATGAATGAAAAGGAACAAAAAGAAGAAGTAACAAGACCAGAAGAATAAGAAGGAAGGAAAGAAAAAGAAAGAAAAGAAAGAAGAAAGAAAGAAAGAAGAAGAAGAAGAAGAAGAAGAAGAAGAAGAAGAAGAAGAAAAGAAGAAGAAGAAGAAGGTGGGGTGAGAGAAGTAGAGATAAAAGAAAAGGAACAAAAGGAAGAAGTAAAAGACCAGAAGAATAAGAAGGAGGGAATGAAAGAAAGAAAGAAGAAGAAAGAAAGAAGAAGAAGAAGAAGAAGAAGAAGAAGAAGAAGAAGAAGAAGAAGAGGGGGTAGAGAGAAGTAGAGATAGAAGAAAGGAAAAGAAGAAGAAGTAACAAGACCAGAGAATAAGAAGGAAGGAAAGAAGAAGAAGAAGAAGAAGAAAGAAGAAGAAGAAGAAGAAGAAGAAGAAGGTGGGGTGAAGAGAAGTAGAGATTGTGACTGAAGTTGTATTTACCGAGACGGAACAATGAATGAAACGTTAATTTTCTTCATAATACGAGATTTCTCTGAATGTTTCAGATGAGGCTTGATGATTAGTATTATCTGCGTTATTCGGACTATTGTCCCCATCTTCATTGTTATCTGTACAACGTTTCGGCCGATGTGCCCTCCGGCCTTCTTCATGTATTTCTTGTCAGGATATCCCCGTGGACTGAATAAAGGGTTAGGTTCAAAGTTCCATGATGGCTCCCGATTACGACAGGAAGGTTCCCAATTAAGACAAGAAGGTTCCGGAGTCCGAGAAGGTTCCCGAGTCCGAAAAGAAATACCTGAAGAAGGCCGGAGGGCACATCGGCCGAAACGTTGTACAGATAACAACGAAGATGAGGACAATAGTCCGAATAAAGATAATACTAAAATACGAGGTGTGTTGAAATGTATCGAAATTAAAGCTTTATTCACCAAGACAGATGCGAACAATAAACGAATCGTTCAATTTCTTAAAAATAGTCCCCCTGGCAGTCAATACACTTATTCCAGTGAGTTTTGCATTGATCGAAGCGCCTCTGAACTCTTTTTTTATATTTTCTGTGCTATGCCGTTATATTTCTCTAAATGACCCCTCACCCTCAAGGCATACTCTTGCGATGAAACACTCGACGAAGGCCAGAGATCAAGTTTCATTGTGATTATCAGGTCTTCCTGATCGTAAAATACCATGAATCTTTCTCGACAATTTTCTCCTATTTGACGTTAGGGGTCATGAGAGGTAATTACCTTCAGTATCTGCCAGTAGGCACTAGGTGGCATAGCAAATAGCATTATAAAACCAGAATGTTCTACCTCCCTTTTTAAGATTATTCAAAAAAAAAAAAAAAAAAAAGAAAAGAAAAGAAATGAAGATATTATCATGATAGTCTTACTTTAATATATCAATACGCTTGTTCCTTAAACTTCCGACCGTTATCATCTTGCAACACCCTCTGGTTAAAGATGAGACCGTCCAAATAGTCCATAATGAAATGCAAAAATGTAAATTCTGATTATCTGGTGCTGCCTATGTGCCGAATTTGTATTGTTTCACCCCCCCCCCAGCTAAATAATGGACTCTTGCGTTTTTATTAGAAAGAAAGAAAGAACGTATGGGAAATATAGAGGGAGGATTGGATGCGCGGAGGCGATATCGCTATTTGATCCAGTCGAAAATAATGAAAAGAGGAAAAGAAGGAAAGAAAGAAAAAGAGTTTGTGTGTGTGTGTGTGTGTGTGTGTGTGTGTGTGAGAAGAGAGAGAGAGAGAGAGAGAGAGAGAGAGAGAAGAGAACTAGTGATAGATAGATAGATAGATAGATAGATAGAGAGAGAGAGAGAGAGAGAGAGAGAAGCAGAACTAGTGATAGATAGATAGATAGATAGATAGATAGAGAGAGAGAGGGAGCGAGAGAGAGAGAGAGAGGAGAGCGAGAGAGAGAGAGAGAAGAGGAGGAGAGAGAGTAGATAGATAGAGAGAAGAGAGAGAGAAGAGAGAGAGAGAGAGAGAGAGAGAGAGAGAGATTGTGACATGCATCTAGTATATCAACTAGTATATATATGTACATTTAATAATAAATTTCTATATAATGTGTGGGCGAGCAGAGAAAAAAAATATTATATTGGTGAAATAATACTATTCCCCTATCAGACAATGATTTTCAAACCTCCCCTTTCTATTCCGGAAATGAGGAGAGGAAATAAGTAACCTTTTTACTCGGTCTTTTTTAATACTATTTACATATTAAGTAAACATATCTCTTAAGTAAACATATCAAACGTTGTAATAGTTAAATTATCATATTGTTGGTATATCCACTATTGTAGCGAACGCAGTTGTACGTGAGGGACTTTTCATAAGGACGACCGTTAGTTTCATTGTGATTATCAGGTCGTCCTGTCATCATGAAATACCATGAATCTTTCCCGCCAATTTTCTCCTATTTGACGTTAGGAGCCATGAGAGGTAATTACCTTCAGTATCTGCCAGTAGGCACTAGGTGGCATGGCGAGTAGCATTATAAAACATTATAAAGCATTTATAATTGCTGGGGACGCGACGCTGGGGACGCGACGCGACTGGAATTTGGCGTATCGGACGAATTTTTTTTTCAGCAGAGACGTTGTTGATTTGTTACATCTACGAGTAGGTGATAAATATGGCTCTCTGGGATTTTATAAGCAAAGTTCTGTTCGTATTTACAATCAAACAACAGCCTCATTATAAAACTGCAATAAAAGAAGAAACCTCTTAACTTTCTTAGACGGAAATCCTACAAGTCCCAACTTGAAACTCTCTTCTTCTTGATGTCCTTATATTTCCAAATTGACATTCTAACCGCAATAATTCTACTCACTTCCGGTTGACCTGAGGGTGTGGGCAGACCCCATCTCCACTTTCTTAAGCCTCACTGTGACTTCTTAAAACACCCATGACAATACTACCATTTTAAAAATCTCAGCAAAGTTATATTTTTCTGATTTTTCAGACTGTTGTCTTCGTCTTTATTATTATATAAAAAAAATACTACGTTTCGAACGTTGTACCCTTCACCCTCCTTCAGGTGTACCAGGTCTGTCGAGTATAGCAATGATTCAACTTGGGAAAACAGTTTGACTGTTGAGGAAACAAAGCGTTGAAGAATCTATGAAGATCTCATTCAAATAATGAAATCATTGTTTTTGCACGCTCATCAATCCGAGAAGTGTCACGAGAAGCGTCATGATCATTAAAATTTAAAAAAAGAAAAGGATATTGTTTATTGGAAATTCGAAAATCCAATGGCATCAGTTATTCCCGAAATATTCTAATTTTTACATTTTCAACTTTTTAACATTTAAAATTTTTAAATTTTGTAACTTTGTAAATTTGTAACAAATCTAAAGTAATTTAATTTAAAAGGATTTTTTCAATTGCTATACTCAGATAGACAAGGTAACATGAAAAAAGACGGAGGGTAAAACAAAGTTGTATTATTTTTATTGTCCTCGTCTTTATCATGATATATAAAAAATACTACGTTTCGACCGTTATACTCTCCGGTCTTTTTCAGGTGTACCTTGTCTGTTGAGTATAGCAATGATTCAACTTGGGAAACCCAAGGAACGCCAATAAACAATATCCTTTTCTTTCTTTCCTTTTTAATGATCATGACAGCCGAAACGTCGTGTTTTTATATATCACGAGAAAGATGAGGACAACAGTCTGAAAAATCAAAATAATACGCATCAAGCCTCATTTAAAAAATTCAGACAAACTCAACCAAATTGTTATTTGGTATGTGTGTGTGTTGTGTGTGGTGGTGTGTGTGTGTGTGTTGTGTGTTTCTTTTTCTCTTTCTTTCAATACGGATATGTTTTTATCACGAAAGATTTTCTGAAGTAAAGTAAAACACTTTAAGAAACAATTATTATTTAGTGATTTAAAAAGTAAAAAACAAAAACAAAAAAAAATCCATCTATACCATCAGGAGCCGGTGTTTTCTAGTTTTGTACTCTGAGACTTTGCCGGCATTAAATGACCCACAGAGGTTGATATGCCATAAACAAAACAAACAAACGAAAACTTCTAAGCATCTGCTTAATTGTTGAACCAATCTTTGTGGATGGACGTAATTTTTTAAAAACCATTATATTATATATATTATATATATATATATATATATATATATATATATATTTAAACACACAATTTTAAGTTTCAAACTTCATATTTTTAGATTCTAAAGACAAATATTTATTTAATAACTACTTTAGTTTATTATTGTTATCTGATAATTTTAGTAGAAAACTATTGAAAATTTAGGCGCCCTTTTAAATAGAACAAATGGATGTATATTTTGTTCTTTTACAACATTAAATAATTATCGAAAGAGTAAAAAAAAATTTTTTTAAATAAATAAAAATAAATAAAAAATCTCCCAAAATTACTTTTTAGTTTTTATTTTACATTTAATTTTTTGATTTTCGGTACTTCGTTAACCGGTGTTTCCCAGTTTGGTACTTTCTTGGGTGTTACTCCGAGTGAGATGAGGTATAAGTTTTGCTTCTGGACCTTCTTCTAGTCCTTCCAACTTATTATTTAGGTCATTTATTAATCTGGCCTTTCTGTTGTGTGCCCCCCCCCCATATTTAGCTGCAAAAAGAGTTTTGTTTCTTGCAAACAGTCTTGCCCGGGAGTTGAACTGGGACCGTCTTGTCCATTTGCAACGATGTTAACATTATACAACGTGCGCCTCGTTTGTATTTTAAAATATATACGGAAGAATTTTGTTACTATTAAAGAAAAAAACTCCCCAACTTTTCAGCAATAGATGTATTTTACTTCTTTGAAAAGCTTTTGGCCTACCTAGATATCTTTTTAAAAATTTATTTATCTATTTCTTTTTTGGCAAAGATCCTTTGGCGAATGTGAGGAGAAAGACCTATTAGTGCTAGGTGAAATGCAAACAGCCTCGTCCAGGATAGTATCGGGTCGCCGTGTCCATTTTTACGACGATAACCATTATACAACGAGCTCTTCGTTTGTATTTAAAAATATATAAGGAAGAATTGTGTTACTATTTAAGAAAAAAAGAACGACAAATTTTCAGCAATGATATAATAGGTGTATTTTACTGGTTTGAAAAGATTTTGGCTTACTTAGATATCTTTATTTATTTATTTATTATTTCTTTTTGGTAAAGATATTGGCGAATGTAAGGAGAAAGACCCATTAGTGCTATGTGAAATGCAATAGCCTCGTCCAGCATTAGTACCGGGTTCATTTTCAACACGAAAACCATTAGTATTATCTGCGTTATTCGGACTATTGTCCCCATCTTCATTGTTATTTGTACAACGTTTCGGCGCGATTATGCCCTCCGGTCTTCTTCAGGTATTTCTTGTCGGACTCGGGGAACCTTCTCGGACTCGGGACCTCTTCTCGGACTCGGAACCTTCTTGTCGTATTCGGGAGCCATCACGGAACTTTGAACCTAACCCTTTATTTATTCCATGGGGGTATCCTGTTCTCATTCCGCTAACCATAGCTGGGGTAGGAGTTGTGTTAATTAATTATTTTTCTAACTGCTTTCACTCAGGATTGAACTCGGGTCCAGAGATAACTGTCACTTAGAACTGTCTTAACCTAACTGCCTTATCCACTCGGTCATGTGTCCAATTGGACAATACTAATCTTCAAGCCTCATCTCAAACATTCAGAGAAATAATGAAAACCATTATAAACACGCCCCTCGTTTTATTTATAAATACTAGCAAATATATGCACCCTCCGGGTGCAAGTATTTAAGTTTTAATGTAATAAAATATTGTATCAAATTAGAAATGCTAATGAAACTAAATAAGAATGCAAATAAAGATTTGAAACTGAGGGTGTATAATCAAAAAATAGAACAACTGAAACTTACTCTTCCCTCACTCCCGTCTTTCATTGCTAAATCTTCCTAATTTAACTATTTAGTTAAAATAGGAAGTAAAGAATAAAATTACAGTTATTTCTTCTTGTAAATGGATTTCTTTTAAGATTTATCCTGAGATTTTTGCTCATATTCATTAAGATAAAACCAAACAATTAGAAATCAATAATACTAAACACATATTTATTAAAATCAGATTTTTTATATCAATATGCAAATTAGCCTTCCCATTCACACTGTAAACTGCTATTTTGTAGTATATATAAATAAAATTGCATGTTATTTATATGTAGATATTGTTAACAGTATTAATAATGTAAAACAATTTTATTAATAATTGAGGAATAAATAAATAAATAAAAATAAAATCATGGTGAATATGACGTAAATAACTAAGGGAATTGTGACTTGTATAGTAATATAGTTTCGGTTACAGACAGAAAAACCAACAATTCCATTATAATAAGAAGATATAAGGAAAAAAAAACTCAACTTTTCAGCAATGATATAATAGGTGTATTTTACTGGTTTGAAAAGCTTTTGGCTTACTTTGATATATTTATTTATTTATCTTTTTTTGGCAAAGACCCCCTGGAGAATGTAAAGAGAAAGCCCCCCACCCCACTCTTTAAGGGTCAATAAAAGAATTTAAAATGAGCCCTCTATTTTCGGATTTGAGGAAAAGAAAGGGGCCAATCGGTTCAAAGGTTGGCCAGATGATTCGATTACAAAAGAACTCCAATGCTGTACGTGACTCGTGAAATATTCAGGTAATTAAATCACGTGGTGTCAATAGTTCCCGCCTCTTGCATTGTTGCTGTGTTTCACAAGACCGTGGCGGGGGAAGGTAGTCATGAGGGGGGGGGGGGGTTAATAATTGCTTGTTGCTGTGTATTTCACAACGATGGCAAAGAGATTATCGAAAGGGAAAACAGAATCAAACTGTTTTTATTTTTTCTAGTTTTTGTTATTCGTTTATTTATTTATCTATTTTAACGGCATGTTAATCCGTGTAAGGTTATTTTATGCCTATGTTACAATTCATGAAAAGTCATTAATTATGAACACATCTGTAACTAAGAATTTGAATTAAGGGGCGTTAACTTTGGGATCATAGAAAACTACCGGGGACTGTTAGTAACCCTTGACCCTTAGAGGCGCGATTTGAGTGCCATGACAGACACGTGATAGTTTTTAGTCTGAATTAGAGTTGAAGGAGGGCGAACGGGATCGCTGGACCTCCCAGGTCTCTCCACCGCGGCGGAATTAAATCATGGGCTCAAAAATAATAAAGCTTGATCAAACAATAAAACTAAGTCTTGTGTTTATTAAATCCAAAACAAGCAATGCCCAGCTCAGCCCAGAAGAAGCCAATGGACAGAAGTCAACTAGACAAGAACATGGTGATCGAAATAGAAGCAGTCAACAACAAGCAGAGTATCAAGTAAGACACCATCCCATCTCTAATCCAAGTCTGTGTGTCTGTCTTTCTCTATCACCCGAGATGAACTCTCTCCCTCTCTCGATTATATACCCGATGTATATAGGGGTATATAACACCTAGAGCTAAGGGAATTGTATTCATTGTACGTTTATATTTATTGTAGTTGTTATAGTATTTGGGTAATTCCATGTCAAATAATCCAGGCCATGTCACCCCCCCCCCATTTCAATATTTCTGAAATTTTGTTCAGGTGTGAACTATGTGAACTATGTTAAAGTTTTACAATCCCAAAAATTTGAGTATCCAATTCCAAAAATTGGCGGAGTTGTGTCGATTTCTAGCTCTCCAAATTTGAGCGGGTTGGCGAAAAATGGCGACTTTTTGTAACCTATTTTTGTCTATAAAATGAGTTCTAGAGCTTCCCTACTCCTAAAAATAGGTTTATAAAAGCATTTTTGCCCAAGGAATCCAAAACTGCTATCAAAAAAGTATTAAAGTCAACCAAGTTTAAATTTGGGGATTGTCTAACTTTAACACAGTGCATACCTGTACAAAATTACAGAAAGATTGAAGGGGGTGGGTGACAATTTTACTTTTTTCTGGATGATTTGACATGTAATTACCCAGTTGTACTCTAATAGTGTTTTGCACACAGGTGATATCAAGTATTCCTATCTAATACAAATAATTTGCGGCTTACGGTCAAGTCGCGTTGAAAGCACCAGTTCTCCCTAAATCATCGAAGTTAAGCAGCAATGAGCCTGTTTACTACTTAGATGGGTGACCATTTAAGCAACAGTAGGTACAGTAAGAAACAGAGTATCAAATGACTCATAGATGGAACCCTAACAGGTACTGACACTCTGGGTCACCATCACAGAAAGGATTCAGACGAGTATCCTTATCTTTTTTTGGCGGACCTGAACTTTCAGACCCCCCCCCCCATCTAAAATTTTTGTTTTTAATCTTTTTTTTTTTCAACGGATTATTATCGATTGCACACCAATCTATCCGATTGTAAAAAAAAAAATTTAAAGTTATTTATTTTTCGAGTTTTCAGGAGTGCTCATTCCCCGTATAAGTTTATAGTAAACCGATCCCCCATATCGGAACCGCTGGAAAAAAAATTTTCTTTGTAATTTCTTTTCTTTTTCTTCAATGGATTATTATCGTTTACACACCAATCTATCAGATTGTAAAAAAAAATTCTAAAAAGTTCTTTATTTTTCGATTTTTCAGGGGTGCTCATTTCCCCCTATAAGTTTAAAGTAAATCGATCCCCCATATCGGAACCGCTCGATAATAAATAATTTGGGTTCTGTTTTTTCTGGGCCACCCTAACTTTGACACCTTTGCGCCAGTTTCATTTCGAGTGGTTCCGATATGTGGGATCGGTTTACGGTAAACTTATACGGGGAAATGAGCACCCCTGAAAACTCGAAAAATAAAGAACTTTTTTGAATTTTTTTTCCACAGTCTGATAGATTGGTGTGCAATCGATAATAATCCATTGAAAGAAGGAAATAAAATTAAAAACAAAAATTTTAGATGGGGGGGGGGGTCTGAAAGTTCAGGTCCGCCCTTTTTATTATCGCTGTAGTAAACGGACTCAACGAACAAAGTTCAATTCTTGGTCAAAGTTGTTGACGTTTCGCTTCACGTTAAGGTCCTTGGGAACGGCATGGACCCCTCTCTTCCGTCTCCCGGTTCTTGGTAAATAGTAGAAAAGGCTGAACAGGTGCTGCCTGTGGAGGGTGAAGACCCCCTGGATCTAAGCTGATTATTTGTTTAACCTTCTCCGGAAATCTACGAGTTGTTACTAAGATTAAATATATATGTATAAGGTAAAAGTATATATATATATATATATATATATATATATATAAAGTAAAGTCGTCGGGGCGGCCTAATGACGGTATCAGCCAGACAGCAAGGGAGTCTATCCCTTTTTCCCTAGATCAAGGAGATTATTTGAGCATAGGAGGTGGAACGCCACACCTACCTTCAGTTCATGACTTTACCGCCCCCCCCCACACACACACACACACATATATATATATGTCGCCAACTCAGCGTATGAGCAGCAAGGGATCTGTGCGGTAAAGCGAGGAGCTGGTGGTAGGTGTGCGCCACTTCAGACACAAAAAACATCTTTGTGCGCACTAGTGAAAGGGGATAGACTCCCTCGCTGATTGGCTGATACCGAGTTTAGGCCACCCCGACGACTTTACTTTATATATATATATATATATATATATAGAGAGAGAGAGAGAGAGAGAGAGAGAGAGAGAGAGAGAGAGAGAGAGAGAGAGATATATATATATATTTATGGGGGGAGAGTAGTTGGATTCATACCTTTCCCAAAGGTATTAGCGCTATGTGAACTGTAGCTTCGTACAGGAATTGAACTCGGGTAATAAACCAGTTCGAAGTCCAGTCGTGCTATTACAGTCACATTTTGACTAATACCCTTGTGAAAGGCATGAACCCCCTAATTCCCTCAATAGCACCACTACTGTTCTTCTCCAAGGATGGCTTTGGCATTAAGTAATCCAAGAAAGTTGATATACCATTAAACAAAAAAACAAAAAAAAAAAAGCTGGAGATTAAAACTTCGGAAACCTTGACACTATAATAATAATAATAATAATAATAATAATAATAATAATAATAATAATAAGAAGAAGAAGAAGAAGAAGAAGAAGAAGAAGAAGAAGAAGAAAAGAAAAAAAAGAAAAAAAAAGAAGAGGAGAAAAAAGAAAGAAAAAAATATATAACGACACACACACACACAAAAAGAAACGCGTTCATTTCTGAAAACAGTCTCTGAAGATAAAGTTTACTTTGAAATCGATAAGACAAAAACATCTTTTTGTTTTTATTTTATATGCATTGTAATTGCCTTCCAATCATTATTATATAATAACATACTTAACAATGCTTCAAGCAAATTACCAATTACTATTAATAATAATAACTGAGACCATCCAGATCACTGTATTGCTGCAATCGGCCAGAATACACAGAAGAGTCCTGGGGATATGAGGAGACTTGTTGTCACTCAGACTCCAGTGAAACACCATCAGCTTACACTGGTATAAAAAAACTCACAAGGAGTGAAATTATAATCAATTTGCTGTGTAGCAGCGGTTATTACTCTGGTGGCCTTGTGTCAGACATGTGTTTAGTTTTCAGATAAATGTATTGTTTTCTAATTGTCATGTGGAATTGTGTCTGCACGAGGAGAAGCTGTTGTAAAAGAAATTGGGTTGGTTGAATCAAAGAACACAAGAACGGAATGCAGGTTGGAATCTGAAGATGCCTGTACGTGACCTCTTTGAAATTGGTGCCAATTGGGAGTCTGAAACGCGGCAAATGGGGGGTGGGTGGGCGCGTGGAGGGTGTCGATGGTGCGGTGTGGGAGGAGAAACAAAGAGGAGAGATAACACGTGGTTGCAGTGTGTAGGGTGGAGGCTGGGTGAGAAAATTGAATAAAAAGAAAAGGAAAATTGGAAAAGAAAAGAAAGTGAGAAATGATGAAAATAAGGAAATAAAAACAGGAAAGGAGAAAGGAAGGAAGGAAGGGGAAAGTAGGAGAGAGAGAGAGAGAGAAAGATATATATATATATATATATATAGAGAGAGAGAGAGGGGGGGATAGAATAAAATAGAAAGAAAAAAGGAAGGAAGGAAGGAAGAAAGGAAGAAGGAAAGAAAGAGCAAATTAGAAGAGATAGATAGAGAGAGAGAGGGGGGAAAGAGTAGAATAGAATAGAATGACAGAAAGAAAGAAAGGAAGAAGGAAGAGGAAGAGAAGAGAGAGAGAGAGAGAGAGAGAGAGAGAGAGAGAGAGAGAGAGAGAGAGAGAGAGTAAAGAATAGAATAGAAAAAGAAAGAAAGACAAAAAAAATAAATGAATAGAGAAATAAAGAAAGAAATGAAAAGAAAGAAAGAAAAACAAAAGAAAGAAAGAGAATAAATAAATAAAATATAAGAATAGAAAGAAAAAGAAGGAATAAAAAAATTAGGGAACTAGAAAGGGAAAAGGAAATATGCGATTTTGGAAAGAAGCTGGCCCCCAAAAAAACAAAAAAAAACAAAAAAAAACTAGCAAAACAAAACACACACACACACACACACACACACACACACACACACACACACAACAACAACAACAACAACAACAACAACAACGTTTAAAATTGAAAATAAACCCAACTATCATAAGTATCCAAACATCATTGCTATTTTTGTTATAACTGCTTTTTAATTACTAAGCATCAGTTCTTTCTTTCTTTCTTTCTTTTCTTTCTTTCTTTCTTTCTTTCTTTCTTTTCTTTCCTTTCAATTCTCTTCTTTCAATCTTTATCTTCTCTCTTCCATTCTTTCATTCTTTCGACTTTTACGATCTTTATGTTCTTTCTTTCTTTCTTCTTTTTCTTTCTTTCTACTTATTCGAGCTTTCTATCTTTCTTTTTTTCTATTTTTCTTTCTTTCTTTTTTCGTTCGTTTTTCTTTCTTTTACTTTACTTTCTTTCTTTCTTTCTTTCTATTTATTCGAGCTTTCTTTCTTTTTTCTATTCTTTCGACCTCTATCTTTCTTTCTTTCTTTCTTTCTTTCTTTCTTTCTTTCTTTCTTTCTTTTCTTTCGATCTCTATCTTTTTTCTTTCTTTTTATTCCTTTCTTTCTTTCTTTCTTCAGAAAGCCAGTGTTCCTAAACACTGAACCCCCAACACAGTTGTTTCCCAATACCCACCCCACCATTTGCATCACTCAGAACTCTGACAAGCAAGTCCTTCACACACTTTCAAAACATTAGTTGACACTGAAGAAACAGAAAGGCATTCGAAAACGAGGTCGATCTTCAAAACATTCCTGGGTTGGCTGTAGATGACTCGGCCAATCATTGGACCGACGGACAAAGCAAGTAACCTGATTTGCCTCAAGTCAAAAAAAAAAAAAGAAGAGCGAAGAAGAAAGCCAACTCTAAAATTGGCCGGTTAATAATAAAGAAGGAGGAGATCTTTCGTTGTTTAATCAAGATTATTCACCGGCGAAAAATCCTCTCCGGTTTCCTCGTGTTATTACAGCTTTGTTTGCGTTGAGCAGGCATTTATTTATACATCGGGGATTTTAGAAACATAGTGCGTACAGACCACGGCGTACTCAAAGCCTGCTCATGGTACAACTGAGAGCCAGAACTGGAGGCCTATTTTAAACGTTCCTTGATCCAATGAGAGCAGGGCATTTTAGTTTGAATTTGAGTTTGAGTAAGCTATTCCAGTGTTGTTGGCTTTGTTGTAATGGAATATTCCACACTCCCTCTCAGACGTGTGGTATGAATATCAATATAGTAAGCACGGTATTAGACGATGCTTGATTCGAGGATTAGTAGCGTGCCACACTATTCCTTGTCTAAGTGTATCTCTATGAAATAAACCTTTTATATTAATCTACGTAAGTATTTTGTTCATACATAAACTGTTCCACGATAAAATGCCCGTTTCTGTTCAGAATGCTTTTGCAGTTGACTTCACCCATGCTCAGGTCACTCGTGCTGAACAAACTGGTTTGTTTAATTTCCCTATAATCAACACGGTTAGTTTTGGGCATAATTCGATTCGTTTTAATGCACTTAATTCTTGGGACACTGTTCAGTCGGTATTGTTTGATGAAGAAAAGGAGGAAAAGGTGAAGCTTGTTTCGGTAAATTATTTTGTCCTTAAAAATCTTTTGAAAAAGCATTTTATTGCCTCTTATAAACAACAGATTTGCATTTAGATTCTCACACGGCTAATTTGTCTCATGATATATATCTATATGTTTGTGTTGTCTGGTGTGTCTTGTATCGTTTCCTGTTAGCGTCCAAGGGTGGTCATGTCCATGGGCTTAGCTTCACGCTATTAGGCATGGCCTCCCTTCAATAGTAGTTTAACAAAAATAAAGTTTTTCTTTTACTTATCATTTATAACTTGTACCTACTATTGATAAATAAATTTCTTATTTCATATTTCTATTTCTTTCTTGACTGGTTCTTTCACCCGACTACAAAGACTATTGCCCTTATGGCAAGCCCCAACCCCTTTTTATCATATGGGTGCTAGAAGGCGGTGGCTGCGGGTCTACATGTCCTGGAATGACGTTAAACTCTGTCTAATGGTGAGGTTCCAGTTTTGGAGGTTTGGGGAATGTGGAGCACCCATTCATCACCATTGCTCCCTGGTCCACTCTGACCCAGAGTGGTAGTACTTGTTAGGGTCCCATCTATGGGTTAAATAGAAAAATGTATTTATAAAAAAAATTTGTATTATCCATTAAGAATTGATTTATTTCAAAACTTTATCGGCATTAAATGACCCACTGAGGTTGATATGCCGTAAAACAAAACAAACCAAACCGACTACAAAGAAGAAAGGTGGCCTCAGAATCACTAAGAACTACTGAGGTATAACTTACTGCTAAAGTTGCATAATGTCCTATTTCTCAATCGTACTCAACCTGAAGTTGAGCCAAAATAATATTAAGAAATAATATGAATAAATTATTAATTTCAACAACTTGGTTTTTCATTGTCTGATAGGGGAATAGTATTATTTCACCAATACAATATTTTTTTCTCTGCTCGCCCACACATTATATAGAAATTTATTATAAATGTACATATATATACTAGTTGATATACTAGATGCTTGTCACAATCTCTCTCTCTCTCTCTTTTATTTATTTATTTATTTATTCATTCATATCTTTCTTCATACCATAGTACATTGATTTATATCCACAGGTCCCGCTAATACTATTTAATAAATTAGAATAATAAGTCAATTAATTAACTTATTATTCTAACAATAACACTAACTCTAACCCTAAACAAAGGTGTAGGGTATTTCCGTGAAATGTAATCAAGTGTAATGCATTTTATACGTAATCTAAGGATAACAAGGATATTGTGCGCTATTGTGCATTAGTACACCCATTTCCTACGACGATAACCGTTATGCTAAGCGTGCATCCATTATTAGTCATGACAGTTTTGTGTAATGTGTAATGGAAGCGCGTGATGTAATGGTTACCATTGTAGAAAATGGACACGGTGTACCCGAGTATCCCTTTAAAGGATTTAGCAATGGTGAATAATTTGCATGTTTTACATGTTTCTGTTGTATTTGAATATTTAAGTATGAATTATTGTATCATATCTCATTCATAAAATATTAAGACAAATAGTGAAAAATTTGAAATCTTATTATAATGGAGATTGTGTGTTTTTCTGTCTGTAACCGAAACTATATTCCTACTCAAGTCACAATTCTCTTAGTTATTGACATCAATTATTAATAAAATTGTCTTACATTATTAATACTGTTAACTATGTCTACATACTGACAACATGCAATTATATTTATATATACAAAAAAAATAGCAGTTTACAGTGTGAACGGGAAGGCTAATTTGCATATTAATATTAACAAATCGAATTTAATAAATATGTGCTTAGTATTATTTATTTCTAATTGTTTGGTTTTATTTTAATGAATATAAGCAAACATCTCTTCAATGAATCTTAAATGAAATCCATTAATAAGAAAAAATAACTGTCATTTTATTCTTTACTTCCTATTTTAACTAAATACTTAAATTAGAAAAATAACAATGAAAGACAAGAGTGATGGAAGAGTAAGTTTCAGTTGTTCCATTTTTTATTATACTCCCTCTGTTTCAAATCTTTTATTATACTCACTCTGTTTCAAATCTTTTATTATACTCCCTCTGTTTCAAATCTTTTATTATACTCCCTCTGTTTCAAATCTTTTTATCTGTATTCTTATTTAGTTTCATTAGCCTTTCTAATTTAATACAATATTTTATTACATTAAAACTTAAATACTTGCACCCGGAGGGTGCATATATTTGCTAGTTGTAAGAAGACATTTTCACTTGGAAGGAATATGTCTTTTATATTTCTTTTTTTTTTTTTTTTTTGTTGACATAATGATTTATGACAAGGAACCATTATTAAGATTGTAAATAAATTATTTTGTTCCCTTTCATTGTAATTACAGTCACATAATATCATATTTATCAAAATGTACACATTTCATTGAATTTTTAAATTTCTTTAGTATAGATTTAAACATCAACTAACACGCTACTTTTCAGACACAAACACAATATTAATCAATATAAAATTTAAGGTCATCTTATTTCTACTAATATTAGACAGATGCTGGTAGCTTAAAAACTTAAATTTTAACTGTTAGTTGTGTTTAAGGAAAAAAAATAGATAAAATAAAACAGATGAATGATAAGACTAATCAGAATTAATAAACATGTACAAACAAAAAAAAGTACTTTCTATTTCAATATAACAGGCGACGGGTGCTTTTCTTAAGTATGGATGACCAAAAGTTTAATAATCCGTGTTTTTTTATGTTAATAAATTCTCGGAAAATATTTGTCTCCCTTAAAAATTAGTTCTCTTCTGGCCCTCTGTAGGAAAATAACGCCTAATGAAAAACGGTTAAAAACACAACTAACTGTTAAAATTTAAGTAAAAAAAAAAAAACATAAATCGTGTCCTTAGTAATAATTAAATTTATTAAAATCTATGCCCAAGCCAAATTTTGATGACGATTTGCAATTTTAACCTATTTTTCATATAAGAGTTAACATAATTTTCATTTCCAGTTCTGGCTCCCAGTAGCGCCATGAACAGGCCTGGTGATTCGGACATAATCTGCTGTTCGCATTAAACATTTGAGAGAATCAGGCACTTCATAACCATAGTTAGTGAGTTCGATTCTAACCGAAGGTGTTCCCGTGGTATAATAGATAACATGCTAGTAAGAGAGTTCGAACACAATTCGCACGACTGCAGTCACTTTAGAACTAATACTCTTGGGAAAGGTATGAACTCTCTTAGTCCCACAACTTTCGGTTGAATAATACCACTATCGTTCTTATAAAAGGATCACTTTAGCATTAAATAACCCACGATGGTGGATATGTCATTAAACAAAGAAACAAAATGAAACCATTAGCACTGGGTGCCCCACACTCTGGTTCACTACGACAGGAACCAGAAGTAGACCGGGGAGTACAACTTCAAGAAGAGACGGGTACATGCCTTTTCCAAGTGAAATTCAGAGTGAAATTCATAAAGATTTTACTAGAATTTGAACTCGGCTCGGCTGAAGAATGCTCGATTGGCGGGAAAAGAATTTGTTGATTTCTGGTAATTCTCTTTCATTCCTCGGACAAAGAAAAGTTTTGGCGGTAAGAGTATTCAACTAAAAACCGCAAGGTCTTCACTTTGTACCAGAAAAGGAAAATTGCTCATTAGCATTTCCGGGGGGCGGGGGGGGGCGGCAACAGCGACCTTATTACAAGAGATTGTTGGGTGAATTACTTTCCGGAGCTTGCAAGATAAGCATGTCATTCACAATTCACCAGTCGACATAATTCTAGCGAGACATTTTGTTTTTGGAGAAGAAATACATTCCTCGTTGATTGAAGAATGCGAGGCTTTTCGAGTGATGGAGGCGGATGGAAGGGAAGGGGGGTATCGAGCGTATGGTGGGTTTAGGGTGTGAGTAGGGTGGAGGGCTGAGACACGTGAAACCAGACAGAAAGGAACCGAAAGGAGGAGTGGGCGGAAAGGAAAGCCAAGGTTGGGGGCGGGTGAAAAAAATATCCCCCCAAAACAAAAACAAGAGAAAATAGAACGAAAAAAAAAATAAAGAAAGAAAATAAAGAAAAAGAAAAAGAAAAAGAAAAAGAAAAAGAAAAGTGAGTAAGAGACCTGAAGCAAATTGGAAAATAAAACTAAAACAATTAATTAGCTGGCTCCACAGAATTTCCATTTATTTTACATTTGATGAGAATTAAATTAAGAAAAAGGAAGAAAAGGAAAAAAAAGTTAATAACAATAATAATAACAGCAGAAGACTGGCACAAAAGAAATACAAGAGTAGACATGACTGGGTGGAAAGATAATTCACTTGGAATTGTGCAAGAAATTAAAATTTGGCTATTTTTGTTTTATTAAGTTTTCAATAGAAATTCTGAGTAGGTATATACAATGTCTTCAATAAAAATTCGCATTAGGTCTAAAAGTCTTCAATAGAAATTTTTTTTGAGATCACTAATTAGGACTGAGCCTATTCTAGTATTGACCATTCCTAGCGGATTTAACATGTGTTACATAATCTATGCGGTTGCATAATATTATTGTCAATCCCCTGTATTTCTAAAGGGATGGCCTTTTCATATAACGGGCGGGACTTTCCATGGAATATTACAGAAAGCCCGCGAAATACGTAAAGTCACGTGGGACCTGGTTGGGTCCTCAATTTCAGTTTGGACGTCGGGCAGAGATGTACTGCCTTAACTGGAACTCACTGCATACGCGCGCTATGTTTAGTTACATGAAATGTTTAGTTAAGCAAATGAAAGCTTACGAAAATAACACGGTATTGTGGTTGGTGAATGTCTTGGTAACAAGACTGATCTAGAAGAAGAAATGGGTTAAGTGCGACCGACCACCAAGACGAAGTCCAGATGCTAGAAGAGACGCTAGAAGAATAGAAGAAGTAAGAAGTAAGGAAAGAGGTATACAACACATGTTTGAATTCAGAGTTTTCCTTCTCCTAGACTGGTTGCCTAACCAAGGTCTGCCTTACTATTTACCCATAGCTGGGGGGAGAGTAGTTGGATTCATACATTTCCCAATGGTATTAATGCTATGTGAACTGTAGCTTCGTCCAGGATTTGAACTCGTATCGACGAGTCCATTTCCTACGTTGCTTATCTTAACCTTGCTGTTGTCTGGATGGTCTCAATTCTTCCTCTGATCTTCTAGTCTGTTTTCTAAACTTCTGGGAAGTAAGGAGCTTCAGACCTTTTCTAGTGGTATTAGCCCAAATGTGAACGTCATAGATCGATTGGAATTCAAACTCGCTTGCTACGATATCACAGTCCAGCAAGTTAGTCATTACGTCACAAGGCCACTACACTACTACTACTACTACTACTACTACTACTACTCTACTACTACTACTGTGGATGATCTTGCATAGTGTAAGGGTTAGCATGCTCGGTTAGTAGATCATTGTTAGTTTAGTAAATAACTATCTCACAAGAGATGGAATTTCTTTGATACAATTGATGGCGTCTGTGTAAAGACTGTACTTTTTTTATAGAGCCTCATTCACTTCCGGTTTACCCATTCACTTCCGGTTCCGGGACATCCATTTGCAGTGTTTTAAAAATGTAGAATAATAACAAGTTTCGAAAATCAGAAAACAATGAAGTTAAAAGAAATTTGATAATAAAGGAATGTTTATATATTGATTATATACATATATTTTTTTTTCTGTCCAGATTTAATTTGTCGAAATTCTTGTTCGGTAAAATGTTTTCAGAAAAAGACACGACTAATTCAATCACAATGGACGCCATTTTGTTTTCTTTCTTTTTCTTTTTTTTTTCTTCTTTCTTTTTCGCTTTTGTTCTTGGTTCTTAAAATTACCTCTCAAAAATGCAATTTTGTTTTCTCTTTTGTTTAAAAAAAATATTTTTCTGTTAGAATATTTTTTTTTTCAATTCTTGTTTGCTTTTATATTTACCCCGCAGCGCATGCGCACACAAAGAAACAGACGACAGATGGTTAGGGAAGAGTGTGAAAATTGATAAGACTTTTTTTCTTACGTTTCCTTGCTCTGTATCGGTATCTATCTCATTTTCTGATCAAATTGGCCACTTTCTTTCTTTCTTTCTTTCTTTTTCTTTCTTTTTCATTCTGCTATCTATCAATCTATCTATCTGTCTATCTATTTACCGTGTTTCCCCGAAAATAAGACAGGGCTTGTATTAAATATCACTGCGAAATATGACATTGTTACATAACATTGTTATATAATGTAATATAAATTATATATTATATAATATTATATAATAGGGCCGGTTTAGCTCAGTCGGTAGAGCGTTCGGCTAGGAATCACAAGGTTCCTAGTTCGATACCGGCCCTCGTCAACTCAGCGTATGAGTAGCACAGGGATCTGTGCGGTAAAGTAAGAACCTGATGGTACGTGTGGCGCTCTACTTCAGACGCAACAACAATCTCCTTGGTCTAGCGCTAGTGAAAAGGGGATAGACTCTCTCGCTGATTGGTTGATACCGACTTTAGGCCACCCCATGATATATAATATTATGTGTGTAATATAACATTGTGATGTAATGAATATGTAAATACCTTGGTACCCCCTCACTATAATCTGATTGGACAGTGTCATGTATAAATATTCGACTCTGTGGTGATACAGGCGCCTAAGCCTATCAGTCCAGTGAGCTTCGGTCCTGGACAGGTTGTGTTTAATTAACAGCGTCGATCCCAGGCGCCCCTTGAGGGGCAATGCCAACGGGATCGACGCAATTTTTCTACCTACCACCATGAGTCTCGGCTTGTGGGTGGTGCCCACATAAAACGGCCTTGTGCCTTATCGTGTGAAAGTGGGACACATGTAAATACCCCTAAGCCTACCAGTCCAGTGAGCTTCGGCCCTGGACAGGTTGTGTTTAATTAACAGCGTCGATTCCAGGCGCCCCCCTTGAGGGGCAATGCCAACGGGATCGACGCAATTTTTCTCTCTACCACCCATGAGTCTCAGCTTGGCTTGTGGGTAGTGCCCACATAAAACGGCCTTGTGCCATATCGTGTGAAAGTGGGACACATGTAAATACCCCCAAACCTACAAGCCTAAACTTACTCGCCAGAATACACCACGACTGCTCGGAAGACGACCTGCTATTCGATGCACCAACTACTACTGCGATAATATACCAAAATACCAACTTCATAATATATCCCTCAACCCGGATATATCACATTGTTATATAATATAGCAATAGCAATAGATTTCTTATTTTTTATTTATCCAGAAACGACATTACGAAGTAGAAAATTACAAGATTTCTAAATAAACAGAAATTACGAAAAACGATCTACATTTATTTACCATTAAACCGTTTTTTTATTTATGAAGTGACCTTATTTGCCTCGACCAGGAAAACTGTAATTTGGAATTTGTGTGTGTGTGTGTGGGGGGGGGCGTACCTACAGTTTTTCCTGAGCAACCATTTGACTCATCTGAGGATTGCATAACCATGAAACTTTAAGTTATGAGTTCAAATCATCCATAATATTACTATTGATTATAAATCTGCTCTGCTTTATTAGCATTATTCATGCCAATACGTTTCTCATTTATTCTCTATTCATTCTCTCTCTCTCTCTCTCTCTCTCTCTCTCTCTCTCTCTATATATATATATATATATATATATATAGACATTTGAAACATCTTCACCTGATGATTGCATCGCATGAAACCAATATGGTTGTGAATGTTCCTTTGTCACCTAATAGATAGATATGTAAAACCTTTATATATTTATCTTATTATTATATTATATTATTATATTATATTATATTATATATATATATATATATATATATATATATATATATATATATATATATATATATATATATACGTTGTTCTTCGATTGTCTGAAATTATTTTTTTTAAAATAGATTTTGATTTTTCGCGAATCAGGAACCATTTATCATTCAATGATGGAGAGAGAGAGAGAAAAAAAAAGAGCAGTTTTATTTATTTATTTATTTTTATTGTTAGCTAAAACAGTTTCCTTCTCAGCCATTGAAACTGACTTCAGGTTTCAACCGAAAGCCCCCCTCCCCCCAACCACTTCCTCTATCCAACACCCTCACTGTATTAACCCATTTATTATATTCTCGAAGAGCGGCGTGAACTTCTATGGAATTTGAAAGTAGAATGGTTTTGGAAATACCCAGCACTTCCTGTAGTCTTTAATGATGTGTCTATGAAAGAAAATAAAAATAAAGTTTGGGCGTGGATAGAATGGAGAGGGGGGGGGTAATAGGTGAAAGTTGAAGGGAAAGTAAGAGAAAGAAAGAAAGAAAGAAAAAGAGGGAGAAAATATAGAAAATGAAGGGGCGAGGGGAAGAAGAAGAAGAAGAAGAAGAAGAAGAAGAAGAAGAAGAAGAAGAAGAAGAAGAAGAAGAACATCAACAATGACAAAACAGCAGCAACAACAAGAAAAAGTAGAAGAAGAAAGAAAGAAAAAAAGAAGAAGAGAAGAGACAGAACGACAACTTAAAACAATGACAAAAAGCAGCAGCAACAAGCATCGAGTAGAAGAATAAGAATGAAGGAAAGAAAAAAGAAAAAAAGAAAGAAGAAGAAGAAGAAGAAGAAGAAGAAGAAGAAGAAGAAGAAGAAGAGAAGAAGAAGAAGAAGAAGAAGAGAGAGAAGAAAGAGAGAAGAAGAAGAAGAAGAAGAAGAAGAAGAAGAAGAAGAAGAAGAAGAAGAAGAAAGAGCTGGAAAGGGCAGGCAGCGGTGGGGAAGAAAGAGAAAGGAATCTAAAAGGTGAAGAAGATGTCTAAGGAATGGAAAAGTGAAAAAAATAATGAAGAAGAAAAGAAAGAAGAAGAAGAAGAAGAAAAGGAACAACAACACAACAACAACAACAACAACAACAGCAACAGCCAGCAGCAGCAGAAAAAAAGATGTTTAAGGAAAAAAAAGGAAAGAAACAAAAAAAAAAAAAAAACTAAAGAAGAACACAACAAAAAAAAAAAAAAAAAATAAAAGAAAGAATTGAGCTGAGTTTGAAAATGAAAAGAAAATTGGATAAACAAACGAATTATTCTCAGAAAAATTTGGCCCAAAAATTCTTAAAAGGGGAAAAAACTAAAGAAACCCACCCCCTCCACCAACACCCTTGATATTTTCTTTTTTCTTTTTCAAAACAAAACTTCATTTAAGGCTGAGATTAGAGAGAGAGAGAGAGAGAGAGAGAGAGAGAGAGAGAGAGAGAGAAGAGAGAGAGAGAGGGGGGTAGCGGGAGAAAAATAAAAAAAACGTTGTAAAGCAGGTTTATTCTTTCAATTTCGGTTAATGACAGACAATCGATATTCGATAACCGTAAGCCCGTTGATCATTGCTCTAAATCAAGTCGTTGGTATCAGAAGTTTTCAATATTCATCCCATATACTCGTGTACAAGTCGATCAAGTAAAGTGGTCATTACTTGATTTCGAACCATGGAATCCTTTATATGTCTCGTATATAGGTGGGTTGGTTGGATTTTACGGCATGTCAATCCTTGCTGGGTCATTTTATGCCGAAGACATTTTGCTTTTTCCGGATATTCGATTTTTTAACGTCAATTTTTTAATAAATCTTTATAATTTGTTTTCTATTTAACCCTAGCAGGTATTACCACTCCGGGTCAGAGTAACCTGGGAGTGATGGCAACGCAGGGGTACCCCACACTGCCCAGAGCTCCAAAATAGAAACCTCACCACTAGATGCAGATTAAGTCATACCCAAGACACCAAAACCCTCAGTCATCGCTTTCTGGCACATATATGATAAAAAAGGGGTTGAAGTATTGCCGTAAGAGCTATAGGGTTGGGACAATCATAGAGATGCTAGGGCTTGACGTGACCAGCTGATTGATCGGAGAAGATCTCTTCGATCACGCGTCTAAGCTAAGAACCAAAATGGAATGTTGCATGTCATTGATTGTTCAGCCACCAGGATTTCGCCCTTAAGCATCACGAATTGCCACCCACTACCCTTAACAAATCTCGCCTCTCTTAGGATCCCCTGGGCAGATCTCTACCTTCAACTCCCCTCTATAAATACCCCCCTTTAACTTTCTTCTATCAACTCGCCTAGGCAAATATCTCTCTTCCATCGATTCTCTTTGACATATCTTGCAATTCGTGGCAGATCTCCCCTCTACAACTATCTTCTCTCGACTCCCCTCGCAACTCCCAATCATTGTACATACTATATATGAATCTTTTTTTTTTTTAAATAATGTAAACTCATTGCACATTCGGTTTTACGGTTAGCGCCGGGGATCCAGCGAGCTTCGGCCGGGGGTCCAGCGAGCTTCGGCCGCTGGACTTATCGAGAGTTTAATAATAGCGTCGATTCCTGAGGCGCCCCTCTTGTGGGGGAATGCCCAAGGGATTGACGCAATTTTTGTTCTTTCCCACCCATGAGCTTCGGTTTGTGGGTGGGCCCACGTTAAAACGAGGCCTTGTGCCCAGTCCATACAAGTGGGTTTGGTTTGTTTTGTTTTACGGCATATCAACCTCAGTGGGTCATTTAATGCCAATAAAGTTTTGAAATAAATCAATTCTTAATGGATAATACAATTTTTTTATAAATACATTTTTCTATTTAACCCATAGATGGGACCCTAACAGCTACTACCACTCCGGGTCAGAGTGGACCAGGGAGCAATGGTGATGAAGGGGTGCTTCACATTCCCCAAACCTCCAAAACTGGAACCTCACCATCAGATAGAGTTTAACGTCATTCCCAGTACATTCCCACCGCCTTCTAGCACCCATATGATAAAAAGGGGGTTGGGACTTGCCATAAGGGCAATAGGGTTGGGAAAATCATATAGGTGCTAGGGCTTGACGTGACCAGCCGATTGATCGGAGGGGGCCTCTCCGACCGCCCGTCTAGCCCAAGATAGGGCCAAAGTGGAGTATTGCAAGTCATGAACTGCTCATCCACCTGGGCTCTATCCTTAAGCATCACGGGTCGCCACCCACAGCCAACAAGTGGCCCCAATGGGGGAGTCTTACCCCTCTGCAGAGGTGCAGTCGGAGCATTCTAACGCCCCACCCGACAGGGCGGCCATACAAGTGGGGTATGAGACAAATACCCATTGTACATACAATACAGAACAGCTTGCAGACACACATTTCACCTTCTGTCTCCCCCAATGTTTACGTTTTCGCAATGTTCGGGTTCTTTTTTTATCTTCCTCTTTTGTTTCAACTGTTTATGTGTCGATCAGACTGTCACATCTGTTTGACCGCCAGTCTCCTTATCTTCCGTTTTGCCTCGCAGATGTGACACATGACACATGTGCCACCCGGTCAACATTGCTGGGACATCTTTCTATTGATGACCTTCTCATAGGAGACACGACGCTCTTCTCACGTTGTCAACTCACTAACAGAGAACCAGCTGTTTCAATGACGTGTGCTGTGTATACGTGCTCTGTCTAAAAAGTAATAAGACTTTTAAAAAAATATCGACTTTATTTCGCTGAAAATAATTCCCTCGGAAGCCACAAACCGCTGAAGACATTTGTATGTATCCAAGGACAGGAAGTAGTTTTTATATATATATATATATATATATATATATATATATATATATATATGTGTGTGTGTGTGTGTGTGTGTGTGTGTGTCACAAACCATTCGAATTAGACGGACAAGGTATGCTGGACACTGCGGGAGAAGCAAGTGTTGTATACTGAGGTTTTCACGGTACCAAATCGATATAATGTTGCATACCCTTTCTCACTTCTTTACTTCTTACTTGCTTCTATATCTTGGACATCTATTCTTCCTGGCCGGCTTTGGTTCTTCTATCATCTTGGTCTGGTCTAGCGTCTGGTGTTGACTTGGGGATTCCGGTCTGGTTTCTTTTGGGGATTTCTCCTTATCAGAAGCCCTGTGTCATTGTTAGTTTTTAGAGGTAATAACACAAGACTCCGATTTGCTTTGATCTTACTTTATTTTCAAATCCCCAACCAGACAATCTGCGCAGTGAGACTTATATCTTACGAGCTCGGCTTCTAACTTCTAACTGTCTGAAACTTAGTATCCTTAAACCGGAAGACAGGGTCTTCTATGCCTTCCGGTTCTCACGATTTATCCCCGGAAAACAAGGTGAGAGTGAGGTCAAGCGCTGCCATTCATCCTTCAAGGCCGTGGGCGGCACTAATCACCATTATGTTTCTACACTACCTTATATAAGTATTAAGTATCCAATAATTATGTAACACAAGGACGAGCTCATAAGCGACGTTCTCCCGTGGAAGCCAACACACGGACATACTAGTGTGGGCCGCCCACCAAGGACCTACATTGACCAACTATGCGAAGATGCTGGATGCTGCACAGAGGACCTCCCTGGGACAATGAATGATAGAGAAGATTGTCGAGAGATTGTCATGGATATACGTGCTAATTGCGCGCCATGATGATGATGATGATATGTAGAAAAGATAGGAGGAGAAATATAGACAAAGGAACAAAACTCTGACACGTATATATAGGAAATATATTACGACGTGCATTGAGCTCGGCTTCATCAGTCGTTTATTTGATCATTAAAGCCGAGCTCAATGCACGGCGAAATATATCTACTACTTTTACGTGTCTGAGTTTTGTTCCTTTGTCCATATTTCTCCTCCTATCTTTTCTACATTCTGTCGGATTTACTCCTATCCTCTCTCTCTCTCTCTCTCTCTCTCTCTCTCTCACACACACACACACACACACACACACACACACACATATATATATATATATATATATATATATATATATATAGATATAAGGGTCAAAAGGTAATGCCATTTCGTTTAGGACAGGTATAATTACCAACATTGAAACATGTATCATTCATCAAAATGAAGCTGGTCCTCTGTGGATAACATCCCTACTTCTCCACATAGTCACCGTTTCTCTCAGTAGCAATGTTCCACCTTCGAATGAGAGTATGTATCCCTGTCCCGTAAAATTCTATTGACTGTTCTTTGAGCCACTTCTTCACTACAGATTTCACTCGTCACTGGAATAATGTTTGCGACTTAAACCCTCTTTCTTGGGGCCGAAGAGATGATAGTTTGAAGGCGCTAAATCTCGTGAGTATGAAGGATGCGGTAAAGTTGTCCACCTGAAAGAAGCAATTTTCTCCCTTGTCCTGATGCTTGTATGTGGTCGAGCATTGTCATGCAGAAGGAGGACATTGTCGATTGGCATCTTTTATTTGAACATTAGTGCAACATACATTTGTTTCTCTTCTATAACAACAAATGTATGTTGCACTAATGTTCAAATAAAAGACTGATGAAGTCCTGCTCAAGGCAGGATGAAATATATCTCCTACATCTACTTGTTTGAGCTTGTCTTTTTTCCCTCTATTCTTTACCACATTCTATCGGATTTACTCCAACCCTCCTGTACTCATATAATATATATATATATATATATATATATATATATATCATGAAGAAAGTTAGTTAGCAAAACGAATCAAATTTTTAAAAATAAATACGACCGGAGAATAATACAAAAAACAAAACAAAAAACAACAACATTAAAATCATTTTGCTAAAATGTGCAATTAAGTCAAAAACTGAAACGTCTTGTATATAAGCCAGTAGTTTATATATATATATATATATATATATATATATATATATATATATATATAAAAGGAAAGAATAAAGAAAGGACATTCTTTTAATATCCATGGTATCACAGTGAGTTAAATCTCTCTTGTTTTACATTCTGTCTTTTAGGATTGTCTGTATGTTAAATGTTCAATTGCTCGCCCACCCATGTTTGATAATATGACAATATAGACACACTTTTCACATCCCTTACTACATGTATATATATGTATATTTTCTTTTTTTGCAAAATACTTTTCTACTGCTTGTATTTGATGTAAATAAATATTAGATTCTAATAACGGGACCCTGCTTGTTTCTTTGTTGTTTGACGCTGTGTTCCATATCAATCTCTCGTTCACCTATCGAAGCTGAAGAATAAAGTTCCCCATGCCTTCGTGTTATTCTTTTACACTCGGGTTCTCTTGCAGTTTATTATTATTATTATTGTTGTTCCGCTAGCGCACAGGTCGTTCCCTACTGGTGCGTGTGCGTAACAATATGCAATAAAGAAATTCTCAGAACAAGTCATTTGTCCTATACATTGGTTGGATTCAATGTTTGGATCTATCTATCTATCTATCTCATTCTGTTCATATCTATCTCCCGTTCTGTTCACATCTATCTATCTATCTATCTATCTATCTATCTATCTATCTATCGATATTTGTCAATCATACTGTTCATATCTCTCCATCCACCTCATTCTATTCATATATACCTACTTATCTCTATATCTATCACAGTTTGTTATATCTATCTATCTATCTATCTATCTAGCTCATTCTATTCATATCTATCTCCCGTTCTGTTCACATCTATCTATCTATCTATCTATCTATCTATTGATATTTGTCAATCATACTGTTCATATCTCTCCACCCATCTCATTCTATTCATATATACCTACTTATCTCTATATCTATCACAGTTTGTTTATATCTATCTATCTATCTATCTATCTATCTATCTATCTATCTCATTCTGTTCATATCTATCTCCCGTTCTGTTCACATCTATCTATCTATCTATCTATCTATCTATCTATGTCATTCTGTTTCTCTATCTATCTATCTATCTATCTATCTATCTGTCTCATTCTGTTCATATCTATCTCCCGTTCTGTTCACATCTATCTATCTATCTATCTATCTATCTATTGATATTTGTCAATCCTACTGTTCATATCTCTCCATCCACCTCATTCTATTCATATATACCTACTTATCTCTATACCTATCACAGTTTGTTTATATCTATCTATCTATCTATCTATCTATCTATCTATCACTCCATCCATCCAAGTTCTGTTCATAACAATCTCTTTCTGTCTCTGTCTCTGTCTCTCTTTCTCCGTGTCTCTCTGTCTCTGTTTTTGTCTGTCTCTTTATCTGTCTGTCACTCTCCATCTCTCACTCTGACATAGTAGGTACGAAATGTTTTTTGACCAATAACAAAAGACACATTAGCCGACATTTAGAATTTATTTCGAAAGTGTTTATTCAACTCTGAGGTAATAGCAATGGCTGCCATTAACACACAAAAAAATGTCCCAACAGGGGGCGCTGTGAATAAGGAAAATAGAACAAATCATTGGTAACACAATACTCTTCTATTTCCACACCTGATTGGTTTAGCTTTTTAATTCAGTTTGTTTAAAAAGAGACGCCCCCCCCCCCAAAAAAAAGAAAAAAAAAAACAACATGTGACCGATGTAATTTAAAACGATTCGTTCCAGATTGGCTGAAGGGTATCGTATTTCAGTTGGCTGCCATTAGCTCCAACTAACGAAAGAGAGAGAGAGAGATAGTGTGTGTGTGTGTGAGAGAGAGAGGGGGGTGTTAGTTCAATACAGAATGAACTTATTGAAGAATTTAATCGTAGAAAATCGATAGAAATCGATTGATTCTGTCTGACGTAGGTCGAACACCTTTCCTTGCAACAGCTGTCGATGTACTGAATGGCGTCGTTCAACGGTAGAAAAAAAAGAAGACAAAATGACTTTCTATAATCCAATAACTCTGATCAATAATGTGTAACTGCTGGTAGAAGAAGGAGACAGATCCATCATACAGCTACACACACACACACACACACACACACACAAACACCACACACACACACACACACACACACACACACACACACAACATAATATATATATATATTCTCAGAACTGAATTGTTTGAAGTCAATGTCCTGAATCTATCTATCTATATATCTATCTATCTATGTGGAAAAAATCTATCTATCTATCTATCTATGTGGAGAAAATGTATCTATCTATCTATTTCATTCTCTTAACATCTATCTCTCGTTCTGTTCAATCTATCTATCTATCTATTTATCTATCTATCTATGTGGAGAAAATATATCTATCTATCTATCTATCTATCCGATTACCTAATCTGTGCTACCGCCCTGTCGGCTGGGGCGTTAGAATGCACCGACTGCACCTCTGCAGAGGGGTAAGACTCCCCCAACGGGCCACCTGTTGGCCGTGGGTGGCGACCTGTGATGCTTAAGGATAGAGCCCAGGTGGATGAGCAGTTCATGGCATGCAATACTCCACTTTGGCCCTATCTTGGGCTAGACGGGCGGTCGGAGAGGCTCCCTCCGATCAATCGGCTGGTCATGTCAAGCCCTAGCACCTATATGATTTTCCCAACCCTATTGCCCTTATGGCAAGTCCCAACAACTTTTTATCATATGGGTGCTAGAAGGCGGTGGCTGCGGGTCTACATGTCCTGGGAATGACGTTAAACTCTATCTGATGGTGAGGTTCCAGTTTTGGAGGCTTGGGGAATGTGGAGCACCCCTTTATCACCATTGCTCCCTGGTCCACTCTGACCCGGGGTGGTAGTACCTATTAGAGTCCCATCTATGGGTTAAATAGAAAAATGTATCTATAAAAAAATTATATTATCCATTAAGAATTGATTTATTTCAAAACTTTATCAGCATTAAATGACCCACTGAGTTTGATATGCCGTAAAACAAACCAAACCAAACCAAACCAAATAATCTGTGCTACTCATACACTGAGTTGGTGGAGAGCGGTATCGAACCCGGAACCGGATTCTCTACCAACTGAGCTAAACCGGCACCTATGACACTAGGTCATTGGAAAAAAGAATACAATCCCTACCACGTCACAAAGAAATGAGATACACTTGATGTGTGGATAGAATAACATCATCATGCCTGAAAATAATAGAGCCAATTGAATAGAATTGGTCGCCTACGTTGGTAACAGCGTAAATCTTATATCAAGATTTTAAATCGATTGAAGGGACCTTTGTTTATCGATTAATGTTAACTGATTCAAATTTCGTACGACGAGAGCCATTGCATAACGCGCCTCCATATATATATATATATATATATATATATATATATATATATATATATATATATATATTTAATTTGTTGAGTTTTTAAAAATAAATGCTTATTATAGACAGCTACCCAGGTTGTCTTGCTAAGTCGCAATCATCAGGTTGTCAAATTAGATCTAATTTGACATGATGATTGCGACTTAGCAAGACAACCTGGGTAGCTGTCTATAATAAGCATTTATTTTTAAAAACTCAACAAATTAAATAAATATTAGCTCTCACAATTTGTGATTGAGCACTGTATTTTCTTTGTTTCATCACAAAAAAAAATTGTTTATATATATATATATATATATATATATATATATATATATATATTATAATATATGTGTGTGTGTGTGTGTGTGTGTGTGTGTGTGTGTGGAAAATACCGTGCAATCGTTACCACGTCACAAAGAAATAGGATTGGTCCCCACAATGCGGGGGTTAGAATAACATCATCAAATCAGAAAACAATACAAAGCCAATTCAATAAATTTGGTCGCCTACGTTGATAACAGCGTAAATCTTATATCAAGATTTTAAATCGATTGAAGGGACCAGAGTCAGGAGTTCCAATTAGTTAAACAGGATTCCTTTGTTTATCGATAAATGTTAACAGTTTAAAAACTTAATCGTTTGAATTTGAACTATGTAGAATGTTGTCTCGACTTTCCAATGACGTTATTCTCTCGTCATACAATTTAGATTAATATCATCGAATTAACTATTGGGATCACCTGAATTTCACGCAAATTCTATTCCCGTTATCGTTCATGTTCAGTGTTCTATTGTCAGTCAGTTCAAATCTTACATAATTGAATTAACGTTGAATACAAGAAAAGAAATAAGGTATGTGGCTGGATTTTGATCTGGTATTCCCATGACGAGAATAAAAACCAACAAAGCCTGGTGGTATTGCTCTGGATTAGTGACAATGCTACACCGATCCCGAAACCATGCCAGATTATATTATTTTACAAGATTATATTACTAGATTATATTACTTTATTCTCTAAAGAAGGTCATCAGTGATGTTACACCAGTATCCTTACAGATGCAACATTATAGAATTGGTTTATAGCAAGTCTTATTAAACATCACTGAAATACACTAAAGGAGGTCATCAGTGATGTTTCACCAGTATTCTTACAGATTTCGGATTTTGCAACATCATATCTATTCAACCGGTAACCCCGACCTATTTATTATAATTATTATTATTAGGGCGCCTCCTTTCATAGTTCACGCTGTGTAATTTAAAGAATAGTTCAGGAATTCTTATATAGATTATATTACTAAACTATATTACTAGATTATACTATTTTACTAGATAATGTTACATTATTTGATTATATTACTAGAATGGCTTACAAGCCACCCTATCGTGAGGGCAATTAAGCTAGCTCCCACGGAGGGCTCTTGATTGGGCCTTTTGTCCAACAATGAAACTTCATGCATTGAGTACATAATAATTTTTATTAAACTTAAACAATATTTGTCTGAACTTGCACAAAGGTGTCAAAATTAGGGTGACCCAGAAAAAATAGAACCGACAAATTTTGTAATAAAACTGTTAATTTTAACTATGGGGGTCTAGGGTTAGGGTTAGGGTTAGGGTTAGGGTTAGGGTTAGGGTTAGGGTTGGGGTTTAGGGTTTGTTTAATGGGAAAATAAATGAATAATTTGGGTTCTGTTTTTTCTGGGTCACCCTGTATACTGGTTCCCCAGAAAAAACAACCCACAAATTTTGTAATAAAACTGTTAATTTTAACTATGGGGTCTAGGGTTAGGGTTTAGGGTTAGGGTTAGGGTTGGGGTTTTAGGGTTAGTTTAATGGGAAAATAAATCAATCATTTGGGTTATGTTTTTTCTGGGTCACCCTGTATACCGATGACCCAGAAAAAACAGAACCCACAAATTTTGTAATAAAACTGTTAATTTTAACTATGGGGGTTTAGGGTTAGGCTTAGGGGTTAGGCTTAGGCTTAGGGCTTAGGGTTAGGGTTGGGGTTGGGGTTTAAGGTTAGCTTAATGGGGGGAAAAAATTGGGTTCTGTTTTTTTCTGGGTCACCCTAATTTTGACACCTTTGTGCAAGTTCAGCCCAATATTTTTCCCAAATTTATTTCCAAGAAAAAAATAATTGTTATCGTACATAAAAATTCGTCGCATTAAATAAGGTAAAAGAAATCGCCGAAAACAATTACAGTTACTAGAACTTGGGAATCCAAAATTTTAGCATTACGGGTCCGGATTTGGCCCGGAATGTTTTTAATTTTCTCACGGAATCGTTATGCTAATTTGTCTCATGATATATATCTATATGTTTGTGTTGTCTGGTGTGTCTTGTATCGTTTCCTGTGAGCGTCCAAGGGTGGTCATGTCCATGGGCTTAGCTTCACGTTATTAGGCATGGCCTCCCTTCAATAGTAGTTTAACAAAAATAAAGTTTTTCTTTTACTTATTCTTTATAACTTGTACCTACTATTGATAAATACATTTCTTATTTATTCTTATTTATTTATGCTATGTTGGGCTACGACCTCTATGAGTAAAGTTGAAAAGATGTTATAATAATATCTTTTTCAGCTAGCATATTAGGTCTGAGGCCTATCAGCTGTTCCTTATAAATATTCATCTTAATTCCACAGAATATTTATAATCATTCCACAGATTATCTAACATTGCCTTAAAGGAGTTCATAGATGGGGCATTCACTATTGATGATGGTAGTTTATTCCATGTATTCACTCTGTTACTAAAATAATTTTGTCTTGCATTTGCTTTACAAAATTGTTTAAAGAGTTTTAATTTATGACCCCTGGTATTGATATTTTGAACAATGTTTAGTAGATCAAAGTTCGTTGAATAAAAAATATATATGTGTATATTTGTAGACTTCAATCATATTCCCTCTTGTACGTCGATAAACCAAACTTGGTATGTCAATGTTCCTAAGTCTTTCTTCATACGAAAGGTTTGGTAATTTATGAGGAAGTGCGTCTCGGTCTCCTGCCTCATAAATTGCTACCCGGTGACTATTAAAACAACGACCCCAGCTACGGTGTTACTTGAAAGAAAACAACCAACTTGGGGCGTTAAATATATTTAATATATTCTAAATCTCTTTTTAGTCGTAATTCTTATTTATTTATAGAAATTTGTCGTAATTCTTGTTTAAATTGAGGTAGATAGATAGATAGATAGATATCCATCTTCATATCTAAACAGGAATTACGACAAATTACGATAAATAAACAAGAATTACGACAAATTACGATAAATAAACAAGAATTACGACAAATTACGATAAATAAATAAGAATTACGACAAAAAAGAGATCCCCCGCTAAAATACATTTAACGCCCTAAGTTGGTTGTCTTCTTTCAAGTAACATCTTAGCTGGGGTCGTTATTTTAATAGTCACCGAGTAGCAATTTTTGAGGCAGGAGATCGGGACGCACTTCCTCATAAATTCCCAAAGGTTTTTTTTTAAATCGTTCATTACTTTTTCATACTGACATTTGCATTAATTATTAGAGATTATACCATTTTACTAGATTATATGACTAGATTATTTTAATTCGTAATATTATCTTTATTGAAGTAGATGTAAGGAGATCGACCAAAGAAACAATAAACGAAACGTTAGAAGTGACGTTTTGAAGCGATCGATGGAATACAGAGATATTCGTCAAAGAAAACGCAGGCCATTTTTCCAAAACGTCACGTGAACACTATTACAGCTTCCTGTCACCTTCCTCGGAAACGTCGTGGACCATAATTTATAGTTCACTAAGCAGATGGGAACGTGTCGTATCTGCGTGGAAAATAATTCTCTCACTCTCCCCCTCTCTCTCACGCAGATCTCTCTCTCTCTCTCTCTCTCTCTCTCTCTCTCTCTCTCTCTCTCTCTCTCCGCCTCACGCAGATCTCTATCATGATTAAACGATTCCAAATACAGGAAATGGTGGTCTAAAAGCGAAAATCGGTGAGGCTGGTGCTTTACGGTGAGTAAACGAATCAACTAGGCGTGTAATGGGCATGATAACACTACCAGTTTAAACAATGAATAAATAAATAAATACAATGGAGCTCTCTACGGCGAATGGAGAGAAAAGCTGAATCCAAAATGGCGGACGAATTTGTTCAAAACAAACAACACACCCAGTGACTCATCAGGAATCGATAACTTGAATGGAAGAAGGTCGAATACAAAGCTAGCAATATTATCGATTTTGCATTATTCTTCAAGAACAAAAAAGGAAGAAGAGGAAGAAAAACGCTTTGAATATCTTAAAACGTTGCACAGGAGGAATTATCGAATATATATTCAACGTCATTATTTGCGTGCGCAGACACTATGATTATTCGACACATTTTTTTTCTCCATTTTCTTTTTATTTATTACAATTCTATCGGTTGTCTAAAATACTGAGATGAAATCGTTTCTTTATTCCACACATTTTCGTACGAGTATCTTCACATTTTTCTTGTTATTACAATTCTTTCAATTGTCTAAAATACTGAGATGAAATCCCTTGGGAAAAATAAGAATTCTTAATCCCCCCTTCTATGGGTTAAATAGTACCACTACTATGCTTCTACGAGGATGTCGGTGGCATTAAGTAACCCATGAAGATTGATATGCCAATAAAAAAAAAAGAAATTATGTATTTTTTTATTTTTCTGAAGTACTGAGACTCATTTTTTCATTTTCTTATTTATTATAATTCTATCAGTTGTCTGAAACAATGAGATGATATCCCTTGGGAAAGGTAACAGCCCCTCATTGTCTGAAACAATGAGATGATGTCCCCTGGGAAAGGTAAGAGCCCCTCATCCGCTCCAGCTATGGGTTAATTCAGAAGTCAGCAATCTTTTGGGGAGAGAGGGCCAAATAGTTAAGCAGAGTCTCTGAGGAAGGCCTTAACTATTTATACAATAATAATCGGGCTTATTCGAATAGAATGATTTCTGGGGTTAATAGATAGTGCACTTCAAAACAAAATATCCTGTCACACAAGAAAACAAACAAAAAAAAGAAAAAAAGAACATTTGGTAATTCGGTGGGCAATGAGTTAAATGGCTAAACCAAGGTTAAAGAGCCCAGTCTGCCCTACTATTTACCTATAGCTGGAGGGAGAGTAGGATTCACACCTTTCCCAAGGATATTAGCGCTAAATGAAATTCAATTACCACGTCCAGGATTTGAACTCGGGGCGACGAGTCCATTTCCCGTGACTTTAACTGTATATACTAATGCTAATATTAACTCTTGGTGAGTGGAAACTCGATTAAATATTTTCCCTATCACTAAGCATCTATATATTAATTCTCGTGTTCCTTAATTGTACAACTGTTATCATTTTGCAACACCCTCTGGTTAAAAATGAGACCGTCCAAATGCAAATTTTGACGGTCTGATTATCAGATGTTGCTTACCCGCCAAATTTTAATTTCTTATGGGTGTCTTCAGCTTAGCTAAATAATGGACCATTCCGTCTTTTGTTCTAAAGAAAGATAGGAGAGAAAAAGGACATGCTACACAGAAAAAATATAAAAAGAAAGAAAGCAGGGGAAAGATAGAGAGAGAAGGGGGGTCAGCGCGCGGAAGCGATAACCCTAATCTCTTTCAATCGAAAATAATGAAGAGATGAAAAGTAGGAAAAAAAAAAGAGCGAGAGATAATTAAATCATAATTGTTGTTGTTGTTGGCATCCATTCCATCTACGAGAGACGATGGAGTAGTGTCCAAGTTTTTTTTAACTACATAGCCTGGGCGGGTTCATATGGAGGATGAGCTGTTGCCCAAGCAGCAAATCCCCCTTTCCACACTGCCGCTGTGATCCAAAGGAAAGGAAAGGAACCAATGCATTTTGGCATTTTGGCAACGGTAGTGTCGCAGGAGTTGCTGGGTAGCACTGGATTTCAGCATCACACCACCTTAGGGACTCCGGCTCCTGATTTGTTTTCGGGCTTTGCTCCCCCAACCTTTCCTTGAAAGTCAGCCGAGGTTTTGTGTCGGAATCAAAATTATTATACTTTTTTTTTTTTTACATATTGAACTATTTTGAAATAGCTCTTGAGCAAACATATTAAACGTTGTAATAATTAAATTATCATACTGTGGTATATCCATAGGTCCTGCTAGTTACAATAATTGTAACAGTGACTCGGTTCACAAAAGAAGGCCAAAGAGTAGAACGGCCGTAACATTATGGATAAAGGCAAATAACCTGGTCCGTAAGTAAATGTCAATAGTAATAAACCTCTTCTCATCGTGACGGAATGGTTCGCAAACTCGTCTCGCAGATCCATTATTACGCAATAGCAAGTTCGATCCCCGTTTTATGCCCCATACTCGCGACGTAGAGTCAAATTCTAACCGTGGCGAAGGGGTTGGGTAAATACCTCCGCTTTTCAGGGATGGTGGCTTTTTTGTTGTCATGGTGATAAAAACTAAGTGGAAGGGGCACTGCATAATAGTAACTAACCTTTCTTTTTTTTTTCTTTCTTTAGCAAGTCAGCTAAAGTTACTGGTAAGGGTTTATTAAGTGCCAGGAAACAGGAAAACTGAGACGAGTCTGGCATCTCCAAAGACTCAACGCGCGAAGCAGGCGCCCCGCGCTAAGCAAATGTTGTAGTTATTAGTCGACGATTCCTGTTTTTAGCTTTCGTAGCTATTTAAAGCGATAGAATTCGTTACTTAACCTCTCACTACTCCTACTCCCACTCCTACTCCCCTTTCTTCTTCTTCTTCTTCTTCTTCTTCTTCTTCTTCTTCTTCTTCTTCTTCTTCTTCTTCTTTTTCGTTCTCTATCCTTCATTAACTTCTTTTTTCCCACTTTTTCGTCATCATCTATTTACTACTCCCATTTTCTTCTTCTTCTTCTTTTCTTCTTCTTCTTCTTCTTCTTCTTCTTCTTCTTCTTCATTCATTCATTCATTCTTCTTCTTCTTCTTCTTCTTCTTCTTCTTCTTCTTCTTCTTCTTCTTTCTTCAATTGTTGTCGTCGTTATTCTTTTTCTTCTTTCTTCATTCCTTCTTTGTTTTTTTGTTTTTTTCCACTTTCTTTCCTTAAACATATTTCTGTTGTTGTTGTTGTTGTTGTTGTTGTTCTTCTTCTTCTTCTTCTTCTTTGTTTCTGTCTTCTTCTTCTTCTTCTTCTTCTTCTTCTTCTTCTTCTTCTTCTTCTTCTTCTTCTTCTTCTTCTTCTTCATTAACTTCTTTTCCCCACTTTTTCGTCATCCTCTATTTACTACTCCCTCCTTCTTCTTCTTCTTCTTCTTCTTCTTCTTCTTCTTCTTTCACTGTTCGTGCAACTTCCTTTCTGTAATAATTTTTGGTCCACTCACCTCTAAATCAGTAAACGAGAGGGGTGGGGGTGGGTGGGCACTGTTTTGGAGGCGAGCCAAACATTCAAGATCGTAATGCATGATAGACCCGCTTATAGTTTAGTTTGCACGCACTGTGGTCCTCAAAATACTCCACGTTCATTCACACAATTTGACCCGCCGTCGACGTTCACACACGATCGAATTGTTAGTAGACGTTAAAATTGCTCAAATCGATTATCGTTATTGTTATTTTTATCCATTTTCATTTATTCCAAACAAGTATTGCTTTTATGGTTTTGATTTTTCGGACTGTTGTCCTCAACTTTATTGTGGTATATAAAAACACAACGTTTCCGATGCTGTGTCCTCCGCATTATCCGACGCATTACTTCTGGCTGACTAGCAAAAACTTACATTCATCAGCTCTATACAGACACTGGTTGTTGTGTAGAGGACCTGACAAAAGCAATGGCTAATAGGGACGGATGGCGAGAGATAGTCAAGGGAATTCATGCTATCAGCACGACTAGATGCTATCATGAGTTTTCGATTAATGTAAGTTTCCATGGAAACCAGAAATTCTTCTCTGTACCTGGTATTATATCATCAGTTACTACATAACTTTTTTTTTAGTATTATTTGGATTATTCGGACTATTGTCCTCATCTTCATTGTTATCAGTACAACGTTTCGGTCAATGTGCCCTCTGGCCTTCTTCATGTATTTCTTGTCGGACTCGGGAACTTTCTCGGACTCGGGAACCTTCTTGTTGTAATCGGGAGCTATCACAAAACTTTAAACCTAACCCTTTATTCAGTCCACGGGGGTATCCTGGTCTCATTCCGCTAACCATAGCTGGGGTAGAGGCGTTAAGCTGTGTTAATTATCATTTTATGTTACTGCTACCCCTGGCAAGGATTGAACCTGCAGTCTAGAGATAACTGTCACTTAGAACTGTGTTATCCTGTATCCTGTTCCCATTCCGGTAATAACTTTTTTCATTTGATTTTTTGTACTGTTGTCCTCAACTTTCTTGTGGTACGCATGAAAAAAAAAAAAAAACGCAACGTTTCGGCACTGTATCTCCGGCTTCTTCAAAAAACGCGCGATACAAGAGAAAATTCAAAACTGATCACGTCGTAAAATGGAATGTTTTTAAAACGCTTCTGAGTTGTTTTTGTAGGTATATATATATATATATATATATATATATATATAATATATATATATATACGAAGCGTGTTGGTAAATCCTCGCGTTGAGAAAAAACCCAGCAATATAGTTGATTGTAAAAATATACTACAAACATCAACCGGGGAGAAAAAAAATTTTGAAAAAAAGAAAAGACCAAGAATCGTAAACCAACAAAAAAAATAATCTATTGGTACAATATCTGGGCCAAAAGAAAAAACAATTTAATGCATATATGTATAATAAGAATATATATATATATATTCATATAACCGCTAGGAGAATAGCTAATAAATAAAAAGTGCACAATACCTAAGTAGAGCAAATAATAAAGATAAATCTAATGAGTCAGACGAACCTACTATTAGTTTCGTTAATGCTCTTCAGGTCTAAGAGTCAGATCTTAGCCCTGAAGAGCATAAAGCGACACTATAGTAGGTTCGTCTGACTATTAGATTTATCTTATATATATATATATATATATATATTTTGTATCCATGATATAAAGGAATACCGAAGCTAGTTCTAGTAGGGAAAGGCGGTGCTCACACGCTTCAGTAACATCTATCCTCAAAGGAAGAGAGCCTACATCATTGGATATTATCGAAGCCGCAGGTTTTCTATTAGTGTCCCGTTGATAGGCGGATGCTTTAACAAAAGCGACGTGTCCATCACCCACAGTTTTTCAACGAGATGGATGATGTGTCAAAGTCTGGGCATTCAACTGTGTATTGGTGTACTAGATGACTATTAACCATGCAAGTGGGTTTATCCGACCTTTGACAAGTCCTATCTCATATCCCGCTTTTATCTTTTTTATCGGGTGTGCCTGGTGGTTGGAGTGCGGGGACAGGTTTATCTATCGATCACTCAACTATGCGGTGTACATTAAAATGATTTCCCTTTCCGAATTATATATATATATATATATATATATATATATATATATATATATAATCCAAAAGTCCAGAGAAGAAATCTTCCTTACGATATAGGAGTTTTTTTAAACAACCTGTCGCAGTTTGAGAGCTCAATATGTGCTCTTATTGTTAGAGTCACAGAGAAAATATATAAGTAAAGAAATAACAAAAGATTTAGAGATTTTGCATTATAGCCTATTTCTGGGAGCTTAGACAAAGTGTCTAATTCTCCCGACTCATCAGATGCGAATGATGAATTCTTTATTACTTTTAAGGCATTTGAAAACAGATTTTTTTGTTTATATTGTCCTGTCTGCTCAGCTGTAAGATCTTTGACTACTTGTCAGTAATTTATTAGGAATTTCTGTTAAAACAATCTATTCCAGATTTTAGCTAAATGGGCAACCCCAGTTATATATATATATCCCTACCTCTCTTTGTCTACCCCCTCTCTTTTCTCTCTCTCCTCTCTCTCTCTCTCACACACACACACATGTATATATATATATATTATATAATATAATATATATATATATATATTATAAAATGTGTGTGTGTGTGTAGTTTGTTTTGGTTTGATTTTTTGAGGTCCCAAATGTATCTTGAAAGTATTGTGCTGGGTTCGTATTTTTAGGGTTAAATGATGTCGTGTGTATAGCGCTTATGTATCCAAGAGCCTTCTGTTACATCTTATATATTTTTTTATGTTTAATTTACACCTGACGATAGCTTTGTATACAGCAATCATTTGTAGGCAATTTCTGTTTAGGGGACAACCGTGTTTTATTTTGCAACTACATGTAGGTATTTTTGCTGTCTGTTGGTGTTAGATTTTACCAACTAAAATAGTTCCTTCAGCTTGTGGCAAATGCCTATGTCGTGTTACTAGAAGCTAACATGATAACATTAGTACACAACGACCACTGGCGCCATGAGAATTGGCGCGTATTTCGTTTTCTCTTTGTCTTTGTTTCCTTGTACCATTCTGTTCCGTGAAGTAAAGCAACGTGTAAGCACGTGTATTTTTTGTACCTCGTTAAAATACGTCTTATGTTTCATTCTACTAACACTATGAGTCAAACTAACCCACACCACTGCAAGTTGTCAGAGACCTTTAAACTCACAATAGCTTAATTACTACCTTGGATGAAAATATGTCTGAAATATTTTTTTACAAGGTCTACCCCATATTTGTGACCTTATGTCAAATCCCTACCCAGGGCGAAAGGGTTAGGTAATTTTTTTTGCGTGTAGCAGTTATTACGGAACAGTGAATGGTAACTATTTTACGAGTGTCCCATAAATGGTGATACATTTTGAGTATAAAAATCTATATGAAAATGTATCCGGATATTAATTGACAGTGATGGTACTATTTTACCACCAGTGTCCCATAATGGTTGATACATTTTAAGTATAAAATCTATATGAAAATGTATAGATATTATTGGACAGTGATGGTACTTTTTACCTCACAGTGTCCCATAATGGCTGTTATATTTGTGTATAAAATGTGTGGAACATATTTTAAGGGTACATATATTGAGATGTAACACGTTGTTTCTTGCATTCACACACAATGATAATTTAATTATGACATTTGATATGTTATCATATGTTTGAATATGTAGACTCTATAACCTACAGAAGCATAAGACCTAGGGATGGGATTCAACCAGTCCACACCGGTTCGTAAGAACCCATTCTTGGAATTTCGTTTATCCGAGAACCGGTTGTTAGCTTAAATCAAAAGTTGTCAACCCTTTTTCTCCCATGGATCTGCAAGAGACAATGGCATTGAGATAACATGTTGTTAGTGAAACGTAGTGAGATAACTTGTTATTAAAATTTTAGAATCCCACCACTAGTAAGTCACTAAATTACATCTGATGAATTTTAAAACAGATCTATTTGACCCATAGATGGGATCCTAAGAGGAACTACTGATCAGAATGGACCTGGCACTGAAAGGGTTACTCCACATCAGGATAGGTCGATTTTTCACTTTTTTGAATCCAATCACTGGTAAGTCACATCTGATGGTGAGGCTCCAGTAGTGGAGATCTGGAGAATGTGGAATAGAGTAGGTCGATTTTTCACTTTTTAAAAATATCAAATTGTCCATTTATGCAAAAGTTGTGTGTTAGTATACGAAATACTGATACCAAAAATCAAATATTTTACTTGCACCATTGTTTGAAGAAATAAGCAATCAAGATCGTCTACTAAAATGCAGCTAAAATTCCTCGTTTTCTAAAGACTAAATTTTGCGAAAATGTGTTAGATATATCTGCTTAAAATTATTCGTATCTGATTGGACAGTATTCAAAAAATCTCTCTTGAGAAAAATGTACATATGAATGAATAATGAACACGATTCCCTAACCTCTTTGGCATAAATACCTTAGACAGGTAAAGCTTTTTGAATTCAGTTTTTTCTTCTAACTTGGCTGCCTAACCAAGCTAAAGAATCCAGTTAACCTATTTTCTCATACCTGGGAAAAAAGGTGGAATTCAATGCCTTCTTAAAGGCATTGTATAAAAGTGAACACAAATCGTCACTAGACGGCAGGATTTGAACTCGAGTCATTGATCCCCATTTCTATGAACGATAACTGTTATGCCTATTGTGCATCTGTTTACAATAAATTATTAGATTACTTAATACTTATGTAACACGTAGTGGTAGAAACCAAAAATGGCTGTTTATACAGTTCAGCCGGCGGCCTTGAAAGGATTGGAATGACAAGGCTTGACGCTCAGCCTGATCGCTCCTTCGGTGGATACCGTGGATCGGTGGGAAGACCCTTTTCCGTTTAGGATTAGAAAGAGTTTAGTCAGATCGGCCAAGTACCAACAACGGTGGTAAGTCGTGTTATGCCACGGTGCCGATCTTCAATTTGCGCAAGTAGTCTGGTGGGGATTTCAGAATAAAATTGAATGCTAAGTTAAAATCGAAAGTCTTGTGTTATATCTAAAAACTACCAATGACACAGGGCTTCTGATAAAAGAGAAATCCACCAATGGAAGACAGAATCACGAAGTCCCCAAGACGAAGTCAAGACGCTAAGAAAGAAGAATAGAAAGTAAGAAAAGTAAGGAAAGAGAGTTACAACACATCCTCCTAGTCAATGTATTAACGCCGCATGAGCAGGATTTCCTCTCCTAGTTTGGATACAGATACAGTGATGCTGAATAGTTTTTTAACTAGTTGCGTCTGATATCGCAATATTATTTGACGAGCATATAGACGCATTTTCTTCCAATTTTGGCTCAAAAAATTGCCCCTGCCGTCTTATACATCAATAGGTGAAGTTTGGAGACTCCGGTAGGCCTAGGCTAAATCTCTCTATGATGCTCACTAACAGCCCAGCTTACGAATATGTACTTTTGGTAATTTATGAAGAAGAACCGTCCCGGTCTCCTGCCTCCAAACTTTGCTAATCGGTGAGTGATGAAAAAAACCAACCCCAGCTAGCGATTGAAGTCGCGTAGCCGAGCAACAGATAGAATATGAAAGTATGACTAGTTTTTGAATTAGCTCGAGAGAAGAGAGAGAGAGAGGAGAGAGAGAGAGAGAGAGAGGAGAGAGAGAGAGAGAGAGAGAGAGAGAGAGAAGAGAGACAAACAAAATCGTTAAGATAGACGGAGATAGAT
>CM042170.1:8491216-8513716 GCA_023376005.1 Doryteuthis pealeii
GGAAGAAGAAAGAAAGAAACGAAATTAGACCAAGAACGAAAGAAAGAAAAAGAAGAAAGAAAGAAAGAAAGAAAGAAAGAACTGAATTTAAAAGAAAGAAAGAAAGAAAGAACGAAATTAGACAAAGAAGAAGAAAGAAAGAAACGAAAGAAGAAAGGAAGGAAGAAAGAAAGAAAGAACTGAATTTAGAAAGAAAGGAAGGAAGAAAAGAAAGAAAGAACGAATTAGACTAAGAAAGAAAGAACGAAAGAATAAAAGAAGGAATTAGACTAAGAAATAAATAAAGAAAGAACGAAAGAAAGGAAGAAAGAAAGAAAGAAAGAACGAATTAGACTAAGAAAGAAACAAAGAACGAAAGAAAGTAAGGAAGGAAGAAAGAAAGAACGAATTAGACCAAGAAAGAAAGAAAGAAAGAAAGAACGAAAAGAAAGAAAAGAAGAAAGAAATAAAGAACTGAATTTAGAAAGAAAGAAAAGAATTTGTGATAAATAGTTTAAAACTAGATAAAAGAAAACTTGTTGTCACGGGAAAGTCACTTCAGATTTTCGAATCTTAAACGAGAAAGTTTCAGGCAAACACTCAGCTCAGTGTTATTTTGGTCGGCAACGCGAAAAGCTGAGACCATTTTGAATAAATAAATAAATAGAATTTTGTCTGTATGTTCAAGGTTTCTTCGGGGAAGTTAACATCCGCCTTGTATCTAATTACAAACGACGGTGAAGACGACATTTCTTTCTTCGTACACTCAGACAATTTCGTGAATAGCCTGTGTCACGAAGTAAGCAATTGGGGATTTTTTTCTTCTCTTCTTTTTCCAGATGCTAAAAGAACACAAGATACTAAAGCAAATTGTGCAAGAATGCAAGAGAAATCTAACATATATTAAACAAAAACTGTATTAAACAGGCCGCGTTAGCTCAGTCGGTAGAGCGTTCGGCTAGAAACCACAAGGTTCCTAGTTCGAAACCAGCCATCGCCAATTCAACGTATGCAGTAGCATAGCGATCTGTGTGGTAAAGTCAGGAGCTGATGGTATGTGTGCCGCTCCGTCTCAGATGCGAAAACAATCTCCTTGGTCTAGCGCTAGTGAAAAGGGGATATACTCCCTCGCTGACTGGCTGATACCGCCACGTCGACTTTACTTTATATATATATATATATATAAATTCTAAAAACTTTTTGACGATTTTTTTCATGTCTAATTTATGTGTAACTTAAATCACTTCAAATCTTGGTCTAGTGAAAAGGGGATAGACTCCCTCGTTGTCTGGCTGATACCTACTGTAGGCCACCTCGACGACTTTACTTACTTTACCATTAAGTTTATCTTTTATTTCCGTATTTCATCATTGTTCTCTTTTTTTCTTTTTTCTAATTGTATTCGTTTGATAACCCCTCACAAATGGGGTTCTTTTTATTTTTTGTTATTCGTCTGTTAGTTTGGCTATTTACTGTAACCTCATTCTTAACCTCGGTAATTTATGAGGAAGTGCGTCCCGGTCTCCTGCCTAAGAAATTGCTATCCGGTGACTATTGAAATAACGTCCCCAGCTATGTCGTCTCAGATTTTCTTTTATTCATGTTTGTTTAATGTCTTGTTTTTAGTTCAAATAAACAAGAATTACGACAAAAAAGAAGCGACACCCCACAAATACATTTACTTGTAAAGAATATCTATCTATCTATCTCCATTTGTTCATATCTATCTATATTATTTTGTTTATCTATCTCAGTCTATTCCAAACTATATATCCATCTTCATATCTAAACAAGAATTACGACAAATTACGATAAATAAACAAGAATTACGACAAATTACGATAAATAAATAAGAATTACGCCAAAAAAGAGACCCCCCCCTCTAAAATACATTTAACGCCCTAAGTTGTTTTCTTTCAAGTAACACCACCGAGACGACATAGCTGGGGACGTTATTTTAATAGTCACCGGATAGCAATTTCTGAGGCAGGAGACCGGGATGCACTTCCTCATAAATTACCCTAACCTCTTGCCCAGAATAGACGAGTACTTCAACTAGTTAATATATCCAAGAAGAAAAGCATCCCTGACCCCCCCCAAAAAAAAAAATCTTTGTGCGAGATTTTCGCTACGATTGACTGCGCTACAACAAGACATTAATTTTGAAAAGACTTTGGGTAGGTTAGTAGGGAAATGAATGTTAATAATAACACCAGAGGCTGAGACCAGTCAAGCGTCAATAGATGCTTGACTGCACAGCCTCTGGCATTGTTATTATCATCCTGACCTTTGACACCGAGACTGACTGTGAAGGTATTTTGGGGTTTCAGATCGCTAAAAAAAGATTTCCTTATAAACTAATAGTCATTGCTTCTTCGGCTTACGCCATTTTCCACAGCGGCGTAAAATGAAAGTCCGTAAAGTTTGGGACACCTGTCGAGTTGTAAATTCTGTTGGTAGTGTCGTAAGTTTACGTTTCCCACGTCTCTCCCTATATATGTTGATTTTCTAAGATTATTCTGGCTCAATGAGGCACATTACGAGGATCGAACTCACTACACCCGCGAATCAGTCTTAAGAGATAATGTTGCTAACCTTGAAGCTATGGCATTTGTTAAGTGCGCGCACACACACACACACACACACACACACACACACACATATATATATATATATATATATATATATATATAATATATATTCAACGACCTAATGATTGCGCCCTAGCAAGAAACCTGGGTAGCTGTTTATAATAAACATTGATCTATAAAAACTCAGCAAATTAAATAAATATTAGCTCTCACAATTTGTGATTGAGCACTGTATTTTCTTTGTTTCATCACAAAAAAATTTTTATATATAATATATATATATATATATATATATATATATATATATACCCCTTACATAATAAACGCACACAGCAACTCAAAAGTTAAAAGAATATTTTCTCGCCACTTACTTAAAACAAACATTTTTTCTTAATGAATATACATTCACGCTCACACACACACACACACACACATATATATATATATATATATATAAAAAACGGGAGAAGAGAGAGAGAGAGAGAGAGAGAGAGAGAGAGAGAGAGAGAGAGAGAGAGAGAGAGAGAGAGATTGACAAAACATCCAAGTAAGACGAACAACACATGCTAGACACTGTTGTAGAACCAAGAACGAACTCATAAGTGACGTTATCTTGTAGCACCTACACGTGAAGACACCAGAATGAACCAACCTGCATAAACCTACATAACAAACTACATAAACATTTGTAATTATAGGGAGTTTATATGGAAACATGATTCTTTCGATTCTTCATATTGTCCCACGTTGCTGGGGTGACAGTAGTCTGACTTCGAGCCACCACTCACGATCAAGAGGTTGCGAGTTCAGTCTCTGTAATCACCCACTCCAAATGGAATTAAAAAATAAACCTATAATAAAATACGAAAATAAAGATGAAATATTATAATACAATCAACGGTAATTATGAACTTTTGTTTAGTAAATTAGGTCATTGAGTACATAATAATTTTTATTAAACTTGAATAATATTTGGCTGAACTTGCACAAAGGTGTCAAAATTAGGGAACCCAGAAAAAACAGAACCCACAAATTTTGTAATAAAACTGTTAATTTTAACTATGGGGGTCTAGGGTTAGGGTTTAGGGTTAGGGTTGGGGTTGGGTTTAGGGTTAGTTTAATGGGAAAATAAATAGATAATTTGGGTTCTGTTTTTTCTGGGTCACTCTGTATACCGATGACCCAGAAAAAAACAGAACCCACAGATTTTGTAATAAAACTGTTAATTTTAACGGGGGGGGTTAGGGTTAGGGTTAGGGTTGGGTTAGGGTTAGGGTTAGGGTTGGAGTTTAGGGTTAGGGTTAGTTTAATGGGAAAATAAATAAATAATTTGGGTTCTGTTTTTTTTTCCTGGGTCATCCTGTACAGGGTGACCCAGAAAAAACCCAAACCCTAACCCCAACCCTAACCCAAACCGTAACCCTAATCCTAACCCCCCCCCCTAGTAAAAATTAACAGTTTTATTACGAAATTTGTGGGTTCTGTTTTTATGGGACACTCTAATTTACTAAACAAAAGTTCATAATTACCCAATCAACGATGTTAGTTTGTACGGTCCAGGGCCGAAGCACCCGAAGGTTGCATATATTTGCAAGTACAATTAGTGTAGATAGAGTACTTGTCTTTTCGTTTTATGTCACTTCGAATAACCGAGGAAATGATCTGAGTAAATTTACGTTGAACTGAAATTCGTATTGTGTTCGGCTACTAAAAAGGTCTTGGCAGTAAGGTAAGGAAAATAAGGAATATAAATTATTCTCTTGGAATTTTATGATGGCCACGACGACTACAGCGAACAGAATTATCTTGAAATATCAGTACAAACATCACCAAGAGAATTCTTTATCGTGACTACTATTACTACTACTACTCAATATTTGGACAGTATTTTTATACCCGGATTCTGTGAACCACTTTAAGAAGAAATGATTTCATTTTATTCCCAACGAAAGAGGCGAGGTAGCGGGTGCAGGGGGAGTGGGTAGGTCACATTGGTTTTATTTTGCAGAATGATAAAATCAATAAATTCATTTTCTTTTCTAATTTCAAATACTTATCTCCAACCGAAGGCAACCCGTCGTGGTGTAATGGTTAACAAGCTAGTCTCGCAGATCCATTATTACGGAACTTGTGACCTTGTGTCACATGCTACCCGTGGAGTACCTACTTACCTCTAACCGATACCCAAGACTTGGTTGGTTAAGACATGGTGGTAGCATGACTTACGCTGCTTCCAGTAATCGTATTTATTTTATTATTATTTTAAAAAAAAATGAAATAGATCACTAAGTAGGCCTGAGTCAATTCTAGTAGTGATCAGGTTTGAATTCAGAGTTTTCCTTCTCCTAGACTGGTTGCCTAACCAAGGTTAAAGAGCCCAGTGAAATAGATCACCAAGTAGGCCTGAGTCTATTCTAGTAGTGACCAGGTTTGAATTCAGAGTTTTCCTTCTCCTAGACTGGTTGCCTAACCAAGGTTTAAAGAGACCAGTGAAATAGATCACTAAGTAGGCCTGAGTCAATTCTAGTAGTGACCAGGTTTGAATTCAGAGTTTTCCTTCTCTTAGACTGGTTGCCTAACCAAGAGTAAAGAGCAAAGTCTGCCATACTATTTACCCACAGCTGGAAGGAGAATAGTTGTTACTTAAATGGTCACCCATCTAAGTACTGAACAGGCTAATCGCTGCTTAACTTTGGTGTTCTAACGAGGACAAATGTCACGAGACATCATCATCATCATCATCATCATCATCATCATGTCGTGTTGACAGCACGAGTCTCCATGACTTTCTCTTGCCACTCGTCACTGATGGTCAATGCTTCTGGCAGGTTTTCCGCGCAGCATTCAGAATCCGTACGGAGTGAATTGGTGTAGGTTTTTGTTGGTAGACCTTTCCCAAGAGTATTAGCACCATTGTTTGAGGAAATAGCATCAAAGAACGTCTACTAAAATTCTCGTTTTCTAGATGCTAAATTTTGCGAAAACGAGGAGTTTTAGTGTATTATAGTAGACGAGTTAGCTCAGTCGGTAGAGCGTTCGGCTAGAAACCACAAGGTTCCTAGTTCGATACCGGTCCTCGCCAACTCAGCGTATGAGTAGCGCAGGGGTCTGTGCGGTAAAGTAAGGAGCTGATGGTAGGTGTGGCGCTCCACCTCAGATGCTAAAACAATCTCCTTGGTCTAGCGCTATTGAAAAGGGGATAGACTCCCTCGCTGACTGGCTGATACCGACTTTAGGCCGCCCCGACGACTTTAAAAGAAGAATAGTAGACGATATTTGATGCAATTTCCTCAAATAATGATTGTCCTAGGAATGACGTTAAACTCTATCTGATGGTGAGGTTCCAGTTCTGGAGGTTTGGGGAATGTGGAGCACCCCTTAATCACCATTGCTCCCTGGTTCACTCTGACCCGGAGTGGTAGTACCTGTTAGGGTTCCATCTATGGGTTAAATAGAAAAACATGAGTTGATAAACAAAATTGTATTATCCATTCAGAATTGATTTATTTCAAAACTTTATTGGCATTAAATGACCCACTGAGGTTGATATACCGTAAAGCAAACCAAACCAAAATCAAATAATGATGCAAGTAAAAGATCTAATTTTTCGTATCAGTATTCAATTTGTATTTTTCGTATCAGTATTCAAATTTTCAGATGGACAATTTGATATTTTTAAAAAGTGAAAAATCGCCCTACCCTATTGAACCAGCTCATCACTGATTTGATCTAACGAGAACCGGTGTTTTCCGAGTGACTTGATCGTAATTCATCGTTGTGTGGAGTTGTGTTTCGTGTGTTTTATTTTGGGTTCTTTAACTGAATAGTGTCAGTAATTTGTTATTTTTGTTTCATTATTTATTATAATTTCTATAATGATAGTAATTATTTTGGCACTCTTGAACTTTCTCGACCGTTTCACTTTTGTAGGAGCGGTGTTCAGTAAATTATTATACATTTAAAAAATAAGACCCTTAAGCGATAGATGGGCTTAAAAAATGCTTTATTGTGAGTCAACTGTATTATTAAGAATTTAATCACTTACGCCTTACAAAAAAGATTTCAATAATCTCTACTGTCACACCAGGCCCCTCAATTACAGCATTTTTTTTTTTAAGTGTCAGCACAAACTTTCCTCAATAAGTTTCTCCAGTGTACGGCGGATTGGTCTGAAATTTTCCAACTTACGTTGGCAAAATAGACCGGTGGTCAGTTCGTACGACCAGGCGTAAATAAATAATCTGACCTGTCAGTAAATCAAATGATATCCTACTAACCATGTTCCTGATTTCAGAGATTTTCTCGACCGTTTCACTTTTGTAGGAGCGGTGTTCAATAAATTATTATACGTTTAAAAAAATAAGACGGACTTGAAAAAGTACTTTATTGTGAGTCAACTGTATTATTAAGAATTTAATTACTTACGCCTTACAAAAAGGATTTCATCAATCTCTACTGTCATTTCAGGCCCCTCAATTACAGTATTTTTCTTTTTTTATATAAGTTTTTTTTCTATATTAAACGAAAAACTATAGATTTTATTAGGCAGCATTGACCATATGTCGGGTTTACCAAAAGTTTTTATCCAATTGGTCCGAGAAATAGATAATTTATAATAGTTAAGACAACATTAACATGGAAATCCAGAAACCAGAGATTCCAGTTATTGCAGTTTCGGAGGGGGAATAGGTGCTTAATTGAAGTCATTCCTAATTTGAAAATTAATTAGTTGATAATTAATGAATTAGGCGTGCATATCTGTTCAAATGTAAGGCATGCCTAATTCATTAATTATCAACTAATTAATTTTCAAATTAGGTATGACTTCAATTAAGCACATATCTCCCCAAAATTGTCGGCTATCGCCATCTCAAACATACTATTTGTTTACTCCTCTCTCTCTCTCTCTCTCTATATATATATATATATATATATATATATATATATATATATATAAGAGAGAGTAGGCCTAAAACCATGGATTCCGAGACCGTGCCCAATTGTTCGCCCATTTTAAATCTGGATTCTGTAGCCTCATCAAAGACCTCTTTAATTTCAGCCATGTGTAAAATAAGAGCTACAGGAAAGTAAATATATAATATATATAAAGTAAAACTATATAGAAATGCTATCAGTCGCAAAGTGTCTCTTTTTTGTATAGGAATGAATAAGTTTCTCCAGTGTATGGCGGACTGATGTGAAATTTCCAACTCACGTTGGCAAAATAGACCGGTGGTCAGTTCATACAACCAGACGTAAATAAATAATATGACCTGCCAGTAAGTTAAATGATATCCTGCCAACCATGTTCCTGATTTCAGACACTTCTTCTGATTACATCCATCACGTTGACATCTCCATGTATCCCCCTTGTCCGAAAGATTTAAAACCAGGGATATGTCACGAGACAAGACAAAATAAAAAAAAGCAGTATGACATTCAAGCAGATATCCTAGATTCATATCTTTGTGAATTTTGTAGCGAGAGAAAAACAAAGAAAGTAACACTTTCTATCAAATTTTTAATTATGTAGTTGACTCGCAATAAAGCATTTTATTTTGTCTTGTCTCACGACAGATCCCTCCGAAAACCCAATGTTGTTTGGTCAATCTACCTCTTTTTTTTTGTGTGTGTAACTGTATTTGTTCAGCGTTATATTTTTGAAAGACAAGTCGCGATCCGCACACGCGAAGATGTCATGATGCGTGACGTAACTCGAAGAAATGTATTCAATAAAAGACAAGAAAAAGTATTAATGGACTGAAAGCGATATCAATGCATGCATAGGGAAGGTATGATCTGATATAAACAGATTATCAGTTATATGGAAATTAGATCTTGCTGCCATGATAAAACAAACATTTCTTCCTAGCCGTAGCTGTATCAGTGCTACTGTATGGCTGTACCACTTGGACCTTAACGAAGCACCTAGAGAATAAGCTTGATGGGAGCTGCACAAGAATCCTGCGTGCGATTTTAGACAAATCGTAGAAAAACAACACCCTGTTAGGATGCAGCTCTACGACTACTTGCTCCTTATCACACAAGCCATCCGAGTAAGACGAACAAGACATGCTGGATACTGCTGGAGAAGCAAGGACGAAGTCATAAGTGATGTCCTCTAATAGAATAGGGGTGTTAGAAGTTTCATACCTTTCCTTAAGGGTATTAGTCAGAAAGTGAACGTAATAGCATGACTGGAGTTCGCCTTACAAAAAGTATTTCATCAATCTATATAGCCATACCAGGTCCCACCAATTACAATGCTAGTTTCTTAAAAAGTGTCAGCACAAACTTTCCATAATAAATTTATCCAGTGTACGGCAGAGTATTCTGAAATTTCTAACTCACGTTGGCAAAATAGACTGGTGGCCATTTCATACGATTTGGTTTGTTTTGTTTCAGCCACCACATCTACATCTTCATGTATCTTCCTTGTTCGAAAGATATATAACCAGTGTTACATACTTTGTTGTTCTCTCACTACAAGAATTCACAAAAGATATGAATCTCGCATATCTGCTTGAATGTCATACTGCTTTTTATTTTGTCTTGTCTCGTGGCAGATCCCTCCGAAAGTCAAATGTTGTTTAGTCAATCTACCTCTAGGATAATTTCGCCTTACAAAAAGTATTTCATCAATCTCTACAGCCATACCAGGACCCACCAATTACAGTGTTAGTCTCTTAAAAAGTGTCAGCACAAACTTCCTTTAATAAGTTTCTCAAGTGTACGGTAGAGTGTTCTGAAATTTCAAACTCGCATTGGCAAAATAGACTCGTGGTCAGTTCACACGACCAGGCGTAAATAAATAATATGACCTGCCGGTAAGTCAGACAACATCCTGCTAACCATGTTCCTGATTTCAGAGATTTCTTCTGATAACAGCCACCACGTCTACATCTCCATGCATCCTCCTTTAAATCTAGGGATATGCCGCGAGACAAGAGAAAATAAAAAGCAATATGACATTCAAACAGATATACTAGATTTATATCTTTGTGAATTCTTGTGTCGAAGAAAGTAAAGGAAGTATTTTCTTTTAAATTAGTGAAATGAATCACTAATTAGGGCTGAGCCTATTCTAAAATAAATAAGAAATTTATTTATCAATAGTAGGTACAAGTTATAAATGATAAGTAAAAGAAAAACTTTATTTTTGTTAAACTACTATTGAAGGGAGGCCATGCCTAATAGCGTGAAGCTAAGCCCATGGACATGACCACCCTTGGACGCTCACAGGAAACGATACAAGACACACCGGACAACACAAACATATAGATATATATCATGAGACAAATTAGCCGTGTGAGAATCTAAATGAAAATCTGTTGTTTATAAGAGGCAATAAAATGCTTTTTCAAAAGTTTTTTAGGGACAAAATAATTTACCGAAACAAGCTTCACCTTTTCCTCCTTTTCTTCATCAAACAATACCGACTGAACAGTGTTCCAAGAATTAAGTGCATTAAAACGAATCGAATTATGCCCAAAACTAACCGTGTTGATGATAGGGAAATTAAACAAACCAGTTTGGTCAGCACGAGTGACCTGAGCATAGATGAAGTCAACTGCAAAAGCATTCTGAACAGAAACAGGCATTTTATCGTGGAACAGTTTATGTATGAACAAAATATTTTCACAATGGACCATATAAAAAAAGTCTAGTAGTGACTACCTCAAGCGGAGTTTAACAGGTTTGAATTCAGAGTTTTCCTTCTCCTAGACTGGTTGCCTAACCAAGGTTAAAGAGCCCAGAGTGCTCCACACATGGGTTAAATAGAAAAATGTGTTTATAAAAAAAAATGAAATACCCATTAAGAATGAATTTATTTCAAAACTTTATCGGCATTAAATAGCCCACTGAGGTTGATATGCCGTAAAACAAACCAAAGAAAAACCTACTATGAACGCCAAGTAAACCCATCGTAGAAGAATGTCTTTCGAATGCACGCTCGATAGTAGGCTGAAGAGGCAGTTTATGTGACATAAGCTACCTGCTAAGCCTGTGTGCTAGATATATACGCACCTGCTACGAATGCTAAGTAAACTCATTCGTAGAAGAATGTGTTCAGAATCCTAAGCAACAAATATCAGTGACAACAATATTTCTTTTTACCAGACCAGGATATGAGTATAATGTGAAATACAAATAGCCTCGTTAAGGATCTGAACTAAGGTTACCGAGTTCATTTCCTTCAACGATAATCACCAGAAAACACGCCTCACATAGATTTATATCTATATAAATGGGACTTTGTTATTTTGCCTTTTGTTAGTCTGTTCATACCATTCACTAAGATGAGGGTTTAGTATATGTGCGTCCATGAAGTCTTTGTTCTCTCACAACTTATCATCTATCTGTGTGATAAACGGGGTGATTTTTCTCTTTCTTTCTTTTCTTGTTTCACCCTTTCTTTCTTTCTTTCCTTTTTGTTTCTCCTCTTTCTTTCTTCTTTCTTCTTCTTTCTTTCTTTCTTTCTTTCTTTCTTTCTTTCTTTCTTGTTTCCTCTCTTTCTTTTTCTTTCTTTCTTTCTTTTTTCTTTCTTTTCTTGTTTTCCCCCTTTCTTTCTTTCTTTCCTTTTTTTCTCCTCTTTCTTTTTCTTTTTTCTTTCTTTGTTTCTTTCTTTTCTTGTTTCCTTCTTTCTTTCTTTCTTTCTTTCTTTCTCCTCTTTCTTTTTCTTCTTTCTTTCTTTCTTTTTTTCTTTTCTTGTTTGCCCTCTTTCTTTTTCTTTCTTTTTTTTCTTTCTTTTTCTTTCTTTTCTTGTTTCCCCCTTTCTTTCTTTCATTTTTCTCCTCTTCTTTTCTTTTTTCTTTCTTTCATTCTTTTCTTGTTTACTCTCTTTCTTTTTCTTTCTTTCTTTCTTTCTTTCTTTCTTTCTTTCTTTTCTTTCTTTTTGTTTCCCCCTTTCTTTCTTTCTTTCTTTCTTTCTTTGCCTGTTTGTAATTCCCTTCTTCTTTTCTTGACATATAGAGTACATCTATGTCGGCTGTAATGCCTTGTTCATGATTATCAATTTCCTTGTCTTTTGGTCCATCTGTCTGTGTTCCTCCTTTGTCCCGCTTTTAAGAAAAAAAAAAAAGATTAAAAAAAGCAATATAATTTGTAGATCTCCTACATATTTTGCAAAAGGTACGAATCCAAGTATTCTCCATCCAGCTATGGGTAAATAGAAGGATAGAATTGGATCTTTAACCTTAGTATGGCAACCGGTCTAGGAGAAGGAAAACTTTAAATTCAAACCAAAGAGACTCTCTTCTCCTTACTTTGAGAACTCCCCTTCCTCGTAGTTTTTTTTTTTAAATTTATCTTTTCAAACATTTTTATTCCTCGTTCTAAAGAAGGTCTTTTTAGTTATTTTAAAATTTTATCTAATTTTTTTTATTGACATTTTGGGAAATAAGATATCCTCAACTATGTTTTAACATCGTCAAAGATGGTATTTATTTATTTCGAACGAAGGAGGGCAGTTGCTATCGCGTGACCCAGATTTGGTTGGCTACACGAAGCAAGACTAAAACAACCCACGTTTTTTTTTATCTGCTTTTAATAAATAAGCTAGAAATTTTTTTGGATTTATGGGTAAATAAGAAAATAAAAAGTAAAGAAAATAATAATAATAATAATAAAAAAGGATCTTGAAAGTAGATAAAACATGTGAAGGATTTTTTATTCCAGCAACACCGCCCTGTCAGCGGGGCTTAGAATACGCTGACTGTTACCCCTGCAGAGCGGTAAGCCCCACCTTTTCAAAAAAAAAAAAAAAAAAAAAAAAGACATTGGCTAGGACACTAAACTAAGAATAATACTTCAGACCTGGATGTAGAGTAAGGTAGGTCGATTTTTCACTTTTTAAAAATATCAAATTGTCCATCCTCGTTTTCGCAAAATTTAGCCATTAGAAAACGAAGATTTTCAGTGCATTTTAGTAGACGATCTTTGATGCTATTTCCTCAAACAATGGTGCAAGTAAAAGATCTAATTTTTGGTATCAGTATTCAGTATACTAACACACAACTTTCGTATAGATGGACAATTTGATATTTTAAAAAAGTGAAAAATCGACCTACCCTATTCCACATTCCCCAGATCTCCACCAGTGGAGCCTCACCACCAGATGTAGTTTAGTGACTTACCAGTGGTGGGATTCAAAAAAGTGAAAAATCGACCTACCCTATTCCACATTCCCCAGATCTCCACCACTGGAGCCTCATCATCAGATGTAGTTTAGTGACTTACCAGTGGTGGGATCAAAAAAGTGAAAAATCGACCTATCCTAATGTGGAGTAACCCTTTCAGTGCCAGGTCCATTCTGATCAGTAGTCCCTCTTAGGATCCCATCTATGGGTCAAATAGATCTGTTTTAAAATTCTTTGTATTCGATAGGAATACTTGACGCCATATGACTTTAAATAATTTGTATTAAGAATACTTACTTGAATCTATGAAAATTTATTAAGTATCCTTGTTATTAGTTACATGAAACTATATAATTATTAGTATAAAATAAGAATATTTGAAACTATATAACTGTGCAAATTATTCGTTAATTAGGCCTGATGGGACGTCAGAAAAATGGAACAGACACTCTAAACAGAAAAATCAGTGTTCTTAGTTAAAATATTAAATACAAAAATTCCAAGCTTTTACTATTTAAATTTGATTTTTTAACCATCTTCCCGAATATAAATCAAATCTTCATTATTTTTGCTCAAAAAGCAATACCTGGTCATAGTATATATATATATATATATATATATATATATATATATATATATATATATATATATATATAAAGACGGTGAGGAAATTAATCCGACAATATGAGAATAAAATATTTTAAAAATATAACAAACACAGGATGTTATGATCAGGGGAAACAATTTTATGTGTCAATACTTAAGCATTTCGGTATATTGTACCATCTTCAGGACACTGTTAAGTAATGTTTATGTGAGGGACAAAATGAAAGATGTTAAGTGTATAGTGATATACACTATACACTTAACATCTTTCCTTTTGTCCCTCACATAAATATTACTTAACAGTGTCCTGAAGATAGTACAACATACCGAAATGCTTAAGTATTAGCACATAAAATTGTTTCCCCTGATCATAACATCCTGTGTTTGTTATATTTAAAAAATATTTTCTTCTCATATATATATATATATATATATAAATTTTGATCATCTGTTTACAGATTTGATCTCTCTCGTGATCGTAAAGTATATACACAGATGTATGTATTTAAAACAGTTAAAACACCGCTCCTTAACCGGTAGCTGGCAATGGCCGAAAGGTAAACGGATCGGACAGGCGTAAAGTCAGTCGGGGTTTGCTTCTGGTCGGAGTCAGTTGTGTCTAGCCACACTGAAGAGGCGTGAAACGCCGAAACACGGTGTCTCTGGATGACATATATATATATAACTCTGCTGATGAGGCATAATAGACCGAAATGTACATACAGAGAATGACTTTTTCTCGATTTGTTTACGCTTTACATTTGAACAGATATATTCGCCTAATTCATTAATTATCAACTAATTAATTTTCAAATTAGGTATGACTTCAATTAAGCACATATTCTCCCAAAAATTGTCCGCATAGCCATATTAAACAAACTGTTTGCGTACTTTCATATATATATATATATATATATATATATATATATATATATATATCATATTCATAGCTAATATTGAACAATATTTCGATTTATAAAAATCATCTTCAGAGCTTGTTTTTACTCCGGACTATATATATATATATATATATATATATATATATATATATATATATTTCGTAGTTTCCTCTGGACATACATACACACAACTGCCCCTTATATATGTATAGATTTCCTCTGGACATACATACACACAACTGCCCTTTATATATGTATAGATTACATTATAATTTTAAAATTTAGATCGTTGCATGTTCCTGATGTTGCGAATTTTGAAGACGGTTTATACATATACGATGTTTCTGATATAAGGCGAATGTAAATGATAGTTATCTACAAAAAATGTCCTATCTCACAGGTCTCTCACGTTTATTGCATGTCGCTCATAAAGTCGAGCAATAAACGTGGGAAACCTTACCCCTAATGTTTTAAGAGGAACGTGATGTGTAGCCCTTGAGAGGGTGGCTTTAGGGGCTTAACTAAAAAATATGGAGAATATATTTACACGAATAGAGAATCTATACTATTAATCAAGAGGTGGGAGTTTCTTATTTGTTTATCCCCCCCTCCCCCCGCATTTAAAGTGTCAGGTATCAGGTAGGCTTGGGGTGCTTACGGTAGAGTGCCTTAGAGGCGCCAGAGTCGGGGGTTCATTCACGGGTCGGGTAGTATAGGTCAACGGAAGAACAGTGAGGAAACCTACAATCAAAATGAATGTTATCATATATTAAAAATTATTTTAAAAAATATGGAATAGATCACTAAGTAGGCCTGAGCCTATTTTAGTAGTGACCACTTCAAGCGGAGATTTAAGAGGTTTGAATTCAGAGTTTTCCTTCACCTGGACTGGTTGCCTAACCAAGGTTAAGGGGTCCAGTCTTCCCTACTATTTACCCATAGTAGGAGGGAGAATAACTGGATTCATACATTTCCCAAGGGTATCAGCACGATATGAAATGCAAACAGCCCCAAAGCTAAAGGCTAAACCCTGGTCTTTGAGGATGTTAAAGAGCCCAGTCAGCACTACTATTTACCCATAGCTGGAGGGAGAATAGTTGGATTCATACATTTCCCAAGGGTATCAGCACGATATGAAATGCAAACAGCCCCAAAGCTAAAGGCTAAACCCTGGTCTTTGAGGATGTTAAAGAGCACAGTCAGCACTACTATTTACCCATAGCTGGAAGGAGAATAGTTGGATTCATACCTTTCCCAAGGGTGTTGTTGTTGTTGTTGGCATCTTTCTGTCTACTAAAGACGCTGGCGTAGTGTCCAATTTTTTTTTCTGCAACTGCGCGAGTGGCTGAACAGACCAATTTTTGAATGGCAATCAAAGAGTTTTTCTTCTCCTAGACTCCAATAGTTCTCTCAACTCGTCTGTACGGTGCGAAAGCTTGGGCGGTATACAAAGCGGATGCCCACAGACTACATTTCTACATGATGCGTCACTTGCGCAGTATATTAAATGTCAAATGGTGGCAGCATGTTTCGAACAGGACCATCCTGGAGAGAACTGGACTCCCTTGGCATGTCATTCCATTTTGGCCCTTACTTGGGCTAGACGGGCGGTCGGGGAGGCCTCCTCCGATCAATCGGCTAGTCACGTCAAGCCCTAGCACCTATATGAGTACCCCAACCTTATTGCCCTTATGGCAGGCCCCAGCCCTTTTTTTATCATATGGGTGCTAGAAGACTGTGGCTGAGAGTCTCGGTCCCCTGGGAATGACGTTAAACTCTATCCGATGGGGAGGTTCGAGTTCTGGGGGTCTGGGGAATGTGGAGCACCCCTTCATCACTATTGCTCCCATGTCCACTCTGACCCGGAGTGGTAATACCTGTTAGGGTCCCATCTATGGGTTAAATAGAAAAACATGAGCTTATAAAAAATTGAGTATCCATTAAGAATGAATTTATTTCAAAACTTAGTCGGCATTAAATGACCCACTGAGGTTGATATGCCGTAAAACAAAAAAAGCAAAAAAAACTTGTCTGTGCTGAGATGGACTGCCCACTTGAACAAACTTGGTGATGACAGACAGTCAAAGCAGATTTTGTACTTTTGACTGAGTGCGGGATCACGTGGAATCGGTAGATCAAAGCTCAGGTACAAAGACAACATCAAGAGACACCTGGAGGACTTGAACAACCCCATTATCGAGTTAAATGGATTAACATGGTGTCATCATATGATACGATGGACAACTAGTAGTAGTAGTAGTAGTAGTGGTGTAGTAGTTGGTTGGTTGGTTGGTTGGTGGTTGCATTTTACGGCATGTCAACCCATTGGCAGTTGTTATCAGTTAAATAAATATTATCTCTATTATTTTGCTCAAAAACCAATCCCATATCATGTTTCGAAGTTTCTGCTTACCCAGCATCCCTAGGTAGAAGGTTTTTTTTTTTAGACTGAATAGTTTGTTTATGTTCAAAAATCCCCACAATTGCTGATAGTAAAAACATGCTGCTATCTTATTTTTTAATCATCTTCCATTTAAAATGCTATAACCAACTATAATGAATATTAAAAATATAAATACTTTCTTCAAATAAGAAATTTTCTCCTGACGATGTTGTTGAAACTAGTTGACAATAAATAACATATATAAAAAATATTCCTGTTTGTCTTATTACTTTTTGTTCATACTATATATATATATATATATATTATATATATATATATAGATAGATAAATAGATAGATAGATAGATAGATTGTTTTCATTTTGAAACGCACACACGCAACTCATACACCCAAAACCTATAGTATCATGTTCCACTAGAAATAATAACACGATAACGACAGGAGCACCCCATTCATCACCATTGCTCCCTGGTCCACTCTGACCCGGAGTGGTAGTACATGTTAGGGTCCCATCTATAGGTTAAATAGAAAAATGTATTTATAAAAAAATTGTATTATCCATTAAGAATTGATTTATTTCAAAACTTTATCGGCATTAAATGACCCACTGAGGTTGATATGCCGTAAAACAAAACAAACAAACAAACAAACGATAACGACAAGGTCTTTAAATTTTATAGTAGAGATTATGTGACTGTCTTTCTGTAACCGAAACTATTTCACAACCGACGACACAATTCCCTTTATTATTTACGTTATATTCCCAATGACTATTAAACAGTCATTATTTAATCTTAATTAGCCTTTTATTTATTAACAATGTTTATAATCAAAGTCTAGCTGAGTTAGGTTTTTCTGAAACAGTCCATATTATTTATGCGTTTAATATTCAACAATGTGTGCTTATATATCACTAAGTTGGGAACCCCACGTGGTGTAATGGTTAGCAAGCTAGATTCGCTAGACCATTGTTAGTGAGTTCAATTCTCACTGGGTGCCTCATACTTCTGGACTTAAGTTAAGCTTAGTAAATAACTATATACCACTAAGCTGGTTGGTTGTTTTGTTTTACGGTATATCAACCCTTATCGGGTCATTTAACGCCGATTCAAGAAAATTTGATAAAAGTCCTTAAGATCTGAAAATTGTTACTTTATTTGTTTTTTTACGGCATATCAGACCAAGGTCTCATCAGCAAGGTTATAGACACAATATGAGACCTAATAGGTCGAAATGTACATTCAGGGATTGACATTTTCTCGATTTGTTTTGCCCTACATTTGAACATATATGCCCGCCTAAATTCATTAATTATTAACGAATTAATTTTCAAAATTAGGTATGACTTCAATTAAGCACATATCCCCAAAATTTGTCGGCTAAAAGCCATATCAAATAAACACATTGTTTATTTACACACTCTCATACATATATATGCATATATATATATATATATACATATATATATATATATATATATACGTATATAATATATATATATATATATATATATATATATATACTGGATGTGGTAATTGCATTTAACTTAGTGCTAATACCTTTGGGAAAGGTATGAATTCTACTCTCACTCCAGCTATGAATAAATAGTGGGGCAGACTGGGCTCTTTAACCTTGCTTAGGCAACTGGTCTAGTAGAAGCAAAACTCTGAATTCAAACCTGTTGAACTCCGCTTAAGAAATTGACCTTGTGTCACTTCCTACTCGTGTGGAGGGGTTGGTAAATATATGTATATATATACATATATATATACATATATATACATATATGCATATACATATATATATATATATATACATATATATATACTCTCACACACACACACATATATATATATATATATATATATATATATATATATATATATATATATATACCAATGTGGAAAAATGACTGAAAAAGAAAAATGAAAACCAAGTTGTTGAAAATAACAATTTATTCGTCTCATGTTTTGCTGATCAGCGTCATCAGATACTCCGAATTTTTTATTAGCGCCATCGCCATGGAAACCGACCTGGATGGAGTCTTGGAGCTTTTGAAATCCATATGAAAAAATCTGTCTTATATTATTTCTATGAAGCATTTATTAAAAAAAAAAAGCATTATTATTGAAGTGTGTGTAATATTGTTTGCAATTCCTTATTAAATTAAGGTTCTTCAGTTCTGGAAATGCAAAATTATGTTTTGAGTAGGATAATTTTTAAGGGTTAAAATGAAAATGAAATTCAACTGGGATACCGATCTCCCAGTGGAAGTCGCTGGTATAGAGAGAGGTTTTAAAATGCCTGGAACCAACACCTTAATTTTATCCCAACCTCCTCCTCCTCCATAAAAAGATTTTTGAAAAATAAATATAAAACTGATGGAAATTCATGAAATAAGCTTTTTATTCAAATTACAAATGAATTGCCATATTGGTTACACGGAAATTCCAGAAATAAACGTAATTATTGGGTATCTTATATTTCTCCAATTGATTGGATCCTCTCTGTAAACTCGATGCCCGAGGCCAGTGTCCCTCCCCTCATCTGCATACCTCTGATGGGAGCAAAAGGGTTGTTGATAAATAATAGTGGGTTGAATGAATATCGTTTCCTAGCACGGAATAAGATATAAGAACAATTTCACGACGAAGTGATAAACAAGGATATTTTATTGCCTGAACAAACTTAATAGAAGAATTAATACAGAACTAACAGAAGATACAATTAATAACTTTTACAGATTTGTATAAGCTCTTCATTGTATCTTCTATCATTTCTGTATTGGAGGCGCGTAGTGTAATGGTTAAAGTCGTAGGAAATGGACTCGTCAACCCGAGTTCAAATCCTAGACGAACCTGTTTATATTTCACATAGCGCTAATATCGATGGGAAAGGTATGCATCCAACTACTCTCTCTCTCTCTCTCTCTCTCTCTCTCTCTCTCTCTCTCTCTCTCTCTCTCTCTCTATCTATCTTAAGCTATGGGTAAATAGTAGGTCAGACCGGGCTCTTTAACTTTGATAAGGCAACCAGTCCAAGAGAAGGAAAACTCTGAATTCTAACCTGTTAAACTCTGTTAATAAATTGACCGTGCGGAGGTGTTGATAGATATATATACAGAGTTGGGGCACCTCACGTTAGATTCGCAGACCAATGTTAATGAGTTCGATGCTTATTGGCCGCCCCATTCTTCTGGCCTTGTGCCACATCAAAGCTAAGCTTAGTAAATAACTATATATATACAGAGTTGTATAAGATAAGTAAAATAGTCAAAAGTACTTTGAGAGCTCCTCCCTCTGCTCGCCTCCTCTTTCTCTCCTCTAGTCTCGTTCAGATTCAGATTTGTAACGGAAAGTAACCATGATTTTTTTCGATAAAAATGTTAAAGATGAAATTAATGATCGATAAAACAAGCAAACAGTAGAAAGTAACAAACACGTTTGTGTTGAAACAGAAATTGTCTTTTATATATAGAATCGGCTAGAAGCAGCTAGAAGCGGCTACCCGGCATGGCCTGGGTAGAGAGGGATTTTTTAAAAGTTAGTCTCGCAGGTACATGGGGCATCGTGCGGGGATCCAACTCACGAGTAATAATTTATAACTGAATCGTGAGTTGGACCCTCGCAGGAAACCCCATTAAAATCCCCACGCAATAAAACGATCTTGTGCTGATCAAGCCACTCTAAAAGAAAAATTAATGTCTGCTATTTACAATATTAAATGAAAAAAAACAAAAACAAACTATGTTGTTATCATTTAAATCTTATTTTTTAAATTATCTTCACGAATATAAATAAAATCTTAATTATTTTTACTTAAAAAGCAAGCCTTAGTGATATTTAATGTGTATATATTCACTTTGTCGTTAATTGTTTTATTTTCGAAGTTTCCTCCGGACATACATACACACAACTGCCCTTCATATATGTATAGATTATGTTATAGGTGATATACCCTATTGACCAATGGAATGCACCGACGATTACTATAAGTAACAGGGATAATTGTGGCTTGGCAGTAAGCCAATACGAGTAAGCAAATAACTCTATTGTCGGACGTAATTTCCACTTATCTCTATTGTATTTATCTACTTTCTGTTAATACATTTTACTACATTTGTTACCCGTCGTTTTGTTCTTATTTGACCCCTTAAAACCTCACAACAGATTATTCATTTTGTTAATAAGCAACAACTTACAAATTATATGTCGTACGATTATCAATTTGTGAACGTGAGTGTTTTAATATAATTCAAAAATTTACTTGTTTATCAGTCCGGAAGTTCTTAGAGAATAAGGCTTAGTTACCGTCGTAAAGTTCTTGGGTGGATAACTTTTAGCTGTACTGTCAACAATAACCTGGCTGCTATTGGGTTGTCTTGGTATCTTATATTAACTAACCTTTTCTCTCCTTCTTCTTATCCTATTAAACAATTAGTTCCATTTTATCTATTCTAAGTTGTTGATTAATGTCCCTTGGGGGTCAGGTGGCATGCCTGTTAATTGTGGGGTCTTTGGATCGGCATTTGGCGTCGGTTAGTCGGACATATGTCTAATTTTAGAATTCATAACATTTTACAGATAGGAAATATATAGAAAACGATTTTTTTTTGCTTTTTGGTAAAAACTATATTACTTAGCAACCATTTCAGTGAAAGTCAGAGGATCCATTCTTTTACCGCCTGTCGGTGGGGCGTTAGAATGCACCAACTGAACCTCTGCTGAGGAGTAAGACTCCCCCAATGGGGCCACCTGTTGGCCGTGGGTGGCGACCTGTGATGCTTAAGGATAGAGCCCAGGTGGATGTGCAGTTCATGACATGCAATACTCCTTTGGCCCTATCTTGGGCTTGACGGGCGGTCGGAGAGGCCCCCTCCGATCAATCGGCTGGTCACGTCAAGCCCTAGCACCTATATGATTTTCCCAACCCTGTTGCCCTTATGGCAAGCCCCAACCCCTTTTTATCATATGGGTGCTAGAAGGTGGTGCTGCGGGTCTACACGTCCTGGGAATGACGTTAAACTCTATCTGACGGTGAGGTTTCAGTTCTGGAGGTTTGGGGAATGTGGAGCACCCCTTCATCACCATTGCTCCCTGGTCCACTTTGACCCGGAGTGGTAGTACCTGTTAGGGTCCCATCTATGGGTTAAATAGAAAAATGTATATATAAAAAAATTGTATTATCCATTAATAATTGATTTTTTTCAAAACTTTATCGGCATTAAATGACCCACTGAGGTTGATATGCCGTAAAACAAAACAAAACAAAAACTATATTACTTAGTAACTATCACAGTTAAAGTCAGAGGATCAATTCTTTTAGGCAAACTAAAAATTGGTCGGAAAATTAAAACGGAAAGTTTTTAGTGGTCCCCCATGACAGTTTAACTACAGTCTATGAATGAACTTTTTGCGAATTGGGTTAAGGTTTTGGGGTTTGGGGATTAAGGTTTTTTAAAATTACATATTGCTTAAAAAACAACAACAAAAAAAACCCAAATTACAATACATTTAATTCACCATTGAAATTAATTATTGAACCCAACGGTAGACACATTAATCTCAGTTGTTTGTGTTAGTATTTTGCAATGTATAATTTCAATTAAACTTGGTAAAAAAAAATATATTTTTCAATTAAAAGTAATTGTTTTTTTGTTATCAGTCCTTACTTTAAATTGTTAATACGCTGAGTTTATCGAACGTTTTTAAAAATATATATATATATATATATATATATATATATATATATATATATATATATATATATATATATATATATATATATATATATATTATATATATATATATATATATTATATATATATATATATATATATATATATATATATATATATATATATATATATATATATATATATAT
>CM042170.1:8521216-8523716 GCA_023376005.1 Doryteuthis pealeii
CGTCTGAGATTACTTAGTAGGGTTGTGATTTCTAGCCGAATGCTCTACCGACTGAGCTAACCCGGCCCATTCGTCGTGGTGCAATGGTTGGTTAACTAGTCTCACAGATCCATTACTATTGAATAGCGACTTCGATGATCACTGGATGCCCCATACTGGCGACCATATGTCACTCTCTACCCGTGGCGAAGGGGTTGGGTAAATACCTATCTATTCGGGGGATTGGTTAGTTACTGCTGGGAAGCATGGTGGGTAGTGATCACTCCCAGCTGGGTCAAAGGGTGGAGTCTGATTTTGAAAGACCCGAAACCCCTGGGGACATTATTGATGGTGCCTCCCAGTGCGTCTATATGATTTGCATATACATCGACTTATCATAGCATATATATATTAATATATATATATATATATATATATATATATATATATAAGAGAGTTTTATAATTTGCTTGAAGCATTGTGTATATATTGGTTTGGAGGTTGATTTTGAAGACTATCACAATGCAGGTGTAAAAAAAATATAATAAGGTAACAATGGTGTTGTTTGTTAACCTGTAATTTATTCTTGATATTTCGAGATAAAATCTCCTTTTCAGAAGAACACTGGAACTGAAGTAGTTGTTTTGTTAAGGCATTTTTAGTTAAAAAAAAAAAAAAAAAACAAAAAAAAAAACTAGAAATGCCATAACAAAACGACAACTACTTCAGTTCCAGTGTTCTTGAAACCAATAATATATATATATATATATATATATATATATATATATATAAATATTCATATATAAAGAAATAGACATGTCGTAGGAAATAGACTCGGCGAACCGAGTTCAAATCTTGGACAAGTCTGTTTCCATTCAACATAGCGCTAATATCCTTGGGAAAGATATGAATCCAATTATTCCTCCTTCAGCTATGGGTAATAGTAGGCAGACTGGGCTCTTTAATATTGGAATGGCAACCGGCATTGGAAAAGGAAAAGTTTGAATTCAAACCTGTTAAACTCCACTTAAAAATTGACCTTGTGTCACATCCTGCTCGTGTGGAGAGATTAGTTATACAAAATTTAGAAGACGTTTCTTGAAAAAAAAAAAGAAGGTCTGGTCTTCTTGCTGAGATAAGGTGATCCGTTTTTATTTTAAAATCCCAGAGAATTTTATGCGTTTCGTTCTCAAGAACAGATTCTGGTTTATGCATATACCATTTTGCATAATTCCCAGTGGATCACCTTCCCAACCCAGTCGTGTCTAGTTTTGTATTCTCATTGCGCTAGTTTGCTACATTCGCAGAGTACATGGTTTACAGTCTCATCTCTGTCACCGCAAAGTCTACATTTAGTATTTTGTTGGGTCTTATCAATTTTCGCTTTGATATAGTTTGTCCTTATGGCATTATTTTGTGCAGCAATTATAAGTGATCAGTTTCTCTTTTGAGGTTTGCAAAACAAACAATATAAATGAATATTTGCTGTGTAATAATAGCGAGTGCCTGTGTATGTATAAAAGTACGTGCGTGTGTATGTGTGTGTGTGTGTGTGTGAGAGAGAGAGAGAGAGAGAGAGAGAGAAGAGAGAGAGAGAGGAGAGAGAGAGAGAGACATGAGAGAGAGAGAGAGTGGGTGGGCGAGAGATAGAGAGAGAGAGAGAGAGAGAGAGAGAGAGAGAGAGAGAGAGAGACGTGAGTATGAAACAAAAACTGTATAATCTGGTTTTTATGCCGTAGTTAGTTATTAGGACTTTTTCTCATGAAAGGTAGACTATTTGCTGTAGTGAGCACGATTCTCACTAAGTGGCTCGCTATATTTCAGAATAAGCTAAAGGAACCACATCACGTTTAGCCACGTCTTAAAAGTAATTTGAGTAAACCTGCTCTTAAGTTTTATTGTTGATTTATTAACATAATCCGAATTTTCAGTGCGTGGTACGTCTGCGTAGTACGTCTGTATAAAAAACACACACACGCACACACACAATTACACACACACACACACACACACACACACACATGATTACATACATATGCTCATTCTTTCACGTACTCTTTCCACACATTGTTTAAACACTCTCACAGTCACACTCTCTCTCTCTCGTAAAATTACCTTTCACACACACGCATACACACAGGCACTATATGGCTCAGTGGTCTAATGTGTAAGCGTGTGGTCTAATAGTTTGTGTCGTAGGAAATGGACTCGTCGAACCGAGTTCAATTCCTATTTGCATTTCAAATGGCGCTAATACCCTTCGAAAAGGTATGAAACCTACTCTCCCTCCAGCTATGGATAAATAGTAGGGCAGACTGGGCTCTTTAACCGTGGTTAAGCAACCGGTCTAGGAGAAGGAAAACTCTGAATTCAAACCTGTTGAACTCCGCTTAAGAAATTGACCTTGTGTCACATCCTGCTCGTGCGGAGGGGTTTGTAAATATATATATATATATATATATATATATATATATATATATAGCTAAGTTGTTTACACGAGTACGCAGTTTCACGCAACGTA
>CM042170.1:8531216-8533716 GCA_023376005.1 Doryteuthis pealeii
CTATCTATCTATTCATAGCTACCTATCTATCTATGTCTATCATTTCCTATCTATCTATCTATCTATCTATCTATCTCAGTCTATTCATAGCTACCTATCTATGTCTACTCATATCTATCTATCTATCTATCTATCTATCTATCTATCTATCTATCTATCTATGTCTATTCATAGCCACCTATCTATCTGTCTATTATTTCCTATCTATCTATCTATCTATCTATCTATCTATCTATCTATCTACGTCTATTCATAGCTACCTATCTATCTATGTCTATTATTTCCTATCTATCTATCTATCTATCTATCTATCTATCTATCAGAGTCTATTCAATTTTAACTATTTCAATCTAACACACACACACACACACACACACATATATATATATATATATATATATATATATATATATATATATATATATATATATATCTGTATAATCAAATCAACCAATCAATCTATCTATCTATCTATCTATCTCAGTCTAAATCATATCTACCTATTTATCTAGTCTGGCACAAGGACATTAGTATGTGCGTTCAGCAAGTGAAACTAGATTAAATAATCAAATAACAGGCATTCCCGAAAGTATTTTATTGTAACTAAAAAGAACTAAACGTAACGTGAGTATAAAAAGTACAGAAAGAAGGCGCGCAGAAGTTGGGTCGTCGTCGTCGTCGTCGTCGTCGTCGTCGTCGTCGCCGCCGCTTATTGTTCAGTAAGAAATGCGTGTGTGCAATGTGAGGTATATGACAACATGGACAAAAAAGAAGGTTGGGCGCCTCGAGTGGTAGAATGTTGGGTCAGCTAGAATAGTAGACCATTGTTAGTGAGTTCGAGTCTCACTGGGTGTCTCATACTTCAGGTCTTGTGCCAAACTTATTAAGGAAAAAAGAAGGTAGACATTAGAGATCTATCTATCTATCTATCTATATATATATATATATCTTCGTGTCAATCTGTCTCAGTCTATTCATATATATATATCTATCTCAGTCTGTTCATATCTACCTATCTATATCAGTCTGTTTCTATCTATCAATCTCTCTCTCTCTCTCTCTCTCTGTCTCTCTCTCTCTCTCTCTCTATCTATCTATCTATCTATCTCAGTCTGTTCATATCTATCTATATATATCAGTCTGTTTCTATCTATCAATCTCTCTCTGTCTGTCTGTCTGTCTGTCTGTCTGTCTGTCTCTATCTATCTATCTATCTATCTATCTATCTATCTCAGTCTGTTCAGATCTATCTATCTATCTATCTATCTATATCTCTCTCTATCTCTCTCTCTATATATCTATCTATCACAGTCTGTTCATATCTATCTATATATCTATCTATGTCAGTCTATTCATCTCTCTCCCCCCCCTCTCTCTCTCTCTCTCTCTCTCTCTCTCTATATATATATATATATATATATAATGTTAAATTTTATCTTAATATCTACAATTGGTACACATACACATATCATCACATACATACATGCACACAGACACCCCCCATATATATATATATATATATATTCCATAGAATTCATCAATACATACTTACACATTCCACCATGAACATATCGTATTACTTTCTTAAAAAACATGATGTTGATGATGATGATGATGATGATGATGATCATCATCATCCTCATCCTCCTCATCATCATCATAATCATCATCATCGTTTTAATATATTTCACAACAATCTAAATTGAAAAGCATATTGACTCATATCGTTTTAATAAAAACGGCACAACAATAATGTAGGCTAAAACAATAGCGAAAATGAAGTCCATACATTTACCCAACCCCTCCGCTATGGGCAGGATGTGACACAAGGTCAATTTCTAAAAGTACAACCGGTTTGAATTCAGAGTTTTCCTTCTCTTTGATTCGTTGCCATAACAACGTTAAAGAACCGTGTGTCTATTCAGGTGTGTGGGTGTGGGGGGAGAACGGTTGGATTCAGGCCCTTCACAATGCTATTACTATCAACCCTATATGAAATGCAAACAGCCTCGTCCTGGATTTGAACTCGGGTCGCCAGTCCGTTTCTTGCGACGTGATGACCGTGACAAAAAGAGCGCCTCCAACAAAGAATAGTGGCAATATGAAGTAAAAACATCGAACGAAATAATTGTAGAAATAAATTGAGTGTTGCAGATCAAAGAGTTGAGATGAAAAAATAAATAAATGAATAAATAAATAAATAAATAATAAAAAAAACAAGACAAAAACAATAAACAATAAGAAATTGCTAAAACTTGAATATGTTCTTATAAATAACACTACACACACACACACACACACACACTCACACGCACACGCACACGCACACACACACATACATGATCTCTGTCTTTCTTATATACATACACTATCGGAAACAAACTCATAGTTCTCTCTCACACACGCATTTTCTCAAATGCAGAGGCCCATATCAAATACATATATATTCTCTGTCAAACCTGCACACACACACATTGTCTGAAACGCGCACACAACTCTC
>CM042170.1:8543716-8566216 GCA_023376005.1 Doryteuthis pealeii
TTTTTCTCTCTATCTTCTCTTTCTCTTAAAAGCCCTTCCCTAAATACGACCTTGTCGCGAATGCCCTTCCCATATCGCACTCATTCTTTTCATACTCTGTTCTTTTCCTATAACCTAGAACTGGTTAGAACTGCTTCTAGTTTCATTTCTCTACCCGCCAATATCGACTCAAAATGAAAAGCAGGCTGAATAATATATATCTTCCTTGGGCGCCTCACGTAGTTGAATAGTTAGTTAGCTTGGCTCGAGGATCATTGCCAGTGAGTTCGTTTCTCACCGTGAGTTCTGGCCTTCTGTCAATCTGCATGTATTCAATGCAAGCTTAAAATGAAATACAGATGAAAATATATCTTCTTTTTTTGTGTGTGTCTAGTATGGAGTTATGGTTTACGAGCTAGGTAAGCCGAACATTACCAGTGAGTTCGATTCTCACGGGGTGTTCAGTACTCCCGGCCTTGTGTCAATTTAAAATACGTATAGCAAATTAAAAAATGGTTATAGTCAACATCAACTCAAAATAAAAAGCAGGCTGAATAATATTTATCTTCCTTGGGTGCCTCACGTAGTCGAATGCTTAGATTGGCTAGAGTGATTGCCAGTGAGTTCGTTTCTCACTGGGAGTACTGACCTTGTGCCAATCTATAAGATAAGCTTACTAAATGACAACTGCGTATATTCAATGCAAGCTTAAAATGAAATACAGATAAAAATATATGTTCTTTTTGTGTGCCTCGTGTGGTATTATGATTTACGAGCTAGGTAAGCCGACCATTACCAATAACTTGCGAACCTTTACCAGTGAGTTCGATTCTCACGGGGTGTTCAGTACTCCTGGCCTTGTGTCAATTTAAAATAAGTATAGCAAATTAAAAAAAAATGTTTATAGTCAATATCAACTCAAAATTAAAAGCAGGCTGAATAATATTTATTTTGCTTGGGCGCCTCACGTAGTCGAATGGTTAGTTTATAGTGAGCTCGGCTAGTGAATCATTATCAGTGAGTTCGCTTCTCACCGGGAGTTCTGGTCTTGTGTGGATCTAAGATAAACTTAGTAAATGATAACGGCGTATATTCAATGCACACTTAAACTGAAATATATCTTCGTTCTTGGGTGGTGTTATAGTTAAAGATGTAATAGCTTGTGGACGATTTCTAACGAATTCGACTCTCACCGGGAGTTCAGTACTTCTGGCTTTGTGTCAAACTGAAATAAGCATAGCATATAAAAAAACACGTTTATAGCCAATGTCGACTCAAAATGAAAAGCAGGTTGAATAATATCTATCTTGCTTGGGTGCCTCGCGTAGTCGAATGGTTAGTTTATAGTGAGTTCGCTTCTCACCGGGAGGTCTGGTTTTGTGTGAACCTAAGATAAGCTTAGTAAATGATAACTGCATATATTCAATGCGCACTTAAAATGAAATTCAGACGAAAATATATCTTCGTTCTTGGGTGGTGTTATGGTTAAAGATGTAATAACTTGCGAACGATTTCCAACGAGTTCGATTCTCACCGGGAGTTCAGTACTTCTGGCTTTGTGTCAATCTGAAATAAGCATAGCAAATTAAAAAAAAATGTTTATAGCCAATGTCGACTCAAAATGAAAACCAGGTTGAATGATATATTTCCAGTGCACCACGTTTGGTGTAATGGTTAACAAGCTAGGCTAGCCCACCATTACCAACGAGTTCGATTCTCACCGGGAGTTCAGTACTTCTTGGCTAGCCGATCATTATCAACGTGTTTGAACCAGGAGTTCTGGCATTTTGTCAATGTAAGATAAGCTTATTAAATGACAAATTGCGTTTCGTATACCAAATATCGGTTTCAATCAATATATATGTTGCTCTACTTAGGTATTGAGCACTCTTTATTTTTAGCTTTAGAAAATCCTGGAGGTTTATATATATATTTTTCAATATATAATTTTTCTTTTGGTTAAGTATTATTGTATCAACCGATTATTTTCGTTGGTACGACTATCTGGTCTTTTTAAAAAAATATTTTCCCCAGGTGATGTTTGGTAGTTTATTTTTACAATCAAACTATTTGCCGGTTTTTTTCTTACCGCAAGAGTTTACCAAAAGTTTGTTATATTTAAATATATATATATATATATATATATATATTATATATATATATATGTGTGTGTGTTTGTGTGGTGTGTGTGTGTGAATTTTTTTAGATGAGGCTTGGTAATTAGTATTATTTGGATTATTCGGACATTGTCCTCATCTTTATTGTTATCTACATAACAGTCCCATTGACACATTTCGTATTAAATATAGGCGTTGAGTTAATACAAGTTCTTCGTTGCGGCCTTGTTCCGTTTTGGTATAAAGCAACAAACACGGAACATAATTTTGTGTGTACAACTTCTTTATTCTCCAGATAACATATCCCGCGTGCGCACGGGGAGTTTGACGAGCAACAAATGGAATAATACGTGTATCGCATTCTGGCACTCGAAAGTAACTATTCCTATTTTCTCAGCGTCGTCTAGTCATGTGACTCTCTCCTGTCAATTGTAGTTTACGGATTCAATTAACACCTGAGATCAAGCCTTGTCATTCAAACTAAGACTCACGGTAATTTTCAACCATTTCCTGCTATTTTTTGGTCTAATATTGTTTTATGGAGAGGGAGACCTTATTTATCAATCAGTCCTTCCTATTTAAAGAGAATGAAATCTATTTCATTTTGATACTAGTTGGGGATTATTTTCCCTTACTTGCTACGGTTTTCCGTTAGGTGGCGTTGCACCGGTTATATATAAAGGCATTGCCACCCAAATCAAGTACTCTTTCTCTTAGACTCTCCAGCTGCCAGAGCTAACACACAAGTTATATCTTTGTCTTTTTGGACTGGGAGTTAGCCCCTCTCTCACAGGCAATTCCTGTACTTGTTACACGGGCCTTTCTACACTCCCTAGTTTTCACCAAGGCCCCACGCACTAGTTGCGTCTTTTGTCCATTTTTTCATTTTCTTTTAGCTTCACTCTGTGATCGCTGGAACTGCAAATTCCACCAGTTGACAAGTTCTTTCTTTTTTGTTAATCAACACTAGGTCTGTCTTCTTGCTGGGATAAGGTGATCCGTTTTTATTTCAAAGTCCCAGAGAATTTTATGCGTTTCGTTCTCAAGAACAGATTCTGGTTTATGCATATACCATTTTGTTGTATGGTCAAAATTTAATTTTTTGCATAATTCCCAGTGGATCACCTTCCCAACCTAGTCGTGTCTAGTTTTGTACTGCCGTTGTGCTAGTTTACTACATTCGCATAGTATATGGTTTACAGTCTCATCTCTATTACCGCAAAGTCTACATTTACTATTTGTTGGGTCTTATCAATTTTTACTTTAATATGTTTGCCTTATGGCATTATTCTGTGCAGCAATTATTAGTGATTTCAGTTCTCTTTTAAGGTTTCCTTTTCTTAACCACATCCAGGTTTTTTCATGTGCAACCTCTCCGATTTGTCGTTTGAATTGTCTGTGCAGCAATCATTAATGATTCAGTTTCTAGCACAAATACTAGTTTTTTAATCTCTAATATTAGTAATAGGGAGTTTATTACTTTAAAATGCAACAGAAAAATTGATACCAGACTTTATTTTGACCACTGCTATGATGTTATAATTTATTCCGTTTTAAGTCTGCTCTCCTTTTTATATATCCTTTCATTTCACCTGCTAGTTATATATACTATATCTATCCTATTCCTTCATATGCATAACATACAATTATTATCCATATCTCTCTACACAATTCAGCAAAAGAGAAATACAAAACCCTAACAACATTACCGTCTGAAACCAATTTAAAACCAGAATCATTATAAAAAGAAAGTGGATAAAAACCAAACGAGAAACAATTGAAATATTTTGCATTGTTGATATCATTAGGAAAAAAAAATAGCAGTAATGATTAAATGGGAGAAAAACAGTCTCATTACTTTTCTTGGCGGTAAAGATATTTAATATAAGTATATCATAAAAGATCCTATTTCTAGGTTCCACTTTATGGAAAAGCAAACCACATGTGCCAGTTTACCCACAATAAAAAAAATTGTTTATAATGTTACAAAGTAATTTATTCTTTCAAGGTCTGTAATTTAATGTCCTCTTTGTGTTTATATAAATTATAATATATATATAAATATATACTATTATTTATATATATCATACATAAATATTAATAATCTACTAGAATAATATATATATATAATCACAAACTACTACATAACTAAATTATATTAATATTAATATATGTGATGTGTGTAGATGGATGTGTGAAGAGAAATGGAAAGTGACATCCACGGTATGTAATATAGTGAAAAATTTGAAAAAACACAGTTCAATCTATTTAGTAGATCTTCTTCAGGGCTTTTGTTTGAATTTAAAGAAAAAATAAAATTTATCAGAATCATAAAGGAGACTGTGAGTGTCTTTTGTTTGATCAGTCTGTTTAAAAATGTTTGAATGAATAGAAATTAGCACTCTAAATTTCAAACGAATTCTAAGAGTGCTAATTTCTCATTCAAAATTTTTTAAACAGACTGATCAACAAAAGACTTTCACAGTCTCCTTTAGGATTTCTGATAAATTCTATCAATTACACACACAACATACACTCATCACACACACAACACACACACACACACATCACTATCCTTATCCAATCATAACACATCCTATGTCTATTGAATTTCTGTAAATTTTTTGCAATGTTTTCGATTTTTCCTTTGCATTTGAAATATCTTCACCTGATGATTGCTCGCTGAAACCAAATATGGTCGTGAATTTCCTTTGTCAACCAACAATAATAAGATATTGTAAAAACCTATATTATTTATTTTTATTATAATTATATTATATATATTTATATTATTATATATATGTATTATATATATAATTATTATATGATGACGTTATTATGTTGTGTGTAGATGTGTGATATTAAATATATATATATATATATATATATATATATATATATTATATATAGTGATGTGGTTGTGTGTGTGTGTGTGTGTTAATTTATAATGTAAAAAACTTTGTTCTTGTGAAAGTTGTTTGTTGGTATATTGAAACAGTGGAAATGAACAAGTGAACAAAAAAAAAAAAAAAAAAAAAAAAAAAAGAACAGAAAAAAAATCAGAGTTTTAATATCCAGCTGTTGTTCTGTCCTGGTTTGATTTATTCCGATATTTTGATGAATGTTCACCCTTTGTCAAGTTCTACTTGTCGCTTTCCCAAATGCTCATATCAACAAAAAAACAACGTTTCAAAGAACAAAGTTATTACACGATTTCAATTTATTTGATTAAAGAAGCATACGTGGACTCAACATCAACCAAAAACACATTATATATAATATAATATATATATATACTAATATAATATGATATATATATATTATATATATATAATATATATATTGAACAACAAATATTTTTGGAACACGTTGTTGTTCCATTTTATTATATATATATATATATATATATATATATATATATATATATATATATATATATATATATATATATATATTATATATATAATGAGAAAAAACAAAGTGGTTAAAAACAAATTGTTCTTCAAAAGTGATGAATGTTTTGAATATACATCAAAAACATCCCTCACCTTTTGAACAAATAAAAAATATTTTTATCTTCCATTTATCATATTGACAAGGAGTTGATATCTATTTTACAACTTCTCATACGCACGAGCAGAATGTTACAACAACGTCCCATTTTTTTAAAGCGGAATTTAAAGGGTTATGAATTAAAGTATTTTCTTATCCTCTTATGGTTACCATACCTTAATAGTAAAGAGCCCAGTTAAGTGGTGGTCATAATTTGGTTTCTTTCGGAGCAACTCATTAGGGCGATACATTGTAATAACTAAAATAAACATTTAGCATGAAGAATGTTATTCAATTTGATTAGACAACAGGTCAGTTTAGCTTTAACTTACGCAAGTACACCCTTAAATTTGTGCATTACACTATTATAAAAAGGAGTAAATATCGATTTAGTGATAGATAGGGAAATATAAGCTATGAATGTGAAAGTACACAGGCTCTCCGATCACTTAGCTTGATTTTTAATCCAAGAAAATATTAACTTCTCTTATGTCCCATATTATTTCTCTCTACAATCGATTATTACACCAATATAGCCTTACGACGCGCCTTCGATAATGGACTCAAACCTTTGATACCTATTACCGTTAACTAATAAATCATCAACCAATATCAATAATATAAATAAGTTATGCTATTTACAACCAAACCACTTAGACATGAATCGAATTTCGCATTAAATACCACTCAAGGAGCTTGATATGCCAATTTAAACAAAATAAACTCAATAACGTCAAACAATTACCAAATCCTCATATGTATAAGAACGCAAGGTATAATAAAATCTACTACAATACATAACGTATTAACTGAACCATAGAATTATATTAAGATCTAAATGAACCTAATCAAACCATAATTACATTAACAATCCGGATTCTCCTCCTAATATTATGCTATACTACTATCTTTGGTTTTAACTAACCACAGATTACCACAACTACAGGTTATACTATATCCAATATTCAAAACTATATATTACTTCCCTAGTTATCGCCGCTAAAGCATGACATTAAACAGCCCAGACATGACGTGTGAGGTTACTATACCACTATACCAGAACTTATAGAACACTCACGAAAACCACTATACATCTCATAAACTACCATTATACAACAGTGATCCCTTCGAATGTGGTTCGTTTATAAATAATACAGGTAATAACCACATCTAAAGATAAGCAGTATCTTAAATAAAAAATATTTAACACCCATCATACATATCATCTTCCCGCCCCTTGATACCATTAAGGCTGTCACATAACCCCAGCATCAGGATGATTAATGATAATATATGCGCAGCATAATTAAAAAATCTATGACAACACAGGCACCCATTAGCCCACGCTCTTAAGATTAATGAGCCGCATTAGTCTAAATGAACATCATGCTATCCTGGCTCCACTTTAACGTCACATACCATAAGAAGAGGAAACTAAGATATGCAGAACATCATTCCATTACAACTAATAAATATCAATCCACAACCCATAAGAGCCGCTGAGACACCCGTACAAGTACGCTGTAACATCACATACGAGACATGCTTAAACAAATAAAAACAAACCAATAAAACATTTATTATATTGCTCTATAATGTTTTGTTAACTTAGAATATTGAATAATGAATATTGCTATAATTACTTATAATAAATTTTATAATATTTGCTTACTCAGACTTTAATTGATTTATACGTAAGTATTCTTTTTTTTTTTTCTATCTGAAATTTATATTAAAAACCAAATATTTCAAGTGGAAGGAATCAAACATTCCTTTAGCAAATCGGATATATTACAGGACACACAAGAGAACAGCCAAACAATTGAGAGGCTACCTCTATTTCAACAATATATTTCAGCACCTACAACCACACCACCCCACACACGAGCTACACTACACACATCACACATATATATAAATTATATATACTTGTATATTCATATTATTTAAATTATAAATTAGCAAAAGGAGTAAGGAAAAGAGAGACTCAACACCGTAATTCATGATAAATTTATTTCGACCAAAAAATGGGGCTATTATTCTCCCATCTGATGGAGACTGGATTTTGGGGAGCTATATCAAATCAACTTAGATTTTATTATACGCCCATTATATTAGGCTTAGTCGAAAATAAAATATATATATATCATTGGAATAATATACTAAGGTGTTGTGATGTTATTATTACTTCCATTTCTAAGATGAGGGCCTTAAATATTGCTCATGAAAATATAATCGTCAAACACCTATTTTCCTATGGTGGCATATACATTGATTCTCTCTTGAACTTAGTGATTAAAGATAGTGCATTTCGAAAATATTATTAATATAATGGTCAAGAAATATATTTATACAAATAGCTAGGATACTATTACCAATAATGCGAAATACAGTTGATATCATTAGAAAAATCACACAGGATAAGAAATCAAACCAGGACTTACTACCAAGGTTTTGGGATACCTCTCATCTATATATATATATATATTATATATATATATATATATATATATATATAGTATATACTATATATCCCCCGATGAACACAATCTCAAGTATAAAGATGTGCCGAAAAAACAACAAAAAACAGTGAGGTATATATTCCCTCTGAGTTAGTACAATACCTCTAAATACAAAATATTTAGAATGAAATAAAACGAAACTTAAATCCCATAATACACGAGACGAATTCTCGCTTTAATAATATTTTCACCACTCTCCCCATCATGGCTTCCCCCACGACTTAACAATTCAGACTACAATCATAACTTATACTTATAGGATCATTTATATATATGCATACTAACATAAGTATATCATAATAAATAATAGTTACATATCTGAGAATACCAAATACTCCAAGAACCAAGAAATGAATTATTTTAAACCTATACCTCAAATATATATGTCCCATACTGTCTAAGATTAGTTTGCATAACGGATTTTGTTAATTAAAGAGTGAATTAAATATTCATTTTTACTAGTCAAAAAGATATCATGCATCCTCTCCGCAGTCGCACAAGGAGAATTTTATTTTTAGCGTTAAATACATTATCTAAAATTCATATAAAATTAAGAAAAAGGCTAAATTGAAAACATGAAATAAGCGAATTCAGAGATAAAAAATATTTGGTAACAGAGAGGGTATGAATTGAACAAATAGCCTTGAAAACAATAAACCTACATAGGCTACCATCATTCTCACATTACTCCCATATTATACAATGCAAGAGTAAATTTTCCTAAGTATAACCTATCATAGATGTCAAAAAATTATGGGAAAAGTATAAGCCAATGAATTTAGTTTATTACTTCCTCTCGTTACATGGATATTATCAAGATTTGTCCCCGAGTCTGTTAGCTGAATCAATTTAAGATAAAAAACCAAACAATAGAAATCAATAAATACAAAATATTACTAACAGCTATCTATATTTATTAATAATCAAAATGTTTATAGAGAATCAATATGTCAAATCACGCCTATCCATTTCACACTGTAATCCGCATATATTTGTAATTATATTAGTATAAAAAACTACAATTGCATATGTAAGTAATTGTTAAAAACAAAATTTTATTAATTAAATATGGAGAGGTTATTAAAATAAATAAATTAAAATCAATGAGAGGTTAATATGATGTAAATAACGAAAGGAATTCGAGTTGTACCTTTATAGTAATATTAGTTTTCGGAGTATAGGCAGACAGACAGCAAATGTACCCCACAATTTTCCATTATTAAATTTAAGATATCAGATGTCGATTTTAAATATGAGCTAGATTAAGTAAGAAAAAAATTTGATTATTTCCTCAGTTGGAGGTGGTAGCTCTGAGGTGAAGTACTTGCTTTTGAAATAAGGAAGAATGAAAAAAAAAAAACAAAAAACAATTACAGGCTGGAAAATAGTGAGAAAAGAGACTGAGAAGAACATATTACTAAGCATAGAAAATGTGACGCACATAGCGACGTGTGCGTGGAGAAAGGCACGTATCAGCGTCTGGTAAGAATAAAGATGGGACCAGAACTAGAGCACTGGCTGAGCAGTATAGTACGTAAATTGAGTGACCTTCAGTACACGTGCTCAGCGAGCGGAAGCCGATAGGGGGATCAGTATGAAGACAAGCTAATATAGGAGAGAGCTGATGAGGCATGTGTCGCATAATCTCCAGCATTTAATAAGAAATATGGAATGTCATAACTTAAATTTTGTGATACGATGTTGAGAGAGGAAGAGACCAACAGTAGAAGATCGTTTATGCAGATGACGATTGAGGATAGAGAGAGAGATGGAGTGTGCATTACTGCTTTGTACAAGGTGGCGGAGCTTTGCCCTCATACACAAACCCACGTCACACATAGCTGCATATCACGAGTTCATGAATTATTTGAGAGATAGCCAACGCTTGCAAACCCAGCCAAGTCCTAATTTATATGGTATTGTCGCCTGGCTACTGCCCGTATCATGGTGGAATAATTTAAATTATCTTCTCTACATTCTCCTCTCTCTTTTCCCCCATAAGTTAAATCTTCCTCCCTGGCTTCTCTCCCTACGCGATTACTTTGGCATTAATCCTACTTTTCCCCCTACTTCCTTCTCTCTTCTTCCTTCCCATTTCTCGCTCTCATGGAGACTACAGCCAAAACGATACAAACCCATCATCTCAATCTTCCTCCTCTGCTCTACTTTCGCGCCCCGTCTACTAATCTATGTATCTCTCAATCACTAATGCCACTCTCTCTTACTCTAGATATCTATCTTTCTCCAGTTTTTCCAATAGAGTTATTACGTTAAAAAACACGTTGGAAGTTATTACTCTCGCCAAGGGTAATTATTGTAGAATAAGCAAGCCTGGCTCATAGTGGGAAGTGTGTGGAGTTAGTGGGAGGCGGAGTCACTGAAAAAAGTTATGACCGGAATAATAGGAAAACGAAATGAATACATGGAACGAAAGAAAGAAAGAATAACGTACATAATATATTTAGAAAACCAATTTTCATATACCGTATGTAAGAAAAAATCGTGCAGATATATCATGAGACTAGAGCGAAAATGTTTTGTAACTTATTTTATCTTAATCGCCATGCTTGTAAAGAATAGTAAATATAAAATTTCGTCCAGTCTCTGAACACTATATTGTAAGAGAACACTGGTAATCGAAATCAGTTCAAATCTCACACCCTAATTCTTTCAGCTACTTCTGAATATTAGGCGAGAAATCGAATATAATAAACGGAATACGTTTTTGGTGGTACCTTCAAATGAGAGTTTATTACTACCAGTCTATTATAATTAAACATTTATCGGAATTGGGTTTACAGTTTGTTATATTGATTAAAAGGTTCAGGTTTTCAATTAACGTAATTGCTCATAAATTGACAATCCACCACAGAGGGGAAAAAGCCCTTAAGAGTTACTATACATTTAATTAACCATTGAAATTACAATTATCTCTCGAACTGCATGTATAGAAAACACTCGTTACTGTGTTCAGTTAGATTGAAATGCATATCATATATAGCTATCGCAATAAGCCTTAGTTTAAAATAATATTTTTCAGAGCATTTAAACGAGATATTAGCTATTGCGATAATTTTTGTTGTTATTTTTTAAGCACCTAATTGCGGTTACAGAATTAAAAACAATCCTCTAATCGCCCAATAACCGAACCCAATTCGTAAAATGTATTATAAAAGTATATCAAATAGTATCTAGTAAGTTTATAATAAACGTCGACATTGAAAAACAAATTAAAAATCATAGGTCACCAAAAACCAAAAAACTTCACAGTCATTTAAATTTTTCGCGACCCAAATGAGAAGTTCAGCCGTATTTTCTATCTGTAAAAGATCAATAAATTTTAAATAAAAAATACAGCGTGGGACAATCTATACACCATTTTTTCAAAACAACGAATTAACCTATTCATACAGTCTAAATAAACAGGCCATTATTTGATCTATAACTTTTCATGCCACTTCTGGACTTCATTCGAAATCCTACTATATCTCAAAATCCCAAATCTATACACAAAAGTCTTTTAGGTCACGAGATTACAATAATGACAAATATTTTGGAACTCGGAAATGAACTCATTTCAAAAAATTCAAATGAGTCAATTTCAGTACAAATTTAAGAATAATATGTATTATGTTCACACTGTAATGAATAGCGTTACGTCAGTTTAAATCATATATAACATGTTAACTGTGGTCATTTGATAGCTCAGATTGTCTGTGCTATCGAACAAATTTACTCTTATCGCAAAAATAGTTTATCAATGTCGTTGCTTCTAGCCATATACACATTCATTAAGTGTTAAAAGAAAAATTATCAATAGTGTACTGCATATAGAACAATAGATATCCGATATTAAGCATACTAAGTCAAATACAATATTTATCGGAGTTGTATATGTTGAAATATCAAAGTCAATGGTGGTTGGCACCACATTTAAAGCTCTATCTCACAAAGATTACTCATGTCTAGTATCGATAAAAGTCAAGTAATGTCCTTATTTTAGTGTCAAGAACCTCAGGGGAAGTAGTCACCACCTGTAAACCTGCCCTACTTAAGTTAATATATACATTTATGTGTTACAATGCTCAGGTTGTGCACACAGCTCTGATCAAAGTTCTATCCATGTATCTAAGTACATAGTAATAATTAAATACAATTGTGATATTTTTACGTTTCAAGAACCAGGGAATATGACAATACATATGAGTAATAATATGATATGTATGTGTACAGTTGCCTCAGGTGCCTATTCCAACACGCCCACAGTCAATAGTCTTACTATGTCTTTAATATTCAGTTTATATAATTAATACAATTTTAGGTGTCCAGACTTAGGAGGAAACTTGTGAGGTTGTAATATTATGTACAAAAATAAGTTTATATAAATCAATATATTGGTGTTTACGAGTGCGTCAGGTGCATCACGATGAGAACTCATCCAAAGTAGCTAACTGTATGATACCTAGTACACGATGCGATAATGGCTAGGAATATTAGATGTCTGAGACACTGAGAACAAAATATGGGCAATTATACGGACAATTTACTATGACTATTGACCACATGTATGAGTAGTAATATTAGTTTCGTTTTCAAAGACAGGAAAAAGCAAATGATATCATCCTAGTCTCAGGTCCACACGACATCATCAAAGTTATCTACATAAATGTCTAGTTAGCATTATTATATAAATGTAATTATCGTATATTGTATCAATTTATATNAACCAAAGGAACAAATCGGTAGTATATTATTCCTCTGGAGTCTTATCGTTTCAAAATTTAAGGAATGAATTTTTTAAACGACCTTAAATCCCAATTAACCGAGCTTTCTTTTATATTTCACACCCATGCTTCACACTAAATCGCAAATATATATATTATAGCTTTTATATATGCATAACATATATACTAATTAATATATACAAACTGAGAACCAAACTCACCAGATAATACTGTTCTAAGATTAGCTTGCATATTAAGATGGTAAAAAGTGATATATTATTTTTACTAGCAAATATATGCACCCCCTGGGTGCAAGTATTTAAGTTTAATGTAATAAAATATTATATTAAATTAGAAAGGCTAATGAAACTAAATAAGAATACCGATAAAAAGATTTGAAACAGAGGGAGTATAATAAAAAATAGAACAACTGAAACTTACTCTTCCATCAATCTCGTCTTTCATTGTTATTTTTTCTAATTTAAGTATTTAGTTAAAAGAGGAAGTAAAGAATAAAATTACAGTTATTTGTTCTTGTTAATGGATTTCATTTAAGATTTATTGAAGAGATTTTTGCTTATATTCATTAAAATAAAACCAAACAATTAGAAATCAATAGTACTAAACATATATTTATTAAAATCACATTTTAAATATCAATATGCAAATTAGCCTTCCCGTTCACACTGTAAACCGCTATTTTGTTGTATATATAAATATAATTGCATGTTATTAATATGTGGATATGGTCAACAGCATTAATAATGTAAAACAATTTTATTAATAATTGAGATTTAAATAAAAATAAAATCATTGAGATTGTGATGTCAATAACAAATGGAATTGTGACTTGTATAGTAATATAGTTTCGGTTACAGACAGACAAACCCACAATCTGCATTATAATAAGATATCAGATGTACGTTTAATATGAGCTGAGGTAAAGAAAAAAAATTGATTATTTCCTCAGTTGTGTAGCTCTGAGGTGAAGTACTTTGCTTTTGAAATAAGGAAGAATGAAAAAAAAAAAACAAAAAACAATTACAAGGCTGGAAATAGGAGAAAAAGAGAGAGAGGTGGGAGAGAGGGAGAGAGTGGAGATAGAGAGGGGGACCAGAGAGAGAGGGAGAGAGAGAGAGAGAGGGGGGATCAGAGAGAAAGATAATTAGGGAGGGAGTGTGTGTGTGTGTGTGTGTGTGTGTGTGTGTGAGAGAGAGAGAGAGAGAGAGAGAGAGAGAGAGAGATGGGGGGGAGTGTTGTAAGGGTGGGGTCTGCCTCATCACAAGACCAGGTCACCATAGCTGCGGCAGAAAGTAGAGAGCAACGCTTGCAAAACCAGCCAGCCAGTGAATGGTATGGCTTGGCATGGTGGAAAATATATTTCTCTCTCTCTCTCTCTTTCCCCCTCTCTCTCTCTCTTCCCCCCATCTTTCTCTCTCTTCCCCCCATCTCTTCTCTTCCCCCATCTCTCTCTCTCTCTCTCTCTCTCTCTCTCTCTTTGGCGCCCGTTCTATCTATGTATCTCTCTAATCACGAGCGCACTCTCTCTTACTCTAGATATCTATCTTTCTCCAGTTTTCCAATAGTGTATTTACGTTAAAACGAACACGGTGGAAGTATTACTCTTCGCCAAGGGTAATTTATTGTAGAATAAGCAAGCCTGGCTCAGTAGTGGGAGTAGTGGGAGTAGTGGGAGGGGGAGTTCACTGAAAAAAGTTATGACGGAATAATGAGAAAACGAAATGGAATACATGGAACGAAAGAAAGAAAGAAAATATATAGAAAAATCTCATAACACGATGTAGCAAAAATCTTGTTTCTGGATAGGATGTGTTATTTCTTAATTGCTTATGTTGTAAAAGTATAGAAAATAAACATTCTTCCATTCGAACTTTATTTTAGAACCTGGCTAATGAAATCTAGTAGAAATTAACCTATTTTCGACTGACTTCTGATTTAGGTCGGAAAATTAAAACGGAATGTTTTTTGGTGGTACCCAATGACAGGTTAACTACAGTCTATGAATTAACATTTTGCGAATTGGGTTACAGTTTTAGGGGATTAAGGTTGTTTTTAATTAAGTATTGCTAAAAAAATAAACAACAAAAAACCCAAATTACTATACATTTAATTAACCATTGAAATTAATTATTGAATCAATTATTCTGACAGTCGTTTGTGTTAGTATTGCAATGTATAATTTCAATTAACTTAGTTTAAAATAATATTTTTCAACATTAAATGTATAGTAATTTGGGTTTTTTGTTGTTTATTTTTTTAAGCAATGCGTAATTAAAAACAACCTTAATCCCCTAAAACCGTAACCCAATTCGTAAAATGTTAATTCATAGACTGTAGTTAAACTGTCATTGGGTACCACCAAAAAACTTTCCGTTTTAATTTTTCGACCTAAATGAGAAGTCACCCTATTTTCTATGTAAAAGATAATAAATAAAAAAACTGGACAATTTACCCATTTTCATATACATACATTCTAAATAAAACATATGAGTAAACTTTTTCATGCACTTGACTTACGAATATCCCAATTAACGAGTTTTCCGAGTTACAATAATGACATTTTTGAACTCATGAACTCATCAAAATTTCATGTCTAGTACATAGAATAATGTATTAGTGTCAAGAACATGAATAGCGTACAGTAATAATATACATGTATGTGTATTGTGCTCAGGTGCACGACAACTCATCAAAGTTTCATGTCTAGTACACAGAATAATGTATTAGTGTCAAGAACATGAATAGCGTACAGTAATAATATACATGTATGTGTACAGTATGTGCACCACAACTCACCAAAGTCTCATGTCTAGTACATAGCATAATGTATTAGTGTCAAGAACAGGAATAGCGTACAGTAATAATATACATGTATGTGTACAATGCTCAGGTGCAACACAGCTCATCAAAGTCTCATGTCTAGTACATAGAATAATGTATTAGTGTCAAGAACAGGAATAGCATACAGTAATAATATATATGTATGTGTACAGTGCTCAGGTGCACCACGACCCATCAAAGTCTCATGTCTAGTACATAGAATAATGTATTAGTGTCAGGAACATGAATAGCATACAGTAATAATATACATGTATATGTACAGTGCTCAGGTGCACCACAACTCATCAAAGTCTCATGTCTAGTACATAGAATAATGTATTAGTTTCAAGAAAATGAATAGCATACAGTACTAATATACATGTATGTGTACAGTGCTCAGGTGCACCACAACTCATCAAGTCTCATGTCTAGTACATAGAATAATGTATTAGTTTCAAGAAATGAATAGCATACAGTACTAATATACATGTATGTGTACAGTGCTCAGGTGCACCACAACTCATCAAAGTCTCATGTCTAGTACATAGAATAATGTATTAGTGTCAAGAATATGAATAGCATACAGTAATAATATACATGTATGTGTACAGTGCTCAGGTGCACCACAAATAAACAAGAATTACGACAATAAAGATGCGACCCCCCCAAAATACATTTACTTATCGAAAATATCTATCTATCTCCATTTGTTCATATCTATCGATACTATTTTGTTTGTTTATCTATCTATCTATCTCAGTCTATTCAAAACTATATATCCATCTTCATATCTAAACAAGAATTACGACAAATTACGATAAATAAACAAGAATTACGACGAGCTGGGGTTGTTATTTTGATAGTCACCGGGTAGCAATTTTTGAGGCAGGAGACCGGGACGCACTTCCTCATAAATTACGGGAGAAGGTTTAATCTGTATAAGAGTGTTACTCCTACAATTAATAATTTGGTTTGTTGTATGGTTCTTTCCAGTGTATAGCTTTTTAATATTGTCTAATAATTCAGATTAAATAAATTCAATTACAATCAATCAATGAGACCCCTGAGCCTAATGTCTACTGCAAAGAGATTTTATCAGAGGCAGTCATTTTAGTATTATCTGTATTATTCGGACTATTGTCCCCATCTTCATTGTTATTTGTACAACGTTTCGGTCGATATGCCCTCCGGCCTTCTTCAGGTATTTCTGGTCGGACTCGAGAACCTTCTTTTCGAACTCGGGAACTTTCTTGTCGTAATCGGGAGCCATCACGGAACTTTGAACCTAACAAGTTCTGTGATGGCTCCCGATTACGACAAGAAAGTTCCCGAGTTCGAAAAGAAGGTTCCCAAGTCCGAGAAGGTTCCCGAGTCCGACCAGAAATACCTGAAGAAGGCCGGAGGGCATATCGGCCGAAACGTTGTACAAATAACAATGAAGATGGGGACAATAGTCCGAATAACGCAGATAATACTAATCTCTCAAACATTCAGAGAAGCAGAAATTTTGTTAATTTCAATCTCAAGTCGCCTCGTTTAGTCATTTTCCAGTCGGTTTCTTTTCTTCAGTAATAAGTCATAATAAGTAAAACGAAAAAAAAAAATGTTGATATTACTATATTTTTCATATTGCCCCCTATTATCATTAAATTGCCCCCCAGTGGGGCGTAGGCCCCACGTTGGGAATCACTGATCTAGAGAGCAGTTGCATTTTGATTTAGTATTACTGATAAGTATTTACTAACATCTCACCATGTCAGTCGAACACAATGATCATTATAGTTGAGAACCACGCACAATTGCGTGAATCACGTCGGAATTCCACTTTTGATGCACCTTAGACATTGGGCAATAAACCCAATACTTCCCCTTTAAATCAAGGGGGCAGGTGTTGCCTGGGGTATAGCTCCCTGGGATCAGGCTAATTATTAAATATCCTACCGGTCCAGAGGTCGAAGCCACTGGACACAGGGCCCGAAACTCAGCTATGTATTTGGCATTACTAGTATCTGCCCGACAACCAACAGTATGGTGACATTGTTTGATAGTGCTGGGTGGGGAGGAAGGTGAACTGAGTTAGTGGTAATGATGGTTTGATCCCCGAAACCACGCGTAACCTCAGAACCATAATCTGATGAAGGCTTTATTGGTCGCACAGTGGATTTTTTTTCCAACTTGTAAATATAATCTTATAAGCTATGGTGAATGATTTCCACCAATTCAAACTATTTTGTGGACCTTATTCATTATTTATATATATATATATATTATATATATATGTGTGTGTGTGTGTGTGTGTGTGTCTGCGTGTGTGTGCATGTGTGTGTGTGTGTGTGTGTGTGTGTGTGTGTGTGCATATGTATATATATATGTGTGTGTGCATGTATGTATGTAGGTATATATATATATATATATATATGCTTAAAGGCAATTACAATGCGTATATCGCATAAAATTCGATAATTATAGAAAATAATCATGACAAGTGAATCTCGGCAAAGGATTGTCCGGTGCGTAGAACATCGTACAGACTGTTTCAACATCGGAGGGAAATCGTTAGTATACATCGCTGATGAGACTTAATAAAGTTGAAACGGTCTGTACGATGTTCCACGCACCGAACAATCCTTTGCCGAGATTCACTTGTCATGATTATTTTCTATAATTATCGAATTTTATGCGATACACGCATTGTAATTGCCTTCAAGCATATATATATATATATATATATAAATATATATATATATACACATGCGATATACGCATTGTAATTGCCTTCAAGCAAAAATATAAATAATAATATATACTTTATCAACAATGCTTCTAAAAAAACAAACATCCAAAACTCTTATATATATATATATTCATCAAAAAGTTCCTACCACGTTTTCATTGTATAAGAAGTTAATCTAAAAGGGCTCAATATATTTCGTAAAATATAGAGCATTTATAGTTTTAGTTCTCTTGGTACACCAAAACCGTGGTAGAGAGAAAAAACCCTTTCGTACACCCCCCCATACACATCTATCTTTGTAAGTATATTCATATCTATTTCAAATCGTTCATATCTATGATGACTAATATCTTATATATATCCGCTTGTACTCCAATAAACTAAACAATATATGTGTTATAATAATTCCACCTCTTTCTATTAGCCAGGAGTATTCTATTGATAAATATTCTAAACTTATTTCTGTCTTCTTTTTAGAATAAATATCTCAGATATTTTCCTATGAACTGAAATAATATTTATTTGGGTGATATTTTCAGTTGAAAGGATGATATTATGAAATCAGCCGATAAAAATGATTATTTTTGTCGACCAACATTTGAGATGACACGAAAATGAAAAAGAAAATGAAAAGAAAAGGAAGTCTCTGAGTTTTATGAATACTTACATCATTTTTGAATCTAAACATGATTTTGTATATATAATATATATATATATATATATATATATATATATATATATACACACACACACACACACACACACACACACACACACACACACACACACACACATATATATATATATATATATATTCTTTAAATAATCGGTTTTTTAATATTAATATTTTTTGTATCGATTTTCAGTAAAAAGCAATTTTTATTTCGGTATTTGTTCAATATTGAAAATTGTTTGCAATAACAGAGTGGTTTGCATTTTGCATTGAAGGAAAAAAAACCCCAAAACAAAACAAAACAAAGACAACACAAAAAAACAAAACAAAACAAAAAATGAATAAGGATGTCAAAAAAATAAAGAAGAAATATGCATGAGCGCGTTGTGATAGGATATATATATATATATATATATATACTCACACATACACACATATCTATCTATCTATCTATATATATATATATCTTATTATAATCGAGATTGTGTGTTTTTCTGTCTGTAACCGAAACTATATCACTACTCAAGTCACAATTCTCTTAGTTATTGACATCACATTCTCCTTGATTTTATTTTTATCTAAACCTCAATTATTAATAAAATTGTCTTACATTATTAATACTGTTAACTATGTTTACATACTGACAACATGCAATTGTATTTATATATACAACAAAATAGCGGTTTACAGTGTGAACGGGAAGGCTAATTTGCATATTAATATTAAAAAATCGAATTTAATAATTATGTGCTTGGTATTACTGATTTCTAACTTTTTGGTTTTATTTTAATGAATATAAGCAAAAATCTCTTCAATGAATCTTAAATGAAATCCATTAACAAGATAAAATAACTGTCATTTTATTCTTTACTTCCTCTTTTAACTAAATACTTAAATTAGAAAAAATAACAATGAAAGACGAGAGTGGTGGAAGAGTAAGTTTCAGTTGTTCCATTTTTTATTATACTCCCTCTGTTTCAAATCTTTTATTATACTCCCTCTGTTTCAAATCTTTTTATCTGTATTCTTATTTAGTTTCATTAGCCTTTCTAATTTAATACAATATTTTATTACATTAAAACTTAAATACTTGCACCCGGAGGGTGCATATATTTTCTAGTATATATATATATATATATATATATATATATATAAGTTAAAAGAAAGGAAATGAATCCGACGGTATGAGTATAGATAAAAGGAGATGAAAACAACACAATATGCTGTTAAAGTGAAAACATTTTATAACATATTCATAGCTAATATTGAACAATATTTCGATTTTATAAAAATCAACTTTTCACTTTAACAGCATATTGTGTTGTTTTCATATCCTTTTATCTATACTCATATAAAAAAAAAAACTGGAAGCAGCACCCCACAAAAAGCACCTGAACGGCCACTTATCGGCTAAACTTGCAAATCGGTCGGAAAATTAGGGGGACCCAGAAAAAACAGAACCCAAATTATCTATTTATTTTCCCATTAAACTTACCCTAACCCTAACCCTAAACCCCCTAGTTAAAATTAACAGTTTTATTATAAAATTTGTGGGTTCTGTTTTTTCTGGGTCACCCTAATTTTCCGGGTAATAAAGGACCATTTGCTCGTAAATTCCTACCATAAAATAAACTGAACACCCATTTTATGTCCGTGTTTTTGCAATAAATGTTTTATTTTTCTTGCACATATGCACATTGAAATGAATATTAAAATAAATAAATAAAATATATTTTGTATTGTAACATAACGGATGCAAGAAAAATAAAACATTTATTGCAAAAATACGGACATAAAATGGGGGTTCAGTTTATTTTATGGTAGGAATTTACGAGCAAATAGTCCTTTATTACCATTTTCCGACCGATTCGCAAGTTTAGCCCACTTATCTTTGTTGTTAACTGTAATACTCGAATTACAACAAATGTGAATACCCAACAAGAATAAAAAAAAAAAAAACGTCTTTGGCATAAAATAACCCATCAATGGTTGACATGCCGTAAGATCCAACCAACTAATCAGTTAAACTATAATTATTGAACAGCTGTAAAGAATAGGCTTACAAGCAGATTTGAACACGTAACCCTTGTTCTTAAGAGAGAGACCACCGGACATGAACGATTCATTGGCGATTCAGTCTCGAAAGGCCGGTCGTCATGACTGTATTCAAATTTAGTGAAAGGGAAATATATTTTTTTATTTTCGAAAGGAAACTACTTCAAATCTAAAAATGAGCTAAATTTTCTCTCTGGCATTTTGCAAAGCAATTCTCATGACTTGGTTTTTGTACAAAAATTTGCTAAGAATAACACGATTTTCAATTCTATCTCAATCATTTTACTATGCTTGCCTGTCTGTCTATCCATCTGTTCATATCTGTATTTTATTGTCTTTTACATCTATCTGTTGAAACCATACAAAGAGACCGGGACAGAGATTTAGAATGGCCTATGATAAATGGATACATAGATTGGCAGATAGATATGAATAGACTTAGATAACTATGACCAGAATAAGATATATATATATATATATATATATATATATATATATATATGTAAACTGATATCTCACCTCTTTATGTTGGTCTCACGACTTAAAGTTTCATGCAATAATACAATCATCAGATGAAGCTCCAGTTTAAAGAGGGCGTAGAAAATAATTGTAAAATGCTAGATAGATATGAATATATATAGGGTCATCCACAGACACGTGTTTCGACTTATCAAGTCTCTTCAGTGTGGCTAGACATGTTGTAAGCTATCTACAGACGGAATTGAACCCCGGTCGGTTGGATGTCAGTCCAGCACCTTAACCATTAGGCTGTCTTCACTCACAGATTGGGAAGGGGATTTGAACTGTTTTAATACACACATAGCTTTGTGTGCAAAGGCCGTCATATATATATATATATATATATATATATATATATATATATATATATATATATATATATATATATATATATATATATATATAAAAAAATGTTTTAAACATGAATGGGTTAAAATCCTTCGATTATAGTTTAACGCATTAGCGAATCTTCTTCCTTGAAGATTCGCTACTGCGTGAAACTATAGTCGGAGGTTTTTAACCCATTCGGTTTTAAAACATATATTTAGCCCTTTTTATTGAGCACTTTTTAAATCGATTTTAATTAATCCAGAAATAAATATATTTGTTTGCTTCGTGGATTAGCAATTAAGTGTTATATATATATATATATATATATATATATATATATATGTGTGTGTGTGTGTGTGTGTGTGTGTGTGTGTGTGTGTGTGTGTGTGTGTGTGATTTGACTATTGTATTATTCCAAATACATGAAGCGTTTACTAATGAAGCCAACACAAAG